>JACYFF010031952.1:64293904-64431698 GCA_017589665.1 Selenicereus undatus
TCTTTTCTCATTACAACATCAGACACACGGACAAGAAATTGCCCCCTGCACAACTTTCTCACTTGCAAAATGAATAAAATGTCTGGCCCCTTCCCTATAAGCATGTCTATGCATAGGTAATTTGATCCAAGTTTTGTCCATTCTGTCCAAAGCATGAAAATTTAATTCTTCCTATTTAAAAAAAAAAGACAATGGCCCTGTTTGGCAAAGAGCTTTTTGAAGAGTTTTTTGGCCAAAAAGAACTTTTTTGATCAAAATTAGCTTTTTAACCAAGTAAAAAAGCTAATTAAGGTGTTTGGTGAAAGAGCTTTTTAAAAGAGCTTTTTGGGTCCAAAAAGCTAATTTGAAAAAGCTAATTACATGAGCTTTTTGGAAGAGATTTTTGAAGAATTAGTTTTTTGTCTTACAACTTTGTCAAAAACAGCTAATTTTACCAAACAATTTTTTAACAAACAGCTAATACAAACAGCTAACTCAAACAGCTAACAGCTAATACAAACAGCTAACAACTAACAGTTGTTTGCCAAACAGGGCCATTATCTCATAAATAAAGGCCGCTACTAGCACTAATGCACAATAAACTCCACAAGGGAGTTGAAACTCATCAGTTCACTACTGTCATTTGCTTATTGTTCAGATTGATTAGTAGCTAGTACCATTCATAGAGTAAACTAAACAACAAATAATAAAGCCATCTAAGCATATTGTACTAAAAATTTGTATGTGCAAAGCATTGTAATTGTGAGATTCATCATAAAACGTAATTTTATTTTAGTAGTCTCTTTCTCTTATTCACTAGCCTATGCATTTATCCCCATAAGATTTGCACTACAAACTGATACTGAAATAGAAAGTACCTGAAAACAACGTTAGGGAGGGAAAACAGAAAACCCAAGTAATTAGAAATTTCACCTTAAACTTAATTAATAAGAGAGAAAAAAAATCACATCAACGAAATGTTAGCTCAATTTCTCACATAATAGCTAACCCTACAGAAGAACACCCAGCATCTCATCTACAACTACAAGCACAGATTACTTCTGCTCTCCTCTAATGGTTCTCCTTATAATTTTAGATCAAATTTGTAAGTGTTTTGGGGATATCTTCTTCATTTTCAAGTACACAGGTAGCATCTATAGCAATTTCTCAAATAACACTCCTTTATATTTCCAAAGGTCTGTCGGTTTCGTCTTCCCCTTCTCTTATGATGTTACTAATAATTTAAATTCAACTTATTGATTGAGCCATGGTTTCAATTCCTAAACTCATCCAACAGAATTTCTTTACATAGCTCGAATTGTGAGACCTTTCCCTCGTCAAGTTCATTTTCACGCCATGGTGGGCGCCGCCTAAGAGTATCGCTTGGCATCGGCGCTAACTGACATTGGCGAGTGAGTAGCTAGACTCTCACAGGTAAATTTCTCAAATGTATTCCTTTTGGTTCGAAGATTAAAATGATACTTGTCCCTTGTGTTGTCCATTATGTCTTTGAATCATAAAGCTAGGGTTTATCATGTTTTATTTTTCCCAGTTCTAATAACAAGCAATTTGTGAGTTTATTCTGTTTCTTTCCTCAATTCAGCCTTATCTTTGCTCAATTCAGATTAAATCTCAGTCAATTTTTCGTCGATTTATTGATGAACCAAGCTCTTGCATTGACAAGATCGGCAGCTATGGAGTATTCCATTTTGCTTAGTGCCAGGTATCTTTGTCCCTTTTCTTGTATCTGGTGATCATGTTTTTGTGGTTCTGCAATTCATCTATCTTGAGTATAACTTCAACCATGTTTGGTTGCCTAGGTGTTGGTATTTTTGAAATCTTTTGTTTGATTTATTTAACGTTTCTTGGGTCTTGCTAAGCCACTTGTTAGTTTATGGTGTTGGTGTTGGTTTTTATTGTGATCAGTTGGTGATCTCTGCTGGACTACTAGTTGTGTACAGTTGTGCTCCTCATGTTGTTCGGGATTTTCTAGTTTTGGTTTTAACTTTTAAGTGGGTAGTAAGTTTTGTTGTGGTTCATTTATTCCCATGCCAATGGAAATAAGTAGGCGTGCCTTATTTTGTCTTAGATAAAAGAAAATGTAGCCAAAAGTGGTTGTATTGTCTCAGGCTTAGTGGTGCCGACTACAATAATATGCATGCCAATTTGTTGGTGTTAGTTTTTCAGGACAAACAAAATCTAATGCTAGATAGATAAAATTGTTGGGTTAGGCAATGTTTTGTCATGAGATTTTGCAATATGTTAAGAGCACATTAACAGAAAATAAGACAAAGAGTGGTCAATATTGTATGGATTCTATATATGCAGACCAGATAACATATATCACTAAGTAATGTATATGAGTTGTAGATAAGGGCATAAGTAAAGAGTGTGATTGCTTGATTCTTTACCTTTTTTCCCCTGTTTTAAGGGGTGAGCTGCTTTTTCCCTGTCTTAGTGTTGGGTGCATGGGTTTAGGGGGGCAGATAGCACTAGCTATGATGCATTGGCAAATATTGCTCGTTCATGGAGAGCATAATTGTAAACTAAATTCCTAATAGAAGTTATGCCTCTATATAACTGGGTGGTGTTCATTTGCTTTGTTATTACAAAACTCCTTTGCATTCCCCTCAATTTTATTTTGATATTTGTCTAATTTTCATAGGTTGTGTTATGTAATTTAGTTCAATGATGTATTTTCATATAATATCTATAACTTATTAAATACACTTCTTGGATCAACGACAGTATTACTCTCATGGTGAACAAAAAATTTAGGGGATAAGAGATGCTTATAAGGTTTGCGTTTAGATTAGATGGGTTAATTATGTGCTCTTTGATGTAGTTTCTTAAGTATATTGGTTGTTCTAAGTACTGGATGGTCCTTTCAGACTTTGTGAGATTTAATTATGAAAAGAGAACACAACATGACATGGTAAGAATCAAATATATGTACTTGGTAGCTCTCATTGCTGCATCTATACATTTTCATTTCAAGGACATCTAAAATAAAATTGTGTCATATTAGTAAGTGAATAGATCTGTATTAATTAATTTGGTATTTGCATTTAGAATCCATGACGTATGTGTTGCACTTGGTATAATAACATCATCATATAACCATATAAGCAAATGATTAAATTTCCTCCTTTTCAGAAGAGCTAATTATGGGTGCAAGTTACAAACATGAGGTGTGGTTTTAGTGGAAGGTTTTAAGAGGATACAAACGATGGTTTTCCTGATGCTAAGTCCTTGAGAAATGCTTATAAGAAGTGTACAGACTCATTTCATAAATATATGTTATAGGTATTAGCTCTTTCTTAAATCTACTCTTCTAGACTTGATTTTAGGGAGGGAATATAAATGTCATAAGAACCCTCACGATTATTTCATTGTCATTTTACTTTTCCTTCATAAATTAAAATTTTAACTTTGCCCTCTTTTTCTTCTATGTAGGTATGGGAGATTCTGGATCATCGCACAATTTTTATCTTTTTTCCCCTCTCCTTTTACAAGTCGTTTTATGTATTACGATGTTGATTTTCAAGGATAAGTTTATAGTTTTGTAGTGGAACTTTTCATAATTTTTTAGTTTAAGATTTGCTTTGTAACCGATACCCATAAACTAATAGTGTTCGCTTCAATAAATATATTGAAAGTACAAGTTTCTTGTTGTTATAGTCCTTAATTATTTGATTAATTGGGGAAGCATAGTGAATAAATCTTATAAATAATATGCTAGGTCACAATATTACTAACGATGAAAAGCTACTCATTCATGTTTGCATAAGTGTAATTGTAGGCTATGGAGAGGTTTGTCATATAAGCTTAGAACAATAACGATGAAACAATTTGTTGCTAATGCTTTCCATTTTCTGACGAACAATTTGGACGTTAGTAGTATATTGGTCATTGTTATTTACTTAACTAATAACAACAACAACTGGTCGTTAAAGCTATTAACGACGGGACTAATAACAACGAACGACGACCAACATTTTTTTTGTCGTTAAAACTTTTAACGAGGGCAAACTAAGCTTTTAACAACAAAATTTTTCATCGTTAGAAATCGTTTTCCTAGTAATCAATCAAAATTATACATATGACTTATGAGCACGTGTTTAAACGTGGTGAGTAACAACTTAAATTAAAAGATTTGATCTACTAATCAGATTATAGTAATAGGGTTTGTATTGACAACCAATTTTCAATGATTCCATCTTACGAGATATTGTGAAATGTACATTTCAGCATTCTTAAAAGTTGAAATTTATAGATTAACAGGTGACATAATAAATAGCTTGTGATAATCTCTCCAAAATCTGCCCTCATTCAAGCTTTCCTCAACATTTGTAGCTACCAAGCAACCCATCATCAGAAGTACATGATTACGATTTTTCATGGAATTATTACCTACCATTAGCTATCATTCTTAGCATTAGCCATCATTCTACACCTTGAACCAAAATTCTAAACAGAGGGGAAGCAAATGTGAACATTACACCTAAAAAATTACCTTAACTTCAGGGTCTCCCCAAATTAGTAATGTTTGGAAATGTAAAATCCTACATACAATTCGAATATTTTAATTGTCCAACTTTGTCTAAAACTGATAACCCCAGTGAATTGCGGCTTCATCAATGTTTCTGAGCACATTACCAAGTTTTTTACTTTCTAGACAAATTACTAAGAGCATGCTCTGTGATGGAGTCCCCACCACCATTGCCAACGGAGAAGGTCCAACAACTCGTTCAAGGTCCATTTTCCACTCCAAGTTGCAAGCACTGCTTCAAAATGTCTAAGGTGTTCAAGGAGATGCAAACGGGCTAGCCTACCTCAAAATGCCCGATTTTGTCCATGCCCTTACTTAAGCCTAACCATGGCTTAAGTCCTGAATTTTTGTATTTTTGGAATCCTCAAGAAGTCTACAATCAAGTCCAAGCATTGATTTCAAATCATGCACACAAGAGGATGAAGAATCAAGGAGTTTTCCCAAACCGTTCCATATTGCTTTCCAATTGCACGGTTTAAAGTTTGTGTTTGATTACCCTACCTAAACACATCCTAACCTTGATTTCTTCGGCGGGGGTGGGGGGGATTATACACATCCTAAAATTACCCCCCCTGATTAAAACCCAAATCATGATCACTTTTGCTAAGGTTGATCTTTGCTAGAAAACCGGCAGCCCACGGCTTGAACCCGATTCAAGTGAATTGGTTTATTTTTTCATTAAACGGTCGGCCACTCTCTTTTTCTAGATAGCTTGGCACACGTCTCAAGGCAGCCTTGGATTGGTGGGTGCATCGAAACGAACAACCAATGACGACCAACCTAGAAATATCTTGTCTCTCTTCTCTCATTGGCTAGCCGAAAAGTGGCCTCCAATTTTCGGCTGTCACATGCCTTTCTGGTCTTCTTTGCTGCTTGTATTAGTACTTAAACATAGGCTAAGCATTGTATAATCAACTTAGACAAGGTTTAGATTCATGATTTGATGTATTAGCATTAGTTAAACATGCTTGTAATTTGTTTAGCTCTAATCGGTTGTAATTAGGCTAAGCTAACACCTTTCCTCACTAGTAAGGAAAAGGGAGGTGTGTGCTAGCTTGCTACTTACTTGGTCTTCATTTTTTGCTGCATACAAAACCCTTCCCACGGCCACGGCAAGAACATAACCCACATCAAATTAAAAACCAAGTTTGAGAGCGTTTGCTTTCTACTTTCTAAACTCTTGCTTGCTTATCCTTAATTAGGCCAATTAAGGTGGTGTCCAAGTGAGTCTTAACCTTGATTAAGTGGTGATTTTGTATCTTAATCAAGAGTAAGGGCCCTAAACTCATTGGTTGGTGGTGATTCTATATCCAATCTAGAGTTTAGTTCTATCTTGTTCTAGTTTGCATTCCACAGTTACCAAGTGAAGTTATTAGCTTGAATTCTTAAGTTAATTACTTTCACTTAGCATATCCTTCTTATCCCCTCATTCTCCCACTTCAAATACTTCCATTTCCATCCACTTTCACGGCTTATACATCACAAAAGAGAGTAAGGCCAAAGCAAACATCAAGAGCCTTCAAACCGAGCTTAATTGGTTATTTCAAGGCTTCGTGGGCAGCAAAGTGGCATGGTGTGGCCGTGCACATGGCACGACCGTGCCACCCTTGGCCGTGACTAAAGCTTGAGTTTTTAACTTCTACTTGTTGTGTGTTGCCTTGGGTAGCTTCTTCCCTTGACACATACATCATATATTGGTATCAGACCTGTGTTTCTCCTATGCTTGGTACTTCAGCCACCCATCCAAACTTTCTTCCTTTCCACCTTCAAAAACAAGTTGATTCCATTCTTCACATACACCGAGAACAACATGAGTGGTAGCATGAGTATAGAAGAGAAGCTTGATGTTGTTTTGAGAAGTAACCATGAAATTACTTGTTCAAACCAGGAATTGACGAGTTCTAATCAAGAATTGAGGGCACAAAATGAGTGCCTATGAAAGCAACTAGGTACCTTCCTCAAACAAAAGCAGAAGTTGAATGAAGAGCCTTCCTATACTGAACTATGAAATCAAGAGCAAGTCTTCAGCCACACTCTTGATTCTTCAAGTGATGAAGAACCATGGAGAAAGCCACGAAATGAACCCAGAGCACAAGCTAACTCTAATGACTTTAGAGTTGAGATTCCAGAATATGAAAGCAAGCTTGACCCAGAAGAGTTCTTGGATTTGTTGCACACAGTTGAGAGGGTGTTCGAATACAAACATGTTCCAGAGGACAGGAAAGTCAAGTTGGTGGCATTGAGACTACGTAAGTATGCTTCCTTGTGGTGGACTAATCTATGTGCAAAACGTGTTGGAGAAAGGAAAGCTAAAATTCGAACTTGGGAGAAAATGAAAACCAAGTTGAAAGCTAGATTTCTACCACCCACATATGTGCTAGATTGCTATTCACAACTTTATAATCTAAACCAAGGCAATCTAAGTGTTGAGGAGTATACTAGGGAGTTTGAAACGCTTGTTATTAAATGTGATCTTCAAGAACCGGAAGAGCAAACAATTGTTAGATACTTAGGAGGACTTGAACTTAGGTATTCTAATGTTGTTGAATTACAAGCTTATACTACATTTGATGAGGTTTGTGTGCTAGCTCTTAAGGTTGAACAACAAAAGAAAGCTAGACCAACCTTTAATCCCTCGAATTCAAGGCCTCCAAACTGGAACCAACCTTTGAACAAGGGGAGTTCCAACCCACCACCAAAGCCACAAATGCCTTTCCCTCCTAATCCACAAAGAACCATAGCACCTCAAAAGGATCCAGCACCCCCATTTCATCCTAACCCAAACCCAATGAGCAATAGAAGGTGTTTTAAATGTCAAGGTCTTGGTCATATTGCTTCTGAATGTCCAAATAGAAAGGTCATTACCCTAGCTGAATGGACGGCTGTTAAAGAAGACTTTGAAGAAGTGGAGAACGAAAGTGAAGGTGAGCTAGAACCTGAAGAAGCACACGAAGATGTTATTGAAGAAGCTGATGAAGGTTGGTCCTAAAGAGAGTTCTAAGCAATCAAAAGGGAGTTAAAGATGAGCAAAGAGAGAATATATTCCATACAAGGTGTACCTCTCAAGGTAAAATATGCTCTTTGATCATTTCATGGTGGTAGTTGTTCTAATGTTGTTTCTCTAAGCATGATTGAGAAACTAGGGCTGCAAACAATAACTCATCCACATCCTTACAACATCTAGTGGCTAAATCAAAGCAAGGGAATTTAGGTGAACTCTCGCTGTTTGGTTTCATTTTCCATTGGAAAGAATTATAAAGATGAGTTATGGTGTGATGTTATTCCTATGGATGCATGCCATATTCTTTTGGGAAGACCATGGTTGTATGACCGTAGAGTTATGCATTATGGCTACCTAAACACTTACTCATTTACCAAGGATGGCAAGAAAATCACATTAGCCCCTTTAGCCCCATCCAAACTCCACGAAAACCCCCCACAAAATAAGCGCAAAAACGGTGAGTGTCTGTTAGCCGTGAGTGAGTCAGTATTAAAGGCTTCACAACATGAGTTTAAAGCCTTTAGAGAGTGGAATCTAAGCATCCAAGAAGAACCTAAAAATTTGATGCCTACTCATCCCATTGCCAAAGCACTCTTTAAAAACTTCTGTCATCTATTCCCTGAAGAGATCCCCACGGGTTTACCTCCAAAAAGAGACATTCAACACCACATTGATCTTATTCTTGGTTCCATCCTACCCAACAAGCCTGCATATAGGATGAACCCAAAGGATACTATTGAGATTCAAAGAAAAGTTGCAGAATTGCAGGAAAAGGGCATGATTCTTGAGTCTTTGAGTCCATGTGCCGTTCCAGCTCTTTTAGTGCCAAAGAAAGATGGTGGAATGAGAATGTGTGTTGATAGCAAGGCCATTAACAAGATTACTATCAAGTACAGGTATCCCACACCAAGACTTGAAGATATGCTAGATGAGTTACATGGCTTTAAGGTGTTTTCAAAGATTGATCTTCGAAGTGGTCACTACCAAATCAGAATCAGAGAAGGTGATGAATGGAAGACTGCTGTCAAAACAAAAGGTGGACTTTATGAATGGTTGGTAATGCCTTTTTGTCTTTCTAATGCACCTAGTACTTTTATGAGGTTGATGAACCAAGTGTTTAGACCTTATATTGGCAAGGTTGTTGTAGTATACTTTGATGATATTTTGGTGTATTCTAAGAATGAGCATGAACATCAAGATCATCTAACTCGAGCTATGCTTGTCTTAGAACGTGAAAAGTTATTTGCTAACCTTAATAAGTGTGCTTTCTTCACTCCTGAAGTTACATTTCTTGGTTCTATTGTGACTAAAGATTGTATAAAGGTAGATGAAGGTAAGGTAGAAGCCATTCATTCTTGGCCTATACCTAAGAGTATTCATGATGTTAGAGCATTCCATGGTTTAGCTTCTTTCTACAGGAGGTTTATTCGGAATTTCAGCACTATTATGGCTCTTATGACTGAATTTATCAAAGGTACGTCCTTTATGTGGAATCCAAAAGCTCAATCTGCCTTTCAAGAGATCAAGACTAGACTTACTCAAGCACCGTTGTTGTCATTACCATGCTTTAGTAAAGTCTTTGAAGTTAAATGTGATGTCTCTGGTGTAGGCATTGGTGGAGGTCTTACAGAAGAAGGTAAGCCTCTAGCCTTTTTTAGTGAGAAATTGTGTGATTCCAGAAGGAAATACTCCACTTATGATAAAGAGTTCCATGCTATTGTGAGTTGTTTAGAGCATTGGAGTCATTATCTTATTACAAGTGATTTTATCTTACATTCTGACCATGAAGCATTGAAGTATATACAAGGCCAGCATAAGTTAAATTGCAGACATGCCAAGTGGGTTGCGTTTATGCAATCATATCACTTCACTATCAACCACAAGTCAGGTAAACTTAGCTTAATCAAGGTGCAGATGCTCTATGGAGGAAGTATCTCTTATTGTTTCAGTTAGATGCTTGTGTGCTTGGTTTCGACCATCTACAGGTTTTATATGCCAATGATGAAGACTTTGGGGCATTATATGCTGCTTGTTCTAAACACCCCAAAGGAGATTTTCATATCCAAGAAGGTTTTCTATTCAAGGGCACTCGGCTTTGTGTTCCAAAGTGTAGTACAAGAGAGTTGCTAATTCGAGAAGTTCATGGAGGATCCTTAGCTGGACATTATGGGGAGAACAAAACTGTTATTATACTAACGGAACATTACTATGGGCCAGGTATGGAACGTGATGTGCAGGACATTCTAAGGAGGTGTGGAACATGTCAAATTGCAAAGAGTCATTCACTACCTCAAGGCTTATACACTCCATTACCTATTCCTATCTCTCCATGGGTTGATGTAAGTATGGACTTCATTCTTGGACTTCCTAAAACCCAAAGAAACAAGGATTCTATCTTTGTTGTGGTTGATAGGTTTTCTAAGATGTCTCATTTCATTCCATGCAACAAACTAATGATGCTACACATATTGCTGAGTTGTACTTCGAAGAGGTAACAAGGTTACATGGTATTCCAAGGTCAATTGTTTCTGATAGGGATACAAACTTTTTGAGTAATTTCTGGATTACTTTGTGGAAGAAGTTAGTTACTAAGCTGAAATATAGTACTACTTGTCATCCACAAACTGATAGGAAAACTAAGGTTATTAATTGAACCTTAGGGACTCTCCTAAGAGCTTTGATTAAGCCTCATGCGAAAGCCTGGGATTTGCTTTTACCACATGCGGAGTTTGCTTATAATAGGACCCCAAGCAAGGCTACTGGCTCATCTCCCTTTAAGGTGGTCTATGGAATTGATCCCCTTAGTCCACTTGATCTTATTCCAAAGTCATTTGATCAGAAGCCACATCCATATGCTGCTGCAAGGGTAGAACAAATCAAGAAAGTTCATGAGTTGGTAAGGAGTAAGATTGAGAAGACCAATAAAGCCTATCAAGCTCACACCAACAAGCACAAGAAGCAAGTGATATTCCAACCAGGAGATCCTATATGGATTCATCTTAGAAACGAGAGGTTCCCATCCAAGAGGAAGAACAAGCTAATGCAATGAGATGATGGTCCATTTAAGGTACTTGAATGTATTAATGACAATGCTTACAAAGTTGATTTGTCAGGTGACTATGGAGTTTCAGCCACATTCAATGTAGCTGATTTGCAAGCCTACCAAGATGATGATTACCTTGCTGATTTGAGGAACAAACCTTCATAACAAGGGGAGGATGATGGAGTCCCCACCACCATCCCCAAAGAAGAAGGTCCAACAACTCGTTCAAGGTCCATTTCCAACTCGAAGTTGCAAGCATTGCTTCAAAATGTCGAATGTGTTCAAGGAGATGCAAACGGGCTAGCCTACCTCAAAATGCCTGGTTTTGTCCACGCCCTTACATAAGCCTAACCATGGCTTAAGTCCTGACTTTTTACATTTTTGGAATCCTCAAGAAGTCTACAATCAAGTCCAAGCATTGATTTTAAATCATGCACACAAAAGGATGAAGAATCAAGGAGTTTTCCCAAACCGTTCCAAATTGCCTTCCAATTGCACGGTTTAAAGTTTGTGTTTGATTACCCCACCTAAACACATCCTAAACTTGATTTCGTGGTTGGGGGGGGGATTATACACATCCTAAAATTACCCCCCTACGATTAAAACCCAAATGATGATCACTTTTGCTAAGGTTGATATTTGCTAGAAAACCGGTTGTCCACAGCTTGAAACCGGTTCAAGTGAACCGGTTTATTTCTTCATCAAATATTCGGCCACTCTCATTTTCTAGATAGCTTGGGACACGTCTCAAGGCTGCCTTGGATTGGTGGATGCATGGGAATGAACAACCAATGAGGGCAAAGCTAGAAATATCTTGTCTCTCTTCTCTCATTCGCTAGCCGAAAAGTGGCCTTCAAATTTCAACTGTCACATGCCTTTCTAGTCTTCTTTGCTGATTGTATTAGTGCTTAAACATAGGCGAAGCATTGTATAATCAACTTAGACAAGGTTTAGATTCATGATTTGATGTATTAGCGTTAGTTAAACATGCTTGTAATTTGTTTAGCCCTAATCGGTTGTAATTAGGCTAAGCTAACACCTTTCCTCACTAGTAAGGAAAAGGGAGGTGTGTGCTAGCTTGCTACTTGCTTGGTATTCATTTTTTGTTGCATCAAAAACCCTTCCCACAGCCATGGCAAGAACGTAACCCATATTGAATGAAAAACCAAGTTTGAGAGCATTTGCTTTCTACTTTCTAAACTCTTGCTTGCTTACCCTTAATTAGGCCAATTAAGGTGGTGTCCAAGTGAGTCTTAACCTTGATTAAGTGGTGATTTTGTATCTTAATCAAGATTAAGGGCCCTAAACTCAATGGTTGGTGGTGATTCTGTATCCAATCTAGAGTTTAGTTCTATCTTGTTCTAGTTTGCATTCCACGGTTACCAAGTGAAGTTATTAGCATGAATTCTTAAGTTAATTACTTTCAGTTAGCATATCCTTCATGTCCCCTCATTCTCCCACTTCAAATACTTCCATTTCCATCCAGTTTCACGGCTTATACATCACAAAAGAGAGTAAAACCGAAGCAAACATCAAGAGCCTTGAAATCATGTTTAGTTGGTTATTTCAAGGCTTCGTGGGTAGCAAAGTCGCACGGTGTGGCCGTGCACATAGGCGCGACCGTGCCCCCCTTGGCCGTGACTAAAGCTTCAGTTTTTGACTTCTACTTGATGTGTGTTGGCTTGGGTAGCTTCTTCCCTTGACACATATATCACTCTGCCTCATAAGGGGGGAAACAAACAACATGATCAAACACAAAATCTCAGCACTCAGAGTTGATACCCAACACAATTTAATCTCTCCACCCTCGATTCTGGTCATGCCTAGTCATCTTATGACTCACTCAAGGAGAGAAGGCCTTGTGGGTCAATGAGGGTGTTCTATTTTGCATTCATATATTTGAACACCACGGGTTGAGGTGGCGTGCGTGCATATGCTTTTCTTTTTGCGGTGGCAGCCGTGGGATGAAGACCTTCTGAGCAAGGAAAACATGACCAAGCTACCTAGTATCATTGAGGAGTGAGTTTAGCAGATTATTTTGTCAAAACTAGACTCATTGTTCATACTTAGCATAGTTTTAGGACATGCAATGTAATTTAGCTAAGTAAGTGTACTTACTAAGTTTCCTAATCATTAAGTAACCTCACAAAGGTTACCTAGTGATGGAGAAAAGTCTTAGGTGTGCCTTATAAGTAGCCTAGCCATTCATTTTGTAATAATGACTTGATGAATTTTATAGAAAAGCTTGAGTGGAAGCTCTCTTGCAAGGGTGGATTCTCTTATGTTAAATTCCAAAGTGTTGTATCTCTAAGTTGGTTCCTTAAAGTGGTGATCTCTTAGGTCCAAATGAAACTTCTTAGTGGTGCTTTTGCTGTGTCTAAGTAGCCTAGTTTGGATGAACCCTTGAGGAGTTTTGTGGTGGTGAAATTTGTATCCATCAATCCCCTTAACTCCGACTCTGGACTCTACAGGTGTGGATTCATTTACGTGAGTTAAGTTCATATTTTTCACTTTATCTTCCAGTTCACTTGTTTTCTTTCAAAAGTGAGTTTGAATTTGTCCCTTGATCGTAACCTTTCATGGTTTAAGTCACACACTTGAATTGAGTTTAAGCTTAACCCTTGCTAGATACATCAATGTTGGTATCAGAGCATGTTTAGATCGTTGCTTGTACCCCAAGCCTCCATATATGCCCTCAAACACAAACCACAAGAACAAAAGTCAGCCGTCAACAATCCAAGTGCCATGTGACTTAGAAAGTTAATCAAGTTGAAACATGAAGCTGACTCCCTTGGCATTAAGAATGACTCCCCTGATGTCAAAATACATCATCTTGACCTTGCAATACAACAATTGAGAGATGATTTACACTCCTTCAAATGTAGAATGAAAAGGGAAGTTGTACAACCCTTTGTCTCAGCTGAGGTGTTTGATGACTACGGTCAAGATAATAAGGTCGACTTTGTTTTACCTCCCATCTTTGATGACTACGGTCAAGAAGAAAATGTGGAAGACGAGGTGTTGCCGGCAGATTCAGAACAAGAAGTATCCCTGGGTGGTGAAATTCTTTTTTTGAGGAGAAATCTAAGTAACCTTAAAGAAGATGAAGATGAACAAAGAGAAAACATCTTTCATTTAAGATGTATTGTTTAAGGGAGGGTGTGTTCTATGATAATTAACGGGGGAAGTTGTGCTAATACAGTATCCCTGGGAATTGTGGAAAAGCTCAATTTACTTGCCATAGCCGACCCACACCACAACAATCTTTTCTAAACTCCTACTTATGGTAAGCCATCTCAAACCGCCCCTAACCATCTGAGTTATTACAACCAATTTCAAATCAAGCCACGTTTATTTGAATGGTTTGTGTTGTTTTGGCCAGATTTAAAGGCTTAAATTTGAGGACAAATTTTTCCTAACAAGGAGAGGATGATGGATATAAGCCCATGCAATCCTCAATTAGCCCTAATCATTTTTTGAACCTGTTTCAGTTTTAAGATGATTCATCAACTTAAAATTAATTTAACTTTGATTTCTTTTCCGAGAGAGTTTGTTGACATTCTAATAAACTTAATTTTGCAGATAAATTAGTTTAGATTAAGTATTTTTGTCCAAACTTTGATCGAACTCAAAATCGAACGTTCTAGGTTCAGGTTAGCAACATACTCGATTTTGAGTGCATAATTACTAAGGCCCTTGTGATGTTTAAGTCAAATATTTTACCATGGGTTTAAATTTCAAGAAGTTAGCTTTCGAACAAAACAAGCTTTAGCTCATTTGGAATTTATTTGCCCATCCAAATCAGCATGTAAATCCAGACTATCCAAACTGCCGGTTGAGATAGATTCTACCCAATTTTGTTTTTATTATTTTCTAGATTAAACGACATACAAATGATGTAATTCTTTTTTTTTCCAATTAGGTTAGCATGTCAAGAATACAAGCAAGTCCAGCAAGGTCCAAGACAAGCAAGCTAACTTGTCTAGTGTAGCCAATTTTGCCAAGCTACCCTGTTAACGCCTAAAACTGCATGGTCGTATTAATCAAGTGAACTGAGCCCCTTCATGATGTGGAAATCAAGATTTCTTAAATGGAGGGGGATGATAGACATCCAGAGGTTTCCCCCATGGAAGCAAACCGTAGATTACCCATCAAAATGAGTTTGCCCAAAGAGAGCAAAAAACCAGTCCACACAGTACCTTCACAGTCGGTTCCTTAACCTGGGGGATTTACCCTCTTAGGTGGGCTTTCTTCACCAACCTTTGCGCTCATGTAGCTTTTAGTGATCCTTAGTCGCCCTATGACTCACTGAAGGAGAGAATGCCACGTGGGTCAATAAGGATGTGCCATTTTGCACGCATATATTAAAACACCATGGCATAAGGTGGCGTGCATGCATATGCTTTGCTTTTTGAGGTAGCACCTGTGGGATGATGACCTTCCTAGCAAGGAAAACATGACCAAGCTTCGTACTATCATTGAGGAGTGAGTTTAGAAGTTTATTTTGTTAAAACCTGACTCATTGTTCATGCTTAACATAGTTTCAGGACATACAATGTAATTTAGCTAAGTAACTGTACTTAGTAAGTTTCCTAATCATGAATTAACCTTGTAAAGGTTGCCTAGTGAGGGAGGAAAGGGCTAGGGGTGCCTTATAAGTAGCCTAGCCATTCATTTTGTAATAATGACTTAATGAATTTTAAAGAAAACCTTGAGTGAAAACTCTCTTGCAAGGGTGGATTCTGTTGGGTTAAATTCCGAAGTGTTGTATCTCTAAGTTGGTTCCTTAGAGTGGTGATCTCTTAGGTCCAAATCAAAATTCTTAGTGGTGCTTTTGCTGTATCCAAGAAGCCTAGTTTGGATGCAACCTTAAGGAGTTTTGGTGGTGGTGAAATTTGTATCCATCACTCCCCTTAAGTCTAGCTCTTGACTCTTCAGGTGTGGATTCATTTGGGTGAGTTAGGTTCATATCTATCACTTTATCTTTTGATTCATTTGTTTTCTTTCAAAAGTGAGTTTGAATTTGTCCCTTGATCGTAGTCTTTTGTGGTTTAAGTTACACCTTTGAATTGAGTTTAAGCTTATTCTTTGAGACATACATCAATTTTGGTATCGAAGGAAGTTTAGATCATTGCCTGAACCCCGAGCCTCCATATATGCCCTCAAACACAATCCCCAAACACAGAAGTCAACTCTCAAAAATCCAAGTGCCATGTCACTTAGAAAGTGAATCAAGTTGAAAGATGAAGCTGAATCCTTTGACGTCAAAACACATCATCTTGACCTTACAATACAATTATTGAGAGATAATTTACACTCGTTCAAGCTTGTAATGAAAAGGGAAGCCAGACAACCCTTTGCCTCAAATGAAGTGCGCCAAAGTCATAAAGATAATGGGGTTGACTTTGCTCTACCTCCCATCTTTGATGACTATGGTCAAGAAGAAAGTGAGGAAGAAAAGGTGTTGGAGGTGAATTCAGAAGAAGAAGTTATGAGGGAACCTGATTCTTTTTTTGAGGAGAAATCTAAGTAACCTCAAAGAACATGAAGATGACTAGAGAGAAAACATCTTTCATTCAAGATGTACCATTTAAGGGAGGGTGTGGTCTTTGATAATTGACGGGGTAAGTTGTGCTAATGCAGTATTGCTACGCATGGTGGAATAGCTCAATTTCCATGCCACAGTCCACCCACAGCTTAACAATCTTTTCCAAACTCCTACTTGTGGTAAGCCGTCTCAAACAGCCCCTGACCATTCGAGTTATTACGACCAACTTTGAATCAAACAACGCTCATTTCAATGGTTGGTGTTATTTTAGCCATATTTAATGGCTTAAATTTGAGGACAAAGTTTTTGTAACAAAGGGAGGATGATGGATATTAGCCCATGTAGCCCTCAACTATCCCTAATCATTTTTTGAATTTGTTTCAATTTTAAGTTGATTCATTAACTTAAACTTAATCTAATATTGATTTCTTCACTAAAAGAGTTTATTGGCATTCTAATAAACTTAATTATGCAATTAAATTAGTTTTAAATTAATTATTTATGTCTAAACTTTCAACATACTAGAAATAAAAGGTTTCGGGTTCAGGTTGGCAACGTAAGTGATTTCTGAGTGCTTAATGACTTGCGTACCTTTGAGGTTTAAGTCAAATATTTTGCCATGGGCTAGAAGTCTAAGAAGTTAGGTTTCTAATAAAACAAGCTTCAACTCATTTGGACATCATTTGCCCATCCAAATAAGTGTTCAAATCCAGACTATCCAGACTGCCCGGCTGAGACAGATCGCACCTGGTTTTGTTTTCATTATTTTGTGGACTAAATGACGTCCAAATGTTGTAATTCTTTTCTCTACTGTTAGGTTAGGATGTTAAGAATCCAAGCATGTCTTGTAATGTCCAAGACAAGCAAGCTAAGCCCTTCAGTCCAGCTCATTTTTCCATGCTACTCAGTTAGCACCTAAAACTGCACGGTTGGACTAATCAAAATAATTAAGCCTATTAGTGATGTGAAAGTATAGATTTCTCAAATGGGTGGATTATATACATCTGGAGGTTTCCCCTCTAGAACGAAACCTATGATTATCCATCAAAATGAGGTGGCCCAATGATAGGCAAAAACCGATCAACATGACAACTTCACAACCGGTTCCTTCGCCCAGGGCATTTACCCTCGTAGGTGGGATTTCTTCACCAACATTTATGCTCACATGGCTTCTAGTCATGCTTGGTCACCCTATGACTCACTCAAGTAGAGAACTCCACGTGGGTCAACGAGGTGTGCCATTTTGCAAGCATATATTCGAACACCATGGGCTTGATAGTCATGCTTGGTCACCCTATGACTCACTCAAGCAGAGAATTCCACGTGGGTCAACGAGGTGTGCCATTTTACAAGCATATATTCGAACACCATGGGCTTCAGGTGGTGTGCATGCATATGCTTTGCTTTTTGAGGTGGTAGCCATGGGATGAAGACCTTCCTAGCAAGGAAAACATGGCTAAGCTACCTAGTATCACTGACGAGTGAGTTAAGTTGATTATTTTGTTAAAGCTAGACTCATTGTTCTTGCTGTCATACTTTTATGAAACGCAATGTAATTTAGCTAAGTAAGAGTACTTAGTAAGTTTCCTAATCGTTAAGTAACCTCGTAAAGGTTACCTAGTGAGGGAGGAAAGGCTTAGGCATGCCTTATAAGTGGCCTAGCCATTTATTTCTTAATAATGACTTGATGAATTTTAAAGAAAAGCTTTAGTGAAAACTCTCTTGCAAGGGTGGATTCTCTTGTGTTAAATTCCGATGTGCTGTATCTCTAAGTTTGTTCCTTAGAGTGGTGATCTCTTAGGTCCAAATCAAGCTTCTTAGCAGTGCTTTTGCTGTATCTAAGGAGCCTCGTTTGGCTGAACCCTTGAGGAGTTTGGTGGTGGTGAAATCTGTATCCATTAATCCCATTAAGTCTAGCTCTTGACTCTTCAAGTGTGGATTCATTTGGGTGAGTTAAGTTCACATCTTTCAGTTTATCTTCTGATTCACTTGTTTTCTTTCAAAAGTGAGTTTAAATTTGTCCCTTGATTGTAATCTTTCATGGTTTAACTTACACTCATGTATTGAGTTTAAGCTTAACCATTGAGAGATACATCAATTTTGGTGTTGGAGCAAGTTTAGATCCTTGGCTTAACCCCGAGACTCCATATACTTGCTCAAACACAAACACCGAACACAAAAGTTAGGTCTCAAAAATCCAAGTGCCATGTCACTTAGGAATTTAATCAACTTGAAACATGAAGCTGACTCCCTTGGTATCAAGATCGACGCTCTTAACGTCAAAACACATCATCTTGACCTTACAAAAGAATGACTGAGAGATGATTTACACTCCGTCAAACATGGAACGAAAAGGGAAGTTGAGTAACGCTTTGTCTCAAATGAAGTGGACCAAAGACATGAAGATAATAAGGTTGAGTTTGATCTAGCTGCCATCTTTGACCTCTACGGAGAAGAAGAAAACGAGGAAGAATAGGTGTTGCACGTGGATTCAGAAGAAGAAGTTATGGGGGAACCTGACGAGGATGAAATGTTTTCTTTAGGAGAAATCTAAGTAACCTGAACGAAGATGAAGATGAACAGAGAGAAAACATTTTTCATTCAAGATGTACCATTCAAGGGGCGTTGTGTTCTCCTAGAATTGACGGTGGAAGTTGTGCTAATACAGTATCACTAGGCATGGAGGAAAGGTGCAATTTACATGCCACAGCCCACCCACACTCTAACAATGTTTTCCAAACTCCTACTTGTGGTAAGCCATGTCAAACAGCCCTTGACCATCCAAGTAATTACCACCAATTTCGAATCAAGTGATGTTTATTTGAATGGCTGGTGTTATTTCAATCAGATTTATTGGCTTAAATTTGAGGACAAATTTTTCCTATTAAGGAGAGGATTATGGATATTAGCCCATGCAATCCTCAATTAGCCCTAATCATTGTTTAAACCTGTTTTAGTGTTAAGTTGATTCATCAACTTAAACTTAATTTAACTTTGATTTCTTTGCCAAAAGAGTTTATTGACATTCTAATAAACTTAATTATGTAATTAAATCAGTTTTACATTAAGTATTTATGTCCATACTTTCAACGAACTTCGATCTGATGGTTTCGGGTTCAGGTTAGCAACATACCTGAGATTTGAGTGCTTAATTAATTAGGCCCCTTTGGGGTTTATGTAAAATATTTAACCATGGACTTGAAGTTCAAGAAGTTATCATTCTACCAAAACAAGCTTCAACTGATTTGGACTTCATTTGCCCATCCAAATTATTGTTTAAATCCAGACTGTCCAAACTGCCTACCTGAGGTAGATCGAACCCAGTTTTGTTTTTATTATTTTCTAGACTAAAAGACATCAAAATTTTGTAATTATTTTTTCTCCTATTAGGTTAGGATGTCAATAATCCAAGCATGTCTAGCAAGGTCTATGACAAGCAAGCTAAGCTGTCCAGTCCAGCCCATTTTGCTAAGCTACCCAGTTAGCGCATAAAACTGCATGGTTGGATTCATCAAGTGAATTGAGCCTATGACTGATGTGCAAATCCAGATTTCTCAAATGGGGTGGATTATAGACATCTGGAGGTTTCCTCCCTGGAATGAAACCTAAGATTACCCATCAAAATGAGGTGGCCCAAAGACAGGCCAAAACCGGTCGACACGGCACCTTCACAACCGGTTCCTTGGCCCAGGGCATTTACCCTCTTAGTTGAGCTTTCATCACCAACCTCTGTGCTTACCTGCCTTCTAGTCATGCTTAGTAACCTTATAACTCACTCAATGAGAGAATTCCACGTGCGTCAACGAGGATGTGACATTTTGCAAGCATATATTCGAACACCATGGGAATGAGGTGGCGAGCATGCATATGCCTTGCTTTTTCAGGTGGCAGCCGTGCGATGATGATCTTCCTAGCAAGGAAAACATGACCAAGCTACCTTGTATCATTAAGGAATGAGTTTAGTTGATTACTTTGTTAAACCTAGACTCATTGTTCATGCTTATCATAGTTTTAGGACACGCAATGTAATTTGGCTATGTAAGTGTACTTCGTAAGTTTCCGAATCATTAAGTAACCTCGTAAAGGTTACCTAGTAAGGGGGAAAAGGCTTAGGCATGCCATATAAGTAGCCTACCCATTCAATTTGTAATAATAAGTTCAAGAATTTTAAAGAAAAGATTGAGTGAAAACTCTCTTGTACAGGTGGATTCTCTTGTGTTGAATTCCTAAGTGTTGTATCTCTAAGTTGCTTCCTTAGAGTGGTGATCTCTTAGGTTCAAATCAAACATGTTAGTTGTGCTTTTGTTCTATTTAAAGGGCCTAGTTTGGATGAACCCTTATGGAGTTTGGTGGTGCTGAAATTAACATCCATCAATCCCTTTAAGTTTAGCTCTTGACTCTCCAAGTGTGGATTCATTTGGGTGAGTCAAGTTCACATCTTTCAATTTATCTTCATATTCACTTGTTTTCTTTGAAAAGTGAGTTTGAATTTGTCCCTTGATCGCAATCTTGAATGTTTTAACTTACACTCATGTAATTGAGTTTAAGCTTAACCTTTAAGGGATACATGACTTGAGTTCTTGATTTGAAACAGTAATATCATGATTACTCTTCCAAACTGCATCAAGATTCTCATCTAAACTCAAGCTAGCGCTCATTTTGTATACGGGCTGTTTGGAACATAATAAGGACTTGTGTTTGGGAAAATGTTTGGGAATGTGTTTGGATGGCTTTGGGGCATGTGGGGGTAGGTTTCAGGCCAAGATGAGACTTGCACTGATACCAAAACTGATGTATCCCTCAAGGGTTAAGCTTAACTCAATTCACGAGTGAAAGCTAAAACCAAGAAAGATTACAATCAAGGGAAAATGATAGAAACTAAACTAATCCTTGAATATAGATTTGACCAGCGAACATTAATCTAGTGAAAACTAACCACTTACTTAGATACAAATATCGCCTCTAAATTTGAGTTTAGGGCCCGTAAGCTCAATTAGGATATAGATATCACCACCTAATATAGTCTGAAGACCCACTTCATCACCACTCGAACCAGCATAGTTAGAGATAAGGAAGTTAAGTGTTTAAATGAAACAAGAGCAATGTTCTCAATTCTCTTTCAATTTTAAGGATAAAAACTTTTGATGTATCTTAGAAGGAGAATCACGAATACTCAAGGTTGATTCCAAGTGCAAAGGTAAGAAAATTGAAACCAAGGGCGAGTTGAAGTGATATCATGAATGAATAAATGAGTGAAGGATAATCTAAACTCTCTCTTAGATACAGAAAGACTAGTAAGATAGACTTTAAGACCCCTAACCTTAATTAGGATACAGAAACACCACCTAATTAAAATTTAAGACCTACTTGATCACCACCTTAATCGGCCTAATTAAGGATAAGCAAGTGAAGTGTTTAAGGAAAATTAAAGCAAATGCTCTTAATTCTTGTTTGTATTCAATATCAAAGTTGGCTTGGAAAATGAGAATTGAAAAGGCCTTATACACACAGCCCTTAGGCATAATACTAGCAAAGGAGGTTTCCTCCTTAGGAACGAAATGTCTAAGTATGCTTAGCTAGGCGCGTAGGACTAATCTAGTTTACAAGCTTGATCAACCTAAGTAAATTACAAGCAGAATGCAAGTAAAGCAGGACAAATGATTAAAATTAACTTTAATACACGTAATTAAGCCTAATACATTAGTTTACTAGAGAAAGAAAAAGTGAAACAGCCGTAAAGTTCTTCCACCTTTTTGGTTAGCCAGTCCGGATGAAGGGTGCACATTCTCCCTTTGTTTTCTCATTGGTTCACTTCCTTTAAGGTTGTTTCTTCAACAAATGATGATGTTCCTGCTGCTTAGACTAGTGATTGAAGCAAACAAGCAAGGAAGGAGCTATGCAAACCCACTTGAGAAGGAAAAACACCTAGGTGCTTAATTGGGCTCTAGAAACTCCAAAACAACGCAATTTTCTGCCCTTCTTTCAGCCAATCAAAAGTGAGCATGATTCTAATTTCACGACATGGGGGGCTACCTCAAGGTGTGTAAAAACCCACCTATAAAGAAATCATGGTTAAATCATGTTTAAGCAGGAGATTTCCAGTAAAACATTTTACCGTGCATTTTTGGAGCAAAACTGGCAAGGTGGACAAAATGGCTTGATCTCTTCACTTCGACTGAGTATGATTGAGTTTTAATGCTTGGACTTGAATGTTAATTTCAAGAGGAACCCAAAAATGCAAAAATATCAAACTTAAGCCACAATGCAGCTTAAGAAATCAAGTGGACAAAACCGGGTACATTTTGGGTGTTTAACCAGGATGCGTCACTTTGGGTCTTTTCCAGAATTTGAGTCATGGCTTGGACTTTGGAGCTTCCATTGCACCTTGCTAGACTCCTAGGACCTTCTTCCATGTCTTGGTGTAAGGGGACTCCATCATCCTCCCTCTGTTGAAGAGTTTTGATCCTCAAATCAGCAAGGTGATCATGAGCTTGGTAAGCACTAAAGTTACCTACATTGAATGTAGCTCAAACTCCACAGTCACTTAGAAAATCAACCTTATAAGTATTGTCATTAATTATTTCAAGTACCTTAAATGGACCATCAGCCCTCGGCATGATCTTTTTCTTCCTCTTTGAAGGAAATCTTTCCTTCCTTAAGTGTATCCGTACGAGATCTCCAGGTTGAAATACCACCTTCTTCTTGTGTGTGTTGGCTTGAGCTTGATAGGATGCATTTGTTCTCTCTATTCTGCTCCTCACCAACTCATGTATCTTTTGGATTTCTTACACCCTTGCTGCTGCATCCGCACATGGCTTTTGATCTAAAGGGCGTGGAGTTAGATCGAGTGGACTTATAGGATCAGTCCCATATGCCACCTTGAATGGTGATAGACTAGTAGCCTAGCTAAGAGCTCTGTTGTATGCAAATCTGCATGAGGTAAAAGTAAATCCCGAGCCTTGGCATAAGGTTTAATCAATGCCCTTAGAAGTGTTCCCAGGGTTCGGTTTGTAACCTCAGTTTCCCTATCAGTTTGTTGATGGCAAGTAGTACTATGCTTCAGTTTAATACCCAACTTCCTCCACAAAGTAATCCAAAAATGGCTTAGGAACTTAGTATCCCAATCAGAAGCAATTGATCCAGGCATACCGTGTAATCTAGCTACTTCCCTAAAATACAATTCAGAAATGTGTGCAGCAGCATTAGTGTTGTTACATGAAAATGAGACATCTCTGAAAACTTGTCTACCACAACAAAGATTGAATCTTTGTTGCTTTGGGTTTTAGGTAATCCAAGAATGAAATCCATACTTTCATCAACCTAAGGAGTAGTGGGAATAGACAAAGGTGTGTAAAGGTCGTGGGGTAGAGAATGACTCTTTGCTACTTGACAAGTGCCACGCCTTTTCAGGAAGTCTTCCACGTCCTTCTCCATACCTGGCCAATAATAATGCCCTCTTAACATAATGAGTGTCATGTTTTCTCCATAATGAGCAGCTACAGAACCTCCGTGACCTTCTCTAATTAAGAGCTCTCTCGTGCTACACCATGGTACACACAGCTATGTACCCCTTGAAAAGAAAACTTTCTTGAACAAGGAAATCACCTTTGGGGTGTTTGAAGATTCAAGAAACAACTACCCAAAGTCTTCATCTTCAACATACAAAGCTTTTAGATGCTCAAAACCAAGTACACAAGCATCTAATTAGAACAACAGTAGATACCTCTGTGAAAGAGCATCGACACCTTGATTGAGGTTTCAAGATTTGTGCTTGATTGTAAAGTGAAATGACTGGAGAAACTCAACCCATTAGCATGGCGTGAGTTTTACTTGTGTTGGCCTTGAATGTACTTCAAATCCTCATGGTCAAAATGCAGAATAAACTCACTAGTAATCAAATAATTACTCAAATGCTCTAAACACCTCACGATTACATAAAACTCTTTATCATAGGTGGAGTACTTTCTTCTTGAATCACATAATTTCTCACTGAGGAAGGCCAATGGTTTACCTTATTGAGCAATAACACCACCTATGCCAACTCCAGAGGCATCACATTCAACTTTAAAGAGTTTATCAAAGCACGGCAAGGAGAGAACTGGAGCTTGTGCAAGTCCTTTCTTTATCTCTTCAAAGGCTGATTGGGCTTTCGGTGCCCAAATGAATGATGTACCCATATAATAACCTCAGTCATGGGAGCCATAATTGATGTACCCATGGGAGGCAAAGAGAAGGAACAAGTACAAGGGCAAGCATCACCAACCTCCAAGGAAGTCCAATAAGCCACTCAAGTCATAAGAAAGCTCATAGAAGATCAAGAACATGACCCATATTTTCTGGTCAGCAAGTACAGTAACTTGATGACCCTAATCACCTAGGCCAAAGGTGGTTTGGGTACGTTTATTTGCCATGAGTTTTAATTTTAGGATGTTATCTTTCCAATAAGCCAAGTTGCAAGTCATTTGGACCTCATTTGCCCACCCAACTCTGCTCTTGAAGTCAAGCTATCGAAACTGGCCAGAAAATCCATTTCAGTACCCGGTTTTGTGGACCCGTTTTCCCCATCATTTGGTGAACTTGGGAACCACCAAAACCACCTTTGAAAAAATTTTGGGATGTACTGTAAGTTCAGAAAAAGAGTTGGAAGTTAAACCTTTGGTTGAAACAACAAAAGCAAGCAAATCAGAAAAGGGTGCAATCTGCTGGCAGCAGCTATATCTTGTCACGTTTTTGGCGGTAGCTGACAAACGGCTGGGAATTAGAAGCTTCAAAAGGTCAATATGGAAACTAGACTTCAAGAGCTGTGTCCCAGATTTTGAATCAACCCATTTGGCCTAGTATGCTGAATGTTATAGCCTTTTGAAGTTGGTGCTGCAATCCTGAAAAGTGCTGACAGCTTTTGCTTTTTGCTTTTCTACTTTTTGCTTTTTGGTTCCCCTCTCCTTTTCACCCTATGGACGGTTGTTTGGCTTATTTTTCAAGGGGTTTTGCTGTTTTTTGAGGCCTATAAAAGGGGAAGGAACCTCAGCTTGTAAGGACTTTTGGCATGAATGCATTTGGTTGAGTTCAAACTCCCTTCTTTGTCTCTCTCTTGCTTATCACTAGTTTAGCTCTCTAGTGTGGTGTTCAAGAGTCCTTGAAGATCAATAGGGTGGTGATATCTTATCCCTTTTGATCCTTAAGGAGGGCTCTAAGGTTTCTTGGTGGTGATATCTTATCCAAGCAAACTTAGTCTATCATTGTGTTGCTTGTAATTACAAATCGGTTTTGCTTCATCTCTTCCATTCTTCCTCATCTACTTGAGATCTCTTCTTTGTCCCTCATTTGAGGACTTAGAAGTGCATCACTAATAGTGCTGAAACTTTGAATAAACCTCCTGTAAAAGGAAGTTGTTGGAGATCGAGGCGGCAAGGACTCCTGTGAGCCAAATGAGGTGCAAAGAGCATGGTCAAGTCCAGAAGAGCCCAAGGAGGTTGTGGTATTGATCAGGGTACACCTACATAATGTATCCTTAAACACTAATCACACAACCAATTTCTAGCCTCAGTTTGTGACCATGATCAGTAACGATCATGAGTAACTGGGCATCCTTTGAACCCTTATATTTTTAGCTTAGCTTATTTTCAGTGCAATAAATCAAGTTTCAGCCCTTTTGGAGGTTAAAAGGCTGAGTAATCGGAAGCAAAGGCTTGACAGTGCAGCCTGGACTGCAATACAGCACAACCCAATTTTGGTGGGAAATTTGAATCCCTTTTGGCATGCATCCCTCATATGCTTTCAGGGTCAAAAACAGTGTATGAATATTTATCGAATAAGTTGAGAAAGGATGGAGATTTACGGCCTCACAGTTTGCTATTATCAACTAAAATTGGGCACAAAATAGCTTGTTACCCAGGCAGCTGTACCTGCTGATTAGCATCATCATTAGCTCTCTAATCTGTGTTGCAACTTGCATATCAACCCATTTCAAGCATTCTTTGGTAGATTAAACTTGACCAATCATGCTAGGGTCCTTGTCACCTCACCAGATTACCTTGAAAGACCCCTAGAGGTCTCAATTAGTCACTATTTTGCTACTCAACTCAATTTTGCTTTGTCTATGCAGATGCAATTATGATATGTACTTTGTGTTTCTTTTACTAGCCACTGCATCAGTTTGAGAGAGGGCCATATATAAGCTCCTCTCATTACTTTTACACTTAGATTATGTTGAATATGAAACTTGAGTTTGACTTAGTTTTCTCTCTAAATCCCTAGTGGCTGTATATTGAGTTGGCAACTCAAGTGGTGGTACACTAGGCCATTTTAGCCCTTTATGGTGGTGTTTCTATATCCACGAAGTTCTAAATTGACTGTCCAAGTGAGTTCAGGTGTGGTGCTTCTGTATCATCTGAGTAATCACTTGATCTTCCAACTCTGTCCTCTTTGCTTGTTTCTGTTTACAAGATTCTGAGTTGTTGGTTCCTTAGCTTAGTGGGGTTGGGTACATCAATTACTATCAGAGCCTTGGATACTCCCCTATGACCATTCTATAAACCCAAACATCACCCTTGTATCCCAAACACAACTCCAGTCCACAAAGAACTCGAGCATGTCATCTAGCCTCACCCCTAAATAGGTGGCTAGACAACCAATAAGGGAAAAGGTTGAGCTTGAAGGGAGAGTCAAGTATCTCCAAGATAAGCCTGGTAAGCTTATAAGGGAGCAAAGTAGAAGCTGGGGTGGTCGAGCAGCACCAGTAAGTATGGAGATTACAGTTTAAGTACTTCTAAACAGGAGGATAATGACAACCCCTTTGCATCTTCTAGTGATGCTTCTTCAAGGGGTAAACATAGGAGGCATCAAAGGAGGAGGGAAGGAAGTAGAGTCTTTGTGTACAAGCAAATCCCTGAAGATAAGAAGGTTAAACTAGTCGTGATGGAGGTCCATCCATAGGGTCCCCTAATGTGCAATTGGTCCAAAATAATCATGAAAACAAGTCCAAGTGCATAGCCATGGAACGTTTAATGAAGAGCTACGAAGAGGGCGCACACGGTTTACAACCCGGTTTAATACCCGATTTTTGTTACTTACTTTCACAAGCTTAATCCAAGTTTAAGCTTCCAATTTTTGGTGATATTACAAGCTTAATGGCTTAGCTTTCAAGTCCAAGTGGAATTATTAATTTTGGAGTCCATTTGGTTAGGGAACAAAGCTACTTTTTGATGGTGTGCTGAATTGAACCCTGTTTTGCACGGTTTGGGCATTCTGGCTTTTTCAGGTAGAAAACAAAGTCCAAATTCCTTGATTCCAAATGGAGGGTATTCTAGAAATCTTGAGGTTTCCATCAATGTAAAAAATCCCAGAATACTCAACATTTGAGGTGTCAACCATGCATCACAAGTCGGGGCAGAAACCGACACCTATACACCCGGTTGCTTAGCAAGGAGGATTTCCTTCCTCAATGGGTTTAATTAATGTGAAAGCATATTCACCAGCTTAGTTTGAGCTTCTTGGAGAGCTACCACTAAGCCAAGCATGAGGGACACACGTGGAGCAAGTGAAAAGCTTCCATTTTGCAGGCACACAACTGGCCACCCTAGCACCACATGTCAAGTAAGAAGTTTTCAGCTATTTTGTGGTGTGGCCGTGAGAAGCTTTCCTCCCTGGTGAGCAAATTGACTCATCTACATTCCCTAATGCTTATGAAAGGTTTATAATTGAGTTAAATTGTATTTTAGACCTTAAACATTCGGTTTATGTTAGATTAGTACCTAACCGTGTACTAAGTAGCATTGGGTGGTTAATGACTTTCCTAGCTAGCAAGGAAAGCTCATTTTCGTGTGTAATAAAGGCCATATAAATCCTTAGTTGTTTAGTTGTAACATAGACTTGAGTTTTAATTTGAGAGAAAAGACTTTGTGTCTTGAATTCCCCAAACACTTTCCTTGCTTATCTTAGTTCTTAGCCGAGCTAAGTGGTGATCAAGAGTGTCTGAATCCTTTGGTTAGGTGGTGTATCTTATCCTAATCAAAGAATTAAGGGCCCTAAGATAGTGATTAGTGGTGAATCTTATCTAATCACCAAGCTTAGTTCTATCCAAAATACTTGAAGACCTTTAGGGGTACTTGGTTTCACTCTTAAACCGAGAGCCCTCTTCTAAGTTCTCTTGTGTTCTTCTTCTTCCTCTTCACTTCTTAAACACACTCCCTCATTTCCCCCTCAAAATAACCCTTCTACAATTCCATTCCTATTCCCCTTCAAGGTTTAGACTACCTCTAATAGTCTAATCCCAAGCCAAACACACAAACTCCTCCAACCGTGCAAGAGGGCAACTCACGGCCTCCCTAAACAGAACATTGGCACGGTCTGGCCGTGCACTTAAGCATGACCGTGCCTCTTCCAATTCGTGAGATTCCTCTTCTTTCCTTTGTGTTCTTAGAAGTTCTTAGCTTGGGACTCCTTTCCCTTGCAGACTTCCATCAATTTTGGTATCAGAGCAAGTTCACTCTTTGCCTGGAACCTACCACACGTCTTTCCCAACTCATCTCTGAATCCAAACCTCAAATGCAAGTCATTCCCTTCTACTTCCAAAATGAGTTCCAATATGACCATGGAAGACAAGCTTGAAGTTGTAACCAAGCAAATGCAAGAGATGTCTGTTGCTCATCAAGAACTCAGAGCTCAGAATGAATACCTGAGAAAAAAGCTTGGAAGTCATATGAAGCAAAAGCAAAAGTTTTTTGAGGTTGGTGAACAAAGTGGAACGAAGTATAGAGTTGAAAAACAAGCTAGCGATGCGTCATCTTATTCTGATGATGAAATACCTTTTGAGAGGAGAAGAAGAGTAGTACGGCCTACCTTCAATTCAAATGATTTCAAGGTTGAAATTCCTGAGTTTGAGGGTAAGCTAGACCCAGATGAACTCCTTGAATGGTTACAAACTGTGGAACGAATCTTTGAATACAAGGAGATTCCTGATGATAGGAAGGTGAAATTGGTTGCACTTCGATTGAGGAAATATGCTTCCTTATGGTGGACTAACCTCAATGCTAAAAGAAGTAGAGAGAGGAAGAGCAAAATCAACACTTGGGACAAGATGAAATCCAAGATGAAGGAACGATTTTTGCCATGCACTTATATCCAAGACAACTACATGCTCTTTCATCATCTCACTCAAGGTAAAATGAATGTGGAAGAATATACTCGTGAGTTTGAAAAACGCATGATCAAATGTGACATTCATGAACCAGAAGAACAAACCATGGTTCGTTACCTAGGTGGGCTTGATCCTAGGATAGCCAACGTGGTTGAATTGCAAGCTTACACCACCTTTGATGAAGTATATGTCCTAGCACATAAGGTGGAACAACAAAGAAAATTAAGGATGTTTGTTCGTGATCCTTTCAAGTCGTATGCAGCACTAGGCCGTGGGCAACCCTTAAACAAGGGGAGTACCACACCACAACCTAAACCATCTACCCCTTTCCCAATTAATCCACAAAATAACCAAGCTCCTCAAAGGCCACAACCGAATCCCCAACGTCAAGTCCTATGTCCCATAAACCAGAGAAGGTGTTATAAGTGCCAAGGCTTAGGACATATCGCTTCTGATTGTCCAAGTCGAAAAGTGGTGACTTTAGCTGAATGGGAAGCCACAAAAGGAGAATATGTCGAGGAGAAGGAGGAGGAAAAGGAGGAAGATGTTGAAGAAGACCTTCAAGAAACTCAAGAGGAGTTTATAGAAAATGCATATGAAGATGAGATGCTAGTAATTCGAAGGGTAATCAGTACATAACGAGTTGCTAAGGATGAACAACGTGAAAATATCCTTCATTCACGGTGTACAATCCAAGGCAAAGTCTGTTCTCTTATCATCGATGGAGGAAGCTGTGTCAACGTGGTTTCAGTGAGCATGCTTGAGAAGTTAAACCTTCAAGCCACGGCACACCCACACCCATACAACATTCAATGGCTGAATCAAGGCAAGGGACTGCAAGTTAATTCTCGATGCTTGATTTCATTCTCTCTTGGTCAGAACTACCAAGATGAACTTTGGTGTGCTGTTGTCCCCATGGATGCTTGTCATATTCTGTTAGGGAGACCATCGATGTATGATAGGAGATTCATGCATAATGGTTACCTTAATACCTATTCCTTTACAAAAAATGGCAAGAAGATTACCCTTAACCCTATGTCACCATCCGAACTCCATAAAATATAACCAATTTGACTTGCTCTTGACCTGTGGAGAGCCACTTCTAAAAGCAGCTCAGCATGAATTTGAGGCTTTAAAAGAGTGGATATTACAAGTGCAAGATGAACCAGAAACACCACTTCCATCCCATCCCATAGCCAAGGTCATCTTGAATCAGTTTAGTCACTTGTTTCCAGAGGAAATACGTTCGGGTCTACCTCCAAAACGTGACATACAACATCACATTGACCTTATTCCTGGATCCATCCTACCCAATAAACCAACCTACAGAACCAATCCAAAAGAAGCCCAGGAGATTCAACGTCAAGTGGAAGAATTGATATCCAATGGGTTAGTACGAGAGTCCTTGAGTCCATGTGCTGTGCCAGCTCTATTGGTTCCCAAGAAGGATGGTAGTATGAGGATGTGCATTGACAGTCGAGCCATAAACAAAATTACTATCAAGTATAGGTATCCTATACCTAGGCTTGAAGATATGTTGGATGAACTACATGGTTCTAAGGTGTTCAACAAGATTGATTTGAAGAGTGGTTATTATCAAATCCGCATTAGGGAGGGTGATGAATGGAAAACGGCTTTTAAGACCAAAGGAGGGTTGTATGAATGGTTGGTTATGCCATTTGGTCTTTCCAACGCCCCTAGTACGTTCATGAGATTGATGAATCAAGTATTTCGACCATACTTGAGCAAATTCCTGGTCGTTTACTTCGATGATATATTGGTGTTTAGCAAGAATGAGCAAGAGCACCAAGACCACTTAACCCAAGTGATGCTCGTTCTTGAAAGGGAGAAATTGTTTGGGAATCTTAAAAAGTGTACCTTCTTTACTCATGAAGTTACCTTCTTAGGATATATTGTTTCTGAAAATGGCATAAAGGCGGATGAAAGCAAGATTGAGGCTATTCGAACTTGGCCTGTTCCCAAAAGTATACATGATGTTAGAAGCTTTCATGGCTTGGCTTCATTCTATGGGAGGTTCATACGTAATTTCAGCACTATCCTAGCTCCTATGACTGAAGTACTCAAAGGTTCATCATTCACCTAGAATCTTAAAGCCCAAGCTGCCTTTGAAGAAGTGAAAGAGAGACTAACTCAAGCACCAGTTCTAGCTCTACCATGCTTTGAGAAAGTCTTTGAAGTTGAGTGTGATGCTTCAAGAGTTGGTATTGGTGGTATTCTTACCCAGGAAGGACGTCCTTTGGCCTTCTTCAGTGAGAAACTATGTGATACCAGGAAAAGATATTCAACCTATGATAAAGAGTTCTATGCAATTGTGCGTTGCGTAGAACATTGGAGCCACTATTTCATTGCCAGTGAGTTTATTCTACATTTAGATCATGAAGCTTTGAAGTATATTCAACGCCAGCACAAATTAAACTGACGCCATGCTAAGTGGGTTGAATTTCTCCAGTCCTTTCACTTTACAATCAAGCATAAGTCTGGGAGGTTGAATCAAGGAGTTGATGCACTTTCACAGCGATATCTATTACTATTTCAGTTAGATGCTTGCATCCTTGGATTTGAGCATCTAAAGGCCTTATATCAAGATGATGAAGACTTTGGGATGTTGTATTCTGAGTGTACCAAACATCCTAAAGGGGATTTCTTAATTCAAGATGGCTTTCTCTTCAAGGGTGCTCGATTATGTGTTCCTAAATGCAGCACTCGTGAGTCATTTTGGTGAAGACAAGACCCTAATCATGCTTAGGGAACATTATTATTGGCAAGGCATGGAGAAGAAAGTTCAAGATATCATCAGAAGGTGCAGTACTTGTCAGATTGCAAAAAGCCATTCCCTGCCTCAAGGGTTATACACACCACTACCTATTCCCACCATGCCTTGGGTAGACGTGAGTATGGATTTCATACTTGGTTTACCAAAGACACAAAGGAATAAGGATTCTATCTTCGTGGTGGTAGAGCGATTTTCGAAGATGGCTCATTTTATTCCCTGCAACAAAACTAATGATGCTACTCATATTGCTGAACTGTATTTCAAAGAGGTTATGAGACTGCATGGAATTCCCCGTTCCATAGTCTCAGATCGAGACACCAAGTTCCTGAGTCATTTCTGGATAACTTTGTGGAAGAAGCTTGGTACTAAACTCAAATATAGCACCACCTGTCATCCCCAAACAGATGGGCAGACAGAAGTCACTAATCGAACCCTTGGTACTCTTTTAAGCGTTTTGATTAAAAATCAAGCAAAGCCTTGGGATCTGTTACTTCCACATGCTGAGTTTGCATATAACAAAACTCCTGGCAAGGCTACTGGTCTTTCACCTTTCAAGGTGGTATATGGGATTGAGCCTCTCAATCCACTTGATCTTATTCCCCGTCCATTAGATCAAAAGCCAAGTGTAGATGCTGCAGCTAGAGTGGAAGAAACCCAGAAATTACATGAGTTTGTGAGGCCAAAATCGAGAAAACTACACTATCCTATATAGCCCAAGCTAATAAGTATAAAAGAGAGAAGCTTTTCAAGCCAGGTGATCTGGTATGGATACATCTTCGTAAAGAACGTTTTCCATCCCAAAGCAAAACCAAGTTGATGCCAAGAGCCGATGGTCCATTTGAAATTTTGGAAAAGATTAATGACAACGCTTATAAGGTGGATTTACCAGGACACTATGGAGTATCAGCCACATTCAACGCTGCTGATTTAAGCCCTTATGAAGCAGATGACTACCTTTCTGATTTGAGGATCAAATCTTCCCAACAAGGGGAGAATGATGGAGGTCCATCCATAGGGTCCTGTAATGTTCAATTGGTCTAAAATAATCATGAAAACAAGTCCAAGTGCACAGCCATGGAACGTTTAATGAAGAGCTACCAAGAGGGTGCACACGGTTTACAACCCGGTTTAATACCCGATTTTTGTTACTTACTTTCACAAGCTTAATCCAAGTTTAAGCTTCCAATTTTTGGTGATATTACAATCTTAAGGTATTATCTTTCATGTCCAAGTGGAATTATTAATTTTGGAGTCCATTTGGTTAGGGAATGAAGCTACTTTTTGATGGTGTGCTGAATTGAACCCTATTTTGCACGGTTTGAGCATTATGGCTTTTACATGGGGGAAACGAAGTCCAAATGCATTGATTCAAAATGGAGGGTATTTTAGACATCTTGAGGTTTCCAGAAATGTAAACAAATCCTAGAATACTCAACATTTGAGGTGTCAACCATGCGTCACAAGTCAAGGAAGAAACCGGCACCTATACACTCGGTTGCTTAGCACGGAGGATTTCCTTCCTCAATGGGTTTGCTTAATGTGAAACCATATTCACCAGCTTGGTTTGAGCTGCTTGGAGAGCTGCCACTAAGCCAAGCACAAGGGAGACACGTGGAGCAAGTGAAAAGGTTCTATTTTGCAAGCACACAACCGACCACCCAAGCACCACATGTCAAGCAAGAAGTTTTCAGCTATTTTGAGGTGTGGCCGTGAGAAGATTTCCTCCCTAGTGAGGAAATTGACTCATCTACATTCCCTAATGCTTAGGAAAGGTTTATAATTGAGTTAAATTGTATTTTAGACCTTGAACTTTCGGTTTATGTTAGATTAGTACCTAACCGTGTGCTAAGTAGCATTAGGTGGTTAATGACTTTCCTAGCTAGCAAGGAAAGCTCATTTTCGTGTGTAATAAAGGGCATATAAAGCCTTAGTTGTTCATTTCTAACATAGACTTGAGTTTTAATTTGAGAGATAAGACTTTGTGTCTTGAATTCCCCAAACACTTTCCTTGCTTATCTTAGTTCTTGGCCGAGCTAAGTGGTGATCAAGAGAGTCTTAATCCTTTGGTTAGGTGGTGTATCTTATCCTAATCAAAGAATTAAGGGCCCTAAGCTAGTGATTAGTGGTGAATCTTATCTAATCACCAAGCTTAGTTCTATCCAAAATACTTGAAGAGCTTTAGGGGTACTTGGTTTCCCTCTTAAACCGAGAGCCCTCTTCTAAGTTCTCTTGTGTTCTTCTTCTTCCTCTTCACTTCTTAAACACACTCCCTCATTTCCCCCTCCAAATAACCCTTCTACAATTCCATTCCCATTCCCCTTCAAGGTTTAGACTACCTCTAATAGTCTAATCCTAAGCCAATCACACAAACTCCTCCAACCGTGCAAGAAGGCAACTCACGGCCTCCCTAAACAGAACATTGGCACGGTCCGGCCATGCCCTTAAGCACGACCGTGCCTCTTCCAATTCGTGAGATTCCTCTTCTTTCCTTTGTGTTCCTAGAAGTTCTTAGCGTGGGACTCCTTTCCCTTGCAGACTTCCATCAAGTGGCCCTAAAACTCCGGAAGTATGCTTCCATCTAGTGGTCTAATGTGGTGGCCAAGAGAGTAAGAAAGAGGAAGAGCAAGATCAAGATAAAGTCCTAGAGGAAAATGAAGGAGAAATTGAAGGCCAAGTTCCTACCAGATCACTACTTACAGGATGACTTCTAGAAACTACACAAACTAAGACAAGGTAACAAAAGTGTCGAGGACTATACTAGAGAGTTCGAGCAAATGCTGCTCAAATGTGACCTAAGGTAGGATGAAACACAAGACTTGGTCAGGTACCTTGCTTGTTTAGATGAAAAATTAGCCCATATAGTTGAACTCCATCCTTACATAACTTTAGACAAACTCAGTTCGTTAGCTTATAAAGTGGAGTTGCAGAGAAAAGTCAAGGGAAAAGGGGAAGCTAGCAGACCCCCTTAACGGCGTTATCCCTTCTAGAAACCTCCTCCATCTCAGCAAAGGCACAGTTTCACCCCTCAAAATAGAACCACCTCCCCCACTTCCCCTAAAATACCTAGCAAACCCTCTTCTCAACCTACTGATGCTAGGAGGTGTTTTAGATGTCGAGGCATAGGTCACATAGCTTCTAGATACCCAAATAAGGGGGTGGCTACTCTAGCTTAATACCAATCTGCTTGTGAGCATTTGCAGGAAACTGAAGAGGGAGGAGAGAAAGAGCTCTTTTTAACTGAAGAGCTAGAATAGTGTGTGGAGGGACCTAATGATGGAGAACTGCTAGGGGTCAGAAGGGCCTTAAGTGGCAGTGCTACACCAGAAAGTCAAGAATAGAGAGAAGCCATCTTCCACACCAGGTGCACAATTGCACGGAAGATTTGTTCTCTTATCATTTATGGAGGCAGCTGTGCTAATGTGTCTATTGATGGGTTTTGAGGGGGGTGGAAAAATAACTATAGAAAAAGAAGGAAAAAGGAAACCTTAGGCACCCGATTGTCAGTCGTAGTACTTAAGGGTCGGTCCATAGGGAAGACGTGAGATTTATGGTCATTTAAAGTGATTAAACTAATTAAGTTAATGCTAATTATGCTAATTTAAAGAAAACATCAGTGCTCAATTTAAATTAAATGATCCTAATCAAACTAAGCCTATGTTTTTGACTAAATGTGAGCATATTAAGGAGATTTAACTAGCTATAAACGACTACTAAAATCAGAACCTAAAACTATCTAACTTGACCTGAAATCAACCAAATTGCTTGAACAGGGACATATCTCATTCAACAGCAATAGCAAAATCAACCAAAACAGAGCCTCAGTTAATCAACCAAAAAGTTGTACCAATTCACCTTACTAACCAGCAACAAGGGAAAACAAACAGAACATCACAAAATAGCAGCAACATCATTCACCATTAATCGAACCAAAACAAACGAAATCAACACAAACGAACTCAACAATAATCCAACAGTAAGCGAAAGTAGAGAAAGGGGAAGAACCAACAGAATCCAAAAGTAGAGAAATCAGCAGAGGAGGGGAAAAACGACACCAAAGCATAGCACGAACTGAACACAGCAACGAAACAGGGGAAGGGAAGCAAATCTGAAACAACGAAGAACAAAAAGCAGCAGCAGTGAAGGGGGAGGAATTGAAATAGAACCGAAAGCAAGAAGGAAATCGAACCAGAACAAGCGAGGAGAAATCGACAGCATGCCCAAATCGAAGCAAAAATCCTTGCAATAACAACTGAAAACCGAGTATACCGTTTCGAAAATAATGATTCAAATTAACTACATGAATTTAGACGCTCAAAATAACCAAAATTTGGCACTCAAATTCGAAAGCCTAACTCGAAAACTTAATCTGAAAACCAAATACGAAACTGAAAAGAAAAGCGAAATTAAACTAAATCTAAACCTAAAAGCGGAATTTAAACCTAATCCTACTCCTAAAATCTACCTACAATACCTAAAAAAACTCCAACTCCCCTCTTCAATGGCGTCTCTGCAACGCTTAAATACCCAAACTCCTTCAACCTTGCCCCTTCGATGCACGCGAGCTGGACGATGGAGATGAAGCCAGGTGGTGGGTGTGCTGGCGTTGGCAGGACGAATTGTGGTGGTGGAACTAGTGTAGAGAGAGGGTGGAAACTGTGGGTTGGGGATGGTTTTTGGGTTCTGCTTTGGGGGCTAAAATCGTGGGTTTCGAATGGTTTCTGGTTTCAGGCAGGGGACGAGGTAGAGAGAGAGAGGAGCGAGATTGGAGATGGAGGGTCGATGAGGATGAGGACGATGGAGAAGTAGGGGTTTGGGGGTCAAGAGTTCTACAGACGCGAAGAGGAAAAAGAAGGCAGACACGCGAAGGGGAGGGGGTTTTACTGAACCGGCCGGTCCGGTTTTCCTGGACCGGTTTGGTTTTTTTCTTTTTCTTTTACTGCCTAGACCGGTTTTCTTGGAATTTTGGACCGGTTTTTGAATTCCCGTCATTTTCCCCATTTTTCTACCATTTTCAGCCCCTTTTCCACATTTATTAGAAACCTACAAAATAAAATAAAATCAATTAAAAACCTAAAAAATATTATTAAAACGAGTATAAAACCGGTGAAAAAGTACCTTAAAAATAGATCATTTTTAGCTCAAACAGTGGCCTCCAAGACCTTGGTTCAAGTCACACTCAAGTGTATTCTTCTGCACTCAAGTTACCTTGGTTTAAGTTGTGGAGTTAAGAGTAACAATCTTGAACATAGGTAGACGGAAGAAACCGAGCCTTAAGCTTAGATTTCACCTTATCCCATGTTCTGATTTTAGACTTTCTTTCTCTAACTCTTTTGGCGCACAAATTGGTCCCCCAAAGAGTAGCATACTTACGGAGTCTCAAAGCAACTAGCTTCACCTTCTTCTCTTCAGGAATGTCCTTGTACTCAAAAACTCTTTCAATCGTGTGTAACCAATCCAAGAACTCTACAGGATCAAGCTTGCCTTCATATTCTAGAATTTCAACTTTGAAGTCATTTGTATTCACTTGAATCCATGGTTCTGGTCTTGCCATCCTTAAGGGTTCATCCTCACTAGATGAATCCAAGGTATGACTAGACACTTGTTCTTGCCTTTTAGGATCAGATTGGAGTGGTTCTTCATTGACTTGTTGCTTTTGCTTCAAGAATGCACCAAGCTATTTTCGAAGATACTCATTTTGAGCCTTAGTTTGTTGCTCGCGTTGAGCCTCTTCATTAAGTATCTTCATTAGTATCTCATTCTGCCTCATAAGTGCGTCAAACTTCTCTTCCAAACTCACACTAGAACTCAAGTTGCTCACGTCTTGTGTTTCGATTCAAACTAAGAAGGTGTTTGCCTTTTTTAGTGGGAATGAATTCTTGAAGTGGAGGGACGTACCAGGCCATGGAGAAACCAAAGCGCTGATACCCAATATGATGTATTTGTGGGGGAGAATCACGAACACTCAAAACTGATTCCAAATGCTAAACTAAGCAACCTGAATTCAAGTTGAGTTTAAGGGAATTCACGGTTGAATAAATAAGAAAAGGATAGTCTAAACTCTCACTTAGATATAGAAAGACCACTAAGATTAAGTTTAGGGCCCTTAACCCTAATTAACATACAAAAACACCACCTAATTAGGAGTTAAGACTTTACTTCATCACCATCTTAACTGGCCTAGTTAAGATAAGCAAGCGAAGTGTTTAAGGGAAGAAAGGGAGCAAAGCTCTCAATTCTTATTTCAATTTCAATATGCAAAAGTTGAGTAGAAAATGACCATTTGAAGGCGTTATAGACAATGCCAAAGGAAGCTTGTATGCTTAGGAGGTTTCCTTCTAAGGGAGGAAAACTCTTAAGCATGCTTAAGCTTTATTTAGAACTAAGCTAACTACACTAGCTTGATTAGCTTAAGCTAATTACAACCTGTAAGCTTAGTAATACAAAACAAATTACTAAGCTTAACATTAAAACACTTAATTTAGCTTAATACATCTAAATACTAGAGAAAATAAACAAACAACAGCTATAAAGTGCTTTCCCCTTTTTGGCTAGCCAATCAGATTACAAGGTGCTAAATCTTCCTTTATTTTTTCATTGGCTAGGCTCTTTCCATGGCTTTTTTGTAGCATATGATGGTGTCTCTTGCAGACCTGAATGTGATTGGAAGTAATTCAGCAGCCAAGCAACTGAGCAAACCCTTAAAGGAAGGAAATTGCACCTAGCACTAACCGGGTTCTAGAACATGTTTTCAACCAGGTTTTGTACCTTTGTTTCCACAAATCATAAGTGAGCATGATTTTAATTTGATGCCATAGGGGGAATCCTTATGGTGTGTAAAAACCCCCCTGTAAAGAAATCAAGGTTAAATTATGTTTAAGTTGGCGATTTCTACTAAAATATTTTACTGTGCAGTTTTGGACCAAAACTGGCAGGTTGAACAGAATGGCCTGAGTTCTTCACGTTGACTAAGCAACATTGGTTTTTCTTGCTTGGGACTAAAAGGTACAATATAGGGGAACTGAAAAATGTAAAAATCCAGGACTCAAAACCAGGTACATTCTCGTTCATTTGGGCAGTCTGGATAGTTTGGGTTTATTGGCTGAGTTGGATGGGTAAATGAAGTCCAAATGAGCTGCAACTTGTTTTGCTGGAAAGCTAACTTCTTTAACTTCAAGCCCATTGAAAAGTATTAGACTTAAACCTCAAAGAGGCCTAAGTAATTAAGCTCTCAAAAATCGGGTATGTTGTTGGAATAAACCCGTGACTTGCTGTTTCGCTTCTTAAACAAAATGTGGATGATTTATTTACATTTTGGCCAGCAAAATAAGATTACCTTGACTTATTTAATTCTCCAAATTGAAAAGGTTCGTTCTGATATGGGGGGGCATTGGAAACTCATACTTGAAGGGCCTTGATTTTCTTTGTTCCTCAACCTCGTTAGCAAGCACACATACTTTATCAAAGGTAGTGTATTGTTGTAATTGAAGTACATTAGCATACTTAGGATCAAGTCCCCCCAAGTATCTAACTATAGTTTGTCCCTTGGGCTCTTGATTATCACATTTGATCATGAGTTTCTCAAACCCACATGTGCATTCTCCAACATTGAGGCCACCTTGAGTAACATTATGTAACTAAGAGTAGCTATCTTGGATGTAAGTAGGTGGAAGGAACCATGTCTTAAGCCTTGCTCTAATCTTTTTCGACATTCTGATCTTGCTTTTCCTACATCTACCCCCCTTGGTACATAGGTTAGTCCTCCATAAAGAGGCATACTTCCTTAGCCTAAGGGCGACCAGCTTTACTCCCTTGTCATTAGGCATGTCCTTATGCTCAAAAACTCTCTCCACCATATGCATCCACTCTAGAAACTCATCTGGATCCAACTTGCCTTCAAATTCTGCAATCTCAACCCTGAAATGATTAGGGTTAGCTTGAAACCTTGGTTGCATTATGCTCCTCCTTGGTGGTTCATCCTCGCTAGACGAACTCATGGGATTGCTTGCTTCTTCTTGTTCTCTTTGAACAAACTGGGTTGGTTCTTCATTAATCTTTTGCTTTTGTTTCAAGAAAGTACCTAGCTGTTTCCTTAGGTACTCATTCTGAGCTCTTAATTCATGATTAGAGCTCTTGAGTTCTTGATTTGAAACAACAATATCATGATTACTCTTCTAAACAGCATCAAGTTTCTCATCTAAACTCAAGCTAGCACTCATTGTGTATATGGTTTGTTTGGAGCAGAATAAGGACTTGTGTTTGGGAAAGCATTTGAAAATGTGTTTAGATGGCTTTGGGACATGTGGGGGTAGGTTTCAGGCCAAGATGAAACTCGCTCTGGTGCCAAGACTAATGTGTCTCTCAAGGGTTAAGCTTAACTCAATTCAAGAGTGAAGGCTAAAACTAAGAAAGATTACAATGAGGGGAAAGGATAGAAACTAAACTAATACTTCAATACAGATTTCACCACCAAAGATTAATCTAATGAAAACTAAACTCTTACTTGGATACCTATATCACCACTAAGAATGAGTTTAAGGCCCTTATGCTCAATTAGGATGTAGATATCATCACCTAATCAAGGCTTAAGACTCACTTGATCACCACTCTAACCGGCCTGGTTAGAGATAAGCAAGTTAAGCTTTTAAATGAAACAAGAGCGATGTTCTCAATTCGCTTTTAATTTAAAGGATAAAAAATTTATACAAAATGAGGTCCCTAAGGCCTTTTTATGGACGTTCATGTGCTGCCTAGGAAAGGTTAAGAGGTTTCATCAAAGTTAGGAAACCTCTAACCTAGCTTAATCTAGCCTAATCTAGCTTAGTTAATTTTAACTAAACACGATTTAATGAAACTAATTACAACTTTATACACCAATATACACCAGATTATACTAATTACATTTAGCCTAAGTAAGCAAGTAAGTTGCTTCTCGTATGTGACAGAAAAGTAAAAAGTGGTCTTCTCTCCCTTGCACTATACGGCTGACCAATGGGATCCTTACTGTCTTTCTGTCCTTGTTCCTCATTGGTTCTTCAATTGGTTACTCCATGACTATTTCGAAGACTCCATTAATGGCCTAATCATGATACTAGGACTTGATTGGATGGCGAGAAATACATCTACCACCAAATTCACCAATTAGGTGCAACCGGATAGAAATAGGCACATTACAGGCTCTATTTTGACTACTACATTTCCCTTACAAAACGTGGGCATAATTTAAATTACCGCATATGGGTTGAAAGCCTTAGATGTATTCTAATGCCTCCGAGTGGAATAACACATTTATGACTTCATTTGATGGTCCAAAAACTCAAAAAGTGCAGACTGGTCAAAACCCTATTCTAACTTGCACTCTTTGTAAAAATGACATGGTTCTTCCATTTTTACACGACTTAACCCAAATATTTTCACACGCCCTGAAATATAAGTTATTAAGAAACCAAAGTATCAAAAAAATATCAAACTTAAACCTGAAGAAGGCCTCAATAATTAAATACACAAAATCGGGTACATTCTTGTTCAATCGGGCAATCTGGATACTTCGGATTTAATAGTTGATTTGGGTTGGTAAACAAAGTCCTAATGACTTGGAACTTGCTTTGTTAGAAAGATGACTTGCTAAAATTCAATCTCATCAAAAAATATTGAACTTAAATCTCATGGAAGTCGAAGTAATCAAGCACACAAAATCAAGCTTGTATTCTTATTTGAACCCGTGACCTACTGTTTGTGTTGCTTAGCAAAATAAAAGCCTTGTCTTGAACTTTGGCCACGGAATGTGACTTATCTAAGATTATTTGAATGTCGTAAACATTCTTCTTTGAGGGGTCTCCATCACCCTCCCTTTATTGAAGAGAATTTGCCCTCAAATTTGCTTGATAATCAAAGTCTAAGTGGGAACTTAACCTCTTCATGCTGAAACATAACCAATCCCTCAAACTAGAATTTTTTGATGTTAAAGGCTTCATATTCATCTTGAACAGCAAGGATCCATTCCTCTTTTTGATCTTAAAGGGGTTTGGAGTAATGGTCCTTGACAAGCTAGAAAAGGGCTTAAATGCTTATGGTTTTTTATGGTTTGTTTTGACGGAGTTCAAAAAGGGAAAAAGGTGCTAAGGTGTTCTCCTTTTCTCCACTTAGAAACAATGAACATACCTTGATGTTCTTGCTATGTTCATCCTCATTAGCTTCAAAACCACTCGAAACCTTCTCCAAAAGAAGCATTTATCCTTCATTGGCTTTCACCTCAACTTCTTCTAGAATGTCCTGTTGATTATCCTCATTCTCTTCCTCCTTCGTGGCCTCCCATTTGGCTAAAGTAACAAACTTATGGTTGGTGCACTCTTAAGCTAAGTGCCCAGATCCTTGGCACTTAAAACATCTTTGGATGCCTTTAGGAATGGGTTTAGGTCTAGGTTGTGGGGTAGGCTTTGCTATGGAATTTGGCTCTTTTGTTTGGGGGGGGGGGGGAACGAATGGGTGCCTTGTTAAAGGGTTCATTTTGAAGAGGGGGGCTTTTGACACTCATGCTTAAAGGGCCTTGATTTTTTTTGTTGCTCAACCTTGTGAGCAAGCACACATACTTCATCATAGGTGGTGTGGTGTTGCAATTCAACTGCGCTAGCATACTCAGGATCAAGTCCCCCCAAGTATCTGACCATAGTTTGTTCTTCTGGCTCCTGAGTATCACATTTGATCATCGGTTTCTCAAACTCACGTGCGTACTCTTCAACATTGAGGACACCTTAAGTAAGATTATGGAACTGAGCGTAGCTATCTTGGTTGTAGGTAGGTGGAAGGAACCGTGTCATAAGTTCTGCTTTCATCTTTTCCAACATTCTGATCTTGCTTTTCCTATGTCTAGCCCTCTTGGCATATAGGTTAGTCCACTATACAGAGGCATACTTCCCTAGCCTATAGGTCACTAGCTTTACTATCTTGCTATCAGGCAAATCCTTGTACTCAAAAACTCTCTCCGCCATATACATCCACTCTAGAAACTCATATGGATCCCACCTACCCTCAAATTCTGTAATCTTAACTCTAAAATCATCAGAGTTGGCTTCAAACATTGGTTCCATTCTCGTCATCCTTGGTGGTTCATCCTTACTAGACGAACCCATGGGATTGCTTGCCTTTTCTTCTTCTCTTTGAACAAACTGGGCTGTTTCTTCATTGATCTTTTGCTTTTGTTCAAGAAAGTACCGAGCGGTTTCGTTAGGTACTCATTCAAAGCTCTTAGTTCTTGATTAGAACTCTTGAGTTCTTGATTTGAAATAGTAATATCATGATTACTCTTCTAAATAGCATCAAGTTTCTCATTTAAACTCAAGTTAGCACTCAATGTGTATACGCACTATTTGGAACATAATAGGGACTTGTTTTTGGGAAAGTGTTTGGATGGCTTTAGAGTGTGTGGGGGTAGGTTTCAGGCCAAGGTGAAACTTGCTTTGACATCAAAGCTAATGTACCTCTCAAGGGTTAAGCTGAACTCAATTCGAGAGTGAAAATTAAAACCAAGAAAGATTACAATAAAGGGAAAAGGATAGAAATTAAACTAATCCTTGGATACAGGTTTCACCACCAATGGTTAATCTAGTGAGAACCAAACTCTTACTTAGATGCAGATATCACCACTAACCTTAAGTTTAGGGCCCTTAAGCTCAATTAGGATATAGATATCACAACCAAATCAAGGCTTAATACTTAGTTGATGACCACTCTGACCAGCCTAGTTAGAGATAAACAAGTTAAGTGTTTGCATGAAACCAGAGCAATGCTCTCAATTCTCTTTCAATTTTTGATGTAAAGCTCAAGGGAAAACACTCACACTCAAATGGATTGCAAACAACAAGCTAAGAACTCACCACTCTATACTTGAACTCAAAGTATCTGAAACTGAAAGTGAGTTGAAAGATAGTTCTAAACTTGAGCCTTGGATACCGAAACACCACCAAGATCAAGCTTAGGGCCCTTAAACTGTGATTAAGAGACAGAAACACCACTTAATCTAGTTTAAGACTATACTTGAACACCACTCTAACCGACCTAGTTAGAGATAAGCAAGTTTAGTGTCGGTGGTTTAAAGGAGCAATGCTCCCTTTTCTCTTTCCTAATTCATGAAATCTGTTTACAAAAGTGAGGAGTATAATGCCGTATAGCCTAGCATGCAAGCACACAAGAAGCTCTAGCTTAGGAAGTGAGGTTTCTTCAAGATTAGGAAACCTCCTAATCTTGCTTAGTTCACAATTTTAGCTAACCCCTTGATAATTTAGGGTAAACCTTAGCTTAATCCTTATTAATTACAACCATTGAGTCTAAATTATGTTTAGGATTAAGATTAATCTCATTACTAAGCAAGTAATTAGGCTAACAAGAAGCTTCCTTCATTGGAGGGAAAAGGAGTGATAGGACTGGCTGCTTTATGCTTTCCGGCTAGCCACTAGAAACGTTGCTACCTTTCTGTCCTTATTCTTCGTTGGATAATCAGGTGGTTCCTACATGATTGTGCCTGACAGCATGTTAACTGATCAATCATGCCGTTTAGACAAGAATTGGATTCTAGAAATGACTTCAACCACCAAATGCACCAATTAGGTGCAATTGGGCAGTAGCTGGCAGTTTGCGAGCTCTGTTTGGATGACACTATTCACATGCAAAATGTGGGCATGATTCGGATTGCCACACATGGTTGGAAAGCTCACGATCTCTTCTAACGCCTTCAGGTGGAGTCACGCATTTTGGAGTTCATTTGCCAAGCAAAAAGCCTAGAATACTAAGACTGGTCCAAACCAGGTTCCAGCCAGCACTATTTGTAAAAAGTACCTGGTTGTTGGTTTTTCACTTGACTTAACTTGAATTAACCATTTGGACCAGGTAGATAACATCTTGGCGATCTAAGATATGTAAAAATTTAGGACTTAAACATCATGGAGGCCTAAGTACTTAAGCACACAAAACCGGGTTTAAAATCTGACTTGTACCTGGTAGCTTGTGTTTGTGCCCTTAGCAATGTATGAGCCATCCTTTTGAACTTGTGACCTTGTTCTTGGACCCTCTGGACTTGGACGATCATGATCAAGGTCTTAGCTAGGTACGACGTGATCATCGTCCCCTTGTGGAAGAGATTGGATCATCAAATCTACTAGGCAGTCGTCTAAATGGTAGGGGCTCAAATCTACCACATGAAATGTGGCTGAAACTCCATAATCTCATGGTAAATCAACCTTGTAAGTATTGTCATTGACCTACTTTAAGACCTCAAATGGACCTTCACCTCTTGGCATCAGTTTGTTCTTTCTCTTTGAAGGAAATCTGCCGTTCCTTAGGTGGATCCATACTAGGTCTCCAGGTTGAAAAACCATCCTTCTACTATGCTTGTTGGCTTGGGCTTGGTAGGAGGCATTAGTCTTCTCAATTTCGCCCCTAACCAACTCATGGAGCTTCTGAATCCCTTCCATTTTAGCTATCGCATCCGCATTGGCTTTCGATGTAACGTTCATGGGGGATCAATCCCATACACCACCTTAAAAGGACGATAACCAATAGCCTTACTTGGAGCCCTGTTATAAGCAAACTCAGCATGTGGTAAGAGTAAATGCCAAGCTTTTGCATGAGGTTTAATCAAATCCCTTAGGAGAGTACCTACAGTTTGATTAGTGATGCAAGTCAAGCACCAGTTCCAGGCTTTCAAACTATGCCAGAGAAGAATTTTTTCTTTGATCAGCTGCAGGACCAACTATATAAACGAAAACAATGTTCATTTGAGGCTTGTTTAGGGAGGTCCTTACTGTGTTGGGTTCCATAAAGTCCCCTCGCTAGCAATCAACTCATTTTGAGGCGAAACAGTAGCCTTAGCCTCTTTTTGTTCAATAAAGCATAACCTGGAGCTCAGTGCATTTGGGCTGTTCCACAAGCTTTTAGTATTTCATTTTATACTAAGGAGTTCAATTCCATTTTGATCAGTAACCTAACTTATTTATTAGCTCATGATCAGTGGTCACATTATGGAGGTTGCTTGAATTTTATTCTGGAATCAGTGAGCGCCATCAGTGATTCAATAGCAACAACAGCAGGTTCGGAGATTGAACTTTACCCCTAGTATAGCATCTCATTTTGGCATATTTAAGGGAATGAAAAGGTGTCAAAATATTTATTAGATGAAGCCTAGTGTTGTAGATTAAGGTCAGTTAGCATCAACCTTTAGCCGGCACAAACATGGAGGAAATACCATATGATCAAATGGATTTCGCGATGTTGTACTCGCTGACAGGTCGGCCGAATTTTGATGTAATCAGCTACAAATCACTCTCAAATACCATGATTAGCTTGTACTTAGATGCTAGAAAGGCTTGACACCTCAGTAATTGAGATAAGCAATGGGTTTAGGTGCCAAAGATCAAGCCTACTGCTGTTTTAAGCTATTTAAGTTCGAACTGTTTTGCTTGCTCTAGTTAGTTTCAATTGTAGCCGTTGATCCTTTGATTGCAACTGAGTATTTAAGCCTTGTTCTCACTTGTAAAACTCAGATTATTGATATATGAAAGCCTCGTTGCTGGTTCAAAGCAAACTCTCTCAAAATCTCTCTAAACTTTATCCAGTTTGGTGGTGTTTACTGAGTAGTTCTTTATCTGATCTTCTGGTGCATCAGTTGTAGAGAGATTTGTAGTGAACCTTGTAGTTCTAGTTGGTTGAATTCTTCCTTTAAGCGAGGTCATATCTTTCATGTTGAGCAGCTAGCTTCTGGTTCATGAAAAGCTGTGCAAACCAGCACACATCATCTCGTATCAGAGCTTAAACCTAATTCTTAGTGAGTTGCTTTTGTTTGCTACTTTGTTGTTTCATTCTTAGTTACGTTCTCTTATTCTTCATTCTGGAACTTATTACTTTGATACAACAAAGCCTGAGACCCAAACACAGACCAACTATAAAAACCCAAGCTCTACAAACAGCCACAGCAACATCATCCCTTACCTTGAATGAGCACGACTGAAAAGGAGAACACTTCCTGTCCTCCATAGCAACCTGTAAGAGTTCTTAGAGGCCTTTATATGGAATAAGCACACAAACTTAGGAGGCATTGAGCAATGTAAGAAAATATCATAACACTCACAACTCAAATACAACAGCTTCTAAACCAATCAAGCGAAAGATATAGGGAACCACCTTAACACCGTCCTGGAGGTTCTGATTCCCCATCTGAATCTCATTGTGGCAGTGGATCTTCAATTGGGGATGTTCGGCACAGGAGGGGGAGAGTGCAAATAGATGACCTCAAGGACCTCATAATAGAGGCACCTGAGTTTGGTGTAGTGTTAAACCAGAGGATTACCTTAAATGGTTGCAAGTCATGGAGAGAGTCATAGAAATCAAAGGATATTCTAAGGAAAAGGCATTTAAGCTTATTGTTTTCAAACTGAAACAATATGCCTTACACTAGTATGAGAACCTGAAAAGAACCAAAGCCTTGGAAGGAAAACCTAAGATCAAAACTTGGGTTAAACTGAAGAAACACATGGATAAGAGGTTCCTGCCAGCTACCTATAAGCAAGAACTATACTTGAAGGTCACTTCATTACAACAATGAATCATGAAGGTTAAGGAATACATTAGAGAATTTGAGCAATTGCAGATCGGTTGTGCCTTGAGGGAGGAACATGAACAAACCATTGTTGTGTTTCTTAGAGACTAAAACCTTGCAATCTTTGAAAGGATTAAGTTGCAACCTTTTTGGACTTTTGAGGATGCATGCAAGCTAGCTATCGAGGTTGAGAAGTAGCTCAAATCCAAGAGGAAATGCCCTTCTATCCTAGCCAAGCCAACTGCACCCGTTAAAACATTCAACTCTTTCAGGCATGATCCTCATTACGCGGAGGATAAGGACAAGGGGAAGGGTAATGAGTTAGCCAAAGAAGCTCCTATGGGCAAGAAGAAATGTTTCATGTTCCAAGGATATAGCCATTTTCAAGCTAATTGCCCTATTAGAAGAGTGCTTACAATCAGAGAGATTAAAGATTTAGACCACATGGAGATAGAAGATGATAAAGACGAGTCTGCTAAGGAAGGGGGGATCGACTATTTGCCACCTGAAGATAGTGAAATGCTCATGATTAAGAGGGTACTTGACGCCACTAAAGCCCCATCAGATGCCAACTAAAGGGAGCAAATGTTTTAGCCCATATGGAAGGTAGCTGATAAGAGATGCAACTTGATCATAGAATGAGGTAGCTGTATAAATGTAGCCTCAGTCTAGCTGCCATTGTTCACGCCTGACCATATGATGGAGGTCCATCCATGGAACATCAAACAAGCCCTCAAGGCCAGCAAGAGAGTCCAAGTAGAAGCACCGAAGGCCAAGGAATGATGAAGTTATTGTTAACTAAATTTTCAGCCCTTCCCAAATTTGAACTAGTGCATATGCCAAGTTTTGTGCAGCTGATTTCCTAACCCTTCCAAGGGTATGTTCCGGATGAAGTGGGCCTAGATTGAATTGCAAGAAGTCCTTAACCCAATAGAATAAATTGCAAGTGATTTGGAGTTCATTTGGCCCCTCAAATCAGCTGCATAAGTCAAGTATGCAAAACTGCCCGTTTTGCATGGTTCTTGAAGTGCTCTTGTTTTGGCACCAAATCCTCCTAAGTTTGGAATGAAAATTTTATGGCTTGATAGTACCTTGAAAATATTATCAAATAGATTTTAAAAACTCCAGTCAAATTACACACTTGAGGAGCTATTAACCAATAAAGTTAGGGAATTAATTCCCTTTACCCGGGTAAAGACTAGCCGATTGTACTTGGTGATTACGACTTGTTTTTGTGTTCTCAAGGAGGAAGCCACTTGGAAAGCACTTGATTAGAGGTCCAACCAGAAGATTAGTACTTGATTTGGCCTTATGTGGACACCTAAGTCATCAAGATCAACAACTGAAGAGGTGTCACTTATCGGTTACATCTTCCCTTTTGTTGGTTGTTTTGGGAACACGATTGTATCCTTGTTTAGTTAAGCTTTATTTGACGTTGTGGTTGTTGTAAGCAAGTGGCCCTTACTGCTTATGTAAGACACTTTTGATCATTTTACGAACGAAGTTGAGCCATAGCTCCATTAAACACTCAAACTCTCTTACAGCTTGCCCTTGCTTGTGGCCAAGTAAGGTGGTGATCTAGCAAGAGTCTTAGCATCTCTTTGGTGCTGTTTCTAAATCCAAGGGGTTGTTAAGGGCCCTAGTACTTAGCTTGGTGGTGTTTCCATATCCAAGTGTGGTGCTAGTTTCGGTTCTATCCTACTATCCATCCTAGTGTGAGTTGGAGTTTTTATAGTTGCTTGCTTTCTCAGTTGATTTGAATCTCTTCTTGCTACTTGAGTGAGGAGTTAGTTTGAGGGAATACATCATTTTTGTTATCAGAGCTAAGGTCTCTCCTTAGCCATGACCCACAGCCCAAAACACGTCCCTATTGGCTAAACACAACCAGCCGCAAAGAAGCCGTATTAGAAGCCGAATTGAAACATGAGTACAAGCGTGTCTTAGGGGGGGAAATTTGAGGCCCTCATGAAGAATTATGAAGCAATAAGGCTTCAGAATGAAGAAATCAAGAACCATAAAGAGTATCTGAGGCACCAACTTGGTGAGTCCTTGAAGCAAAAGAAGAAAGCCATTAGAAGTTCACTCTCGTCTAGTTCATCCGAATCTACTGAAGAAGAGCCTACTAGAAGGCCAAGAACGGGTAGAAGAAATCAACCAAACCTTGGTGATATCAAGGTGGAGGTCCCGGAGTTCGAAGGGAAGCTTGATCCCAACGAGTTCTTGGAATGGCTGCACACCATGGAAAGAGTTTTTTTATTATAAGAAGATTTCAGAGGATAAGAATGCAAAACTTGTTGCTCTTCGACTTAGGAAAGATGCCTCTCTTTGCGGGACCAACTTGTGCGCTAAAACAGTTAGAAAAAGGAAAGGCAAGATTCGAACTTGGGAGAAAATGAAGTCTAAGCTTAAGGACCATTTCCTACCCCCTTCCTAGCTTCAAGATAGTTACTCCCAACTACACAATTTCACTAAAGGGACCATGAGTGTAGAGGAGTATAACAGAGAATTTGAAAAGCTTTTTGTCAAATATAACCTTCAAGAGGCCGAGGACCAAACTACAGTGAGGTACTTGGAGGACTTGATCTTGGGTATGCTTATGTAGTTAAATTACAACAATACTCAACCTTTGATGAGGCATACGTCCTAGCCCACAAAATTCAGCAACAAAAGAAAGTCATGCCCCTTAAAAGAGACTTTCCAAAACCCCCTACCAAGAGCCAACCTTTTAACAGGGGGAGCTTATTTCCACCCCCTAAACCCACTGTTCCAACCTCTTACACCCCACAAAAGAACCAAGCTCCAAAAAAAGGCCTAGCCCCACAAAATAGACCAAACCCTAATCCTTTGAACACTACAAGGTGTTTTAAGTGCCAAGGCCTTGGACAAATGGCTTCAGATTTCCCAAATAGTAGAATGATCTCCTTGGATGAATGGGAGGCAACTAAGAAGGAGGAAATGGAGGAGGAAAAGGAGGTGTGTTTCATGGATGAGCAAAAAGAGGTCATAGAGGAGGCGGATGAAGGAGATGGTGTACTTCAGTTAGACACGTCCCACCTAAATCCACCAAGTCAAGGTAGTCCAATTACACAAGTCCAAGTATAGGGAACAAGTTCCGTTTCGCAAGCCCAAAAGGAGATAGTACCCCAGGTTCAACCCCTCGCATGTACCAGGCGTTGTTTTTATTGTTTTCTACACTAAATGATATCCAAATTGTACAGTTCTTTTTTTGGTAGTTAGTTTAGGATGTAAGGAATCCAAGCATGTCAAGCAAGATCTAAGGCTGGCATGTTATGTCATCTAGTGCAGCCCATTTTTCCAAGCTGGCCAGTTGAAGCCCAATTTTATTTTACGACTAGATGAGTTGGGCTAATTGAGCTACTTAATGATATGCAAATTGAGATTTCTCAAATGGGTGGATTTGTTGACATCTTAAGGTTCCCCCCTGGAAGGAAACCTCAGAGTAGTCAGCAAAATATAGTGGCCTAATAGCAGTAAAAACCGAGCTCCATGCGCCACCTAACAACCAGTTTCTTCACCTAGAGAGTTTACCCCCTTAGGTGGGTTTTCTCCATCAAGGTGGGTATGTGCTTGTCTGGTTACTTAAGCTTAGTCACCATATGACTCATGAATGAAGAGAGTAGCATGTGGAAGAGGAAGAATGAGCCACTTTGGGCAGCCACATTCGAACACTAGGGCATGAGGTGTCACGCATGTAACACCTTTACTCTTTTGATTTGGCATCCGTGTGGGATTACTTCCAACGGATGAAGCATGACTTATTTAGCCTACAATCATCAAGGATTAGCTTAAGTTAATCATTTTGTGGCTATCACACTCATTTTGCTCATGCTTCGATCATTTAAAAGCTAAACCATGTACTTAGCAAGTTAAATGTACTTAGTGAATTTCCTAACCATTAACTAATGTCCTAATAGGTTACCTAATGAGTAAAGAGAGATCTTAGGCATGCCATTATAAAAGGGCATGACCATCCTTTTGTACACAGTGATGTTTAACTGAAATCTGAAGTTGAGTTCGAAACTCCTTAGTGTTGCTTCCTCAAATTCTCTACTTGCTTATGTCTAACTTGGCCAATTAGACTGGTGTTCAAGTGAGTCTTAACCTTGATTAGGTCGTGAAATCTGTATCCTCATTCAAGATTAAGGGCCCTGAAATAGTTCTTAGTGGTGAAATCTGTATTTAAGAAATGTTTCAGTTCTATCGATCGTTCCAGTTTTCGGTTTTCCTGTTTCCATTTCTTTTCCACACCACTTCTTTTCCATGCCACCTTCACCTTCTTCTTTCCAGAAATTTGATTGAGCTTTCTGTTCATTCCCTTCTTTTCCAAGTCTAGTACATCACCTAAATGCCCTTGATCGTACTCTAAGGCCATTAGACTATAAACCAAGTGCGGATGCAATAGCAAGAGTAGAGGAGATTCAAAAGCTCCAGGATTTGGTTAAAGGAGGAATAGAGAAGAATAGTGCATTATATCAAGCCCAAGCCAACAAGCATAGGAGAAAGATGGTTTTCAACCTAGAAACCTTGTACGGATCCAGTTAAGAAACGAAAGATTTCCATCCAAAAGGAAGAACAAACTGATGCCAAGAGCTGAAGGTCCATTTGAGGTATTGGAGAAGGTAAATGACAATGCTTACAAGGTTGATTTACTACGAGAATATGGTGTTTCAGCCATGTTCAATGTGACAAATTTGGGCCCCTACCACTCGGTGATTCCCTAGCAGATTTGAGGATTAAATCTCTTCAACAAGGGGAGGATTGATGGAGTCCCCTCAAGCCAAGACAAGGAAGAAGGTCCAATAAGTCTAACAAGGTCCAATGCAAGCTCCAAAGTCTAAGTAGTGACTCACATTGTGCAAAAGAGTTAAGAAGCTGGTTAAGGGTTACACGGCTAGAATGTACCCAATTTTGTTCATCAGATTTCTTAAGCTACATAGCGCTTAAGTTCAAAATTTTTTCATTTTTAGGTTGCTCTATATGTTATCTTTCAGGCCCAACCAATTAAAGTCAATCCTACTCAGTCGAAGTGAGGAAATGAAGCCAATTTATCAAGTATGCCGGTTTTTGTCCCAAACTGCACGGTAAAATGCTTAAGTGGAATTCTCCCACTTAAACACATCATAACGTTGATTTCTATACTTGAGGGGCTTGTACACATCATAAAGTATCCCCCCTGGCTTGAAATTAAAATCATGCTCAGTTTTGATTGGCTGAAAGAAGGGTAGAAAACTGCGTAGACTATAACTTCTAGAGCCAGGTTTAGCAGCTACGTGTTTTTGCTTCTCAAAAGGATTTGCTCAGTTACTTTCATACTTATTTGCTTCAATACTGATTCAAGGCAGCCAAGAACGTCATGATTTGTTGGAAAAATCAGTTTTGGCAAGGGCAACCAATGGGAAAGAAAAGGAAGAAAAGCACCACGCATCCGGATTGGCCAGCTGAAGAGGAGAAGTGCTTTACATTTCTAAATGTAGTAAAACTAGTGTATTGTTAAATGTGTTATTGCTAAGTATGATAATTTATTTTGCTTTTCTTAATGATCAGAATGTAATTAGCTTAAGCTAATCAAGCCTTGTAACTAGATTAGCATTAAGCGCTAACTAAGCACGAGTAAGAGCTTTCCTTCCTAAGGAGGAAACCTCCATAGCTGGTTTTGTTGCTTGATTCAATTGCATTTAGTTAAAACTGATTTCACTAAGCTAGATATAGGCTGGATTAAGTTAAGTTAAAGGTTTCCTCCTTAGGAAGGAAACCTCCTAAGTCCCTCTAGCTGCCTTAGGCAGTGTATATAGAGGCCTTTGGGGCCTCATTTTTAACTTAGCTTTGAAGATTGAAATTGAAATCAAAATTGTGAGCTTTGCTCCCTTTCATTCTTTAAACACTTCCCTTGTTGATCCTTAACTAGGTCGGTTAAGGTGGCGATCAAGTAAAGTCTTAACTCTTAATTAGGAGGAGTTTCTGTATCCTACTTGAGGTTAAGGGCCCTAAGCTCAAACTTAGTGGGGTTTCTGTATGTAAGTGAGAGTTTAGATTATCAGTTATCCATACATTTTAGCTGATTCACAACTAGCTTATAATGTGCCTTTCTCCTTGAGTTCCCCTTGATTGTACTCTCTCTTGGATTTAAACTTGCACTTTGGAATTGACTTTAGCCTAATCCTTGGGAGGTACATTAGATTTGGTATAAGAGCAAGTTTCATCCTTGCGCCGGAAACCGATGCCTCCATACGGCCCTAAACACATGCCAATCCAAAAAACAAAAAAATAGCCCACAAAGATCCAAGAAGCCGTGTCCCTCAGAAGGTTCCTCAAACTAAAAGAAGAACTTGTCTCGTTTGACCTTTGGATGCAATAAATAGACCTCAAGATGCAACAAACAAACCTCAAGATGCAAGAATAGGAGGTTGATCTACACCTCCTCGTGCTTGATATGGAAAAGAAAGCTAGGCAGCCCCTATTCTCCAATGAAGGATGCAAAGAAGACAACGAGGTGATTGGGACCTATGTCCAAAATTTGATCAATATAAACACGAACAAGAGGAACCCCACGAAGAAATTGAGGTGAAAGCTGATGAAGGTGAGATGCACTAAGAAGAAATTAAGGCTTAAAGTGGTTTACAAGGAGCTGAAGATGCACCAAGAAAGAACATCTTCTAGTCTTGGTGTACAGTTCAGGGTAAGGTACCTTTGTTCCCCACTGAACTGCACAAAAACAAGCCACAAAACAGCCATGACCATTTGAACCGTTTTCTTACATGTTAAGAACCATGACTCAAAACCCCATTAAGATTAAAAAAAAGAATGGACTCCTTCTGTTCAAGAAGAGTACGAAGCCTTTAATATGAAAAAGGGTTTGTTTGAGTTGTTAGTTATATTTCAGCCTGGCCGGGTCAAGTTCCCACTTGGATCATGATTATCTAGCAAATTTGAGGGTGAATTCTCTTTAGTAAGTGGAGAATGACGGAGATCCCTCAAGGAAGTATGTTTAAGACATTCAAATAAGCTTAGATAAATCACATTCAGTAGCCAAAGTCCAAGAAAAGACCTTTATTTTGCTAAGGAACACATGCAACAGGTCACAGGTTCAAATTAGAATACAAGCACAGTTTTGTGTCCCTTACTATTTTGACTTCCACGAGATTTAACTTCAATATCTTGCCATACGTTTGAAGTTCAGGAAGTTAGCTTTCTAATAAAGCATGTTTGAAGTCATTTGGACTTGATTTGCCTACCTAAATCAGGCATTAAATCCAAATTATCCAGACTGCCCACTTGAACTAGAATGTGCCCAGATTCTTAATTATTTAGGCCTCCTTGAGGTTTAAGTTTGATATTTTTTGGTATTTTGGGTCCTTGATATCATATATTTTAGTGCATGTAAAACGATTTGGGTTAAGTCGTGCAAGAATGGGAGAACTAGGTCATTTTTGTAAACCGTGCAGGCTAGTACCCAGTTTTGACAAGTCTAAGTTTTATGGGGGTTTAGACCATCAAATGAATTCATAAACATGTGATTCCACTTGGAGGAGTTAGGAGACGTCGAGGGATTTCCAGCCATATGTCGCAATTGAAATCATACCCACGTTTTGCATGGGATATGCGGCGTCCAAACAAAGCCTGCAATATGCCTGTTTCTGCTAGGTTGCACCTAATTGGTGCATTTGGTGGTCGATGTCTTTCTAGCCACCCAATCTTGATGGAATCCTACCAAGCCAAGACCTTGATCAGGAAGAATCAAGTCCAACATGTCTAAGCACAAGGTCCCAAGGGAAGAAGATGGCTTACATTTTGCAAGAAGATCAAACAATCACAAATGGGCTAACCAGCCAGAAAATGCCCCGGTTTTGTGCACCTGATTTCTTAAGCTACGTTGTGGCTTAAACCTAATATTTTTACATTTTTAGAATCCTCAAGATGTTAAATTTCAGGTACAAGCATTGATTTGAAATCATACACACAAGAGGATGGGAGATGAAGGTGTTTTTCCTAACCGGTCATATTGGGCTATATTCTGCACGATCTAATGTTTAAGCGTAATTATCCTACTTAAACATGCTATAACCTTGATTTATTTTTAGGTGGGGTTTGTACACACCCTAAGGTTTCTCCCCATGGCCTAAAATCAAAATCATGGTCACTTTTGCTAAGGGTAAACCAAGCCTGAAAACCGGGTTGTAAACTGCTGATGAAACCGGTTTGATACTACCAGTTGTTTTTGCCTTCTACCGTGGGTTTTCTCCTATTCAGCTGATATCGCACAAACACCATGGCTTCCTAGAAAAGAACAACCAATGAAAGAAGATCTGCAAGTGAAGTTGTTCATTGCTTCTTATTGGCCAGCCGAAATGAAGGTGTCTCACGGCTACCTTTCAACAGCCGAAAAGGGAAGGCCACTTTACGGCTGAGCACATGCTTCTTAGTTGGATTTCTGGTTGTTTAAGCTTAAGGTTAAGTTACTCACATTGTAATTATCATTAGTCTTACTTTCCTTAATGCTTTGGTTGTACTTAAGCTAGCATAAACATTAGTTAGTAACCGGTTAGCTCTAACCGGGTATATTAGTGTAATTAACACCTTTCCCCCTTAGGAAGGAAAGGTTTACGGAGGTGCTATCTTGGTTGTACGCTTGCTAGGTGCGTAAACAAAAGGGGAACACGGCCCTTGCAGAACCATAACTTAGTTTGAATGAGAATTTTAGTTTGAGAGCAAACAAGCTTTCGACTTTCATAAACACTCAGCTTGCTTATCCTTAGCTAGGCCAATTAAGGTGGTGTTCAAGCTTAGTCCTAACCTTGATTAAGTGGTGATTTATGTATCTTGATCAAGCTTAGGCGCCCTAACCTTGGCTTTGGTGGTGATTCTTTATCCAAAATCCAACATTAGCTCTATCCCATTCAACCATTTCAGTCACGGGTTCCTTGAGCTCAAGAGAGTTCGAAACTGTTTCGTTGTTTCCCTTTGATTGTAAACTGATTTCCCTTGAGCTTTACATCATATTTGGTATCAGAGCTGTGTTTCTCCTTGGCCTGGTATTCAATCCACGCATCCAAGTTCCTTTCTTCTCCATTTCTGAAACACGAACTAGAATCTATTCTTCACTTAAATCGGGTACAACATGAGTACTAGTTTAAGTCTACAAGAGAAACTTGATCTTGTTTTGAAGAGTAATCATGAAATTACTTCTTCTAATCAAGAGTTGAAGAGTTCAAATCAAGAGTTAAAGGCCCAGAATGAGTATCTATGCAGGCAGTTGGGCACTTTTCTCAAACAAAAGCAGAAGATGAATGAAGAACTGGTCTATTCTGACCCACGAGGGCAAGAGCAAGTCTTTAGCCATACCCTTGATTCTTCTAGTGATGAAGAACCATGGAGAAGGCCACTGACAGAACCCAGAGTGCAAGCAAACTGTAATGACTTTAGAGTTGAGATTCCAGAATGTGAAGACAAGCTCGACCCAGAAGAATTCTTGGATTGGTTACACACGGTGGAGAGGGTATTCGAGTATAAAGACATTCCAGAAGACAGGAAGGTCAAGTTGGTGGCATTGAGACTACGTAAGTATGCTTCTTTATGGTGGACCAACTTGTGTGCTAAAAGAGTTATGGAACGTAAAGTTACAATCAAAACCTGGGAAAAGATGAAAACCAAGTTAAAGGCTAGATTCCTTCCACCCATTGCTATTCACAACTTCATAATCTGAACCAAGGCAATCTATGTGTCGAAGAATATACTAGAGAGTTCGAAAAGCTGGTGATTAAATGTGATCTCCAAGAACCCGAAGAGCAAACAATAGTTAGATACTTGGGAGGACTTGATCCTAGGTATTCTAATGTTGTTGAATTACAAGCTTATACCACTTTTGATGAGGTTTGCATGCTAGCTCACAAGGTTGAACAACAAAAGAAAGAAAGACAAACTTTTGAACCTTCAAATCAGAAACCTGCAAACCGGAACCAACCCTTTAACAAGGGGAGTTCCTAACTGGTTTCTTAGCCTCAAACCCCTTTCCCTTTTAATCCACAAAGAACCCAAGCACCACAAAAGGCCCCAGCACGCCAAAATCGACCTAGCCCCAATCCTATGAGCACTATAAGGTGTTTTAAGTGCCAAGGACTGGGCCACATTGCCTCGGAGTGTCCAAACTACAAGGTGATTACTTTGGCTGAGTGGAGGATCGTGGATGAATAAGAAAGAGAGGATGAACATGAAAGTGAAATTGAAGAAGACCATGATGATAGTCGAGAAGAGGTTGAATAGGAAGCTGATGAAGGTGAAATGTTAGTTTTAAGGAGACCCTTGAATAGCCAGAAAGGTGCAAAGGACGAATAAAGAGAGAAAATTTTTCATAGTACGTGCACGGTTCAAGGAAAAGTTTGTTCTTTGATTATTGATGGTGGGAGTTGTGCTAATGTAGTTTCTCTTAGCATGATTGAGAAACTAGGTTTGCAAGCTACGACCCATCCCCATCCATACACCATACAATGGCTAAATCAATGTAATGAACTTCAAGTCAACTCACGGTGCCTCATTTCATTATCCATTGGTAAGAGTTATCAAGACCAGCTTTGGTGTGATGTTATACCCATGGATGCTTGTCATGTATTATTAGGTAGACCATGGTTGTATGACCGAAAGGTATTGCATGATGGTTTCCAGAATACATACTCCTTGTCTAGGAGAGGTAAGAAGATTACCTTAAAGCCATTGTCGCCATCCGAACTCCCCAAAAATAAACCCACAAAAGGTCATGAACATTCTAGTTGCTTACTTACCTTTAGTGAAACTCTCTTAAAAGCTTCTAATCATGAATTTAAGGCTTTTAAAGAGTGGATCTTAACCCTTCAAGATGAACCAAAATCCCCCATGCCAACTCACCCCATTGCCAAATCACTCATCCAAACATTCTGTCACTTGTTCCCAAAAGAGATACCCTCGGGTTCCCCCCTAAAAGAGATATCCAACACCACACTGATCTCATTCTTTGTTCTATTATTCCAAATAAACCAACTTATAGAATGAACCCAAAGGAAACCATGGAGATCCAAAGGCAGGAGGAGGAATTGATGTCTAAAGGACTTGTACGACAGTCACTAAGCCCATGTGCCGTACCTGCCTTGTTGGTTCCCAAGAAAGATGGTAGCCAAAGAATGTGTGTGGATAGTAGAGCCATAAACAAAATCACAATCAAGTATAGGTACCCTATACCTAGGCTTGAAGATATGCTAGATGAATTACATGGCTCTAAGGTGTTTTCAAAGATTGATCTTTGAAGTGGCTACTAGCAAATCAGGATAAGAGATGGAGATGAATGGAAGACTGCATTCAAGACTAAGGGAGGTTTATATGAATGGATAGTTATGCCATTTGGTCTTTCTAATGCTCCTAGTACATTCATGAGGCCAATGAATCAAGTATTCAAGCATTACATTGGGAAGTTCGGGGTGGTCTACTTTGATGACATCTTAATCTATTCCAAGGACGAGCAAACACATCAAGATCATCTCAATCATATTATGTATGTCCTGAAACGAGAGCAACTGTATGGTAATCTTAGGAAGTGTACCTTCTTCAGTTATGAAGTTACATTCTTAGCTTACATTGTTTCTGAAAAAGGAAACAAGGTAGATGAAGGGAAGATAGAGGCTATTCTGGCTTGGCCTCAACCACAAAGTATACATGATGTCTGAAGTTTTCATGGCTTAGGTTCCTTCTATTGGAGGTTTATTAGAAATTTCAACACCATCATATCCCCCATAACCGAAGTGCTTAAGGGAGCATCATTCCAATGGAATCCTAAAGCACAATCTGCCTTTGAAGAAGTAAAGAAGAAGCTTACTCAAGCACCAGTTCTTGCATTGTCGTGCTTTGAGAAGGTTTTTTAAGTTAAATGCGACGTATCCAGAGTGGGAATTGATGGAGTTCTAACTCAACAAGGTAAACCATTAGCCTTCTTTAGTGAGAAATTGTTTAACTTAAGAAAAAAATACTCCACTTATGATAAGGAATTTTATGCTATCATTCGGTGTCTTGAGCATTAGAACCATTATTTGCTGGCTAGTGAGTTTATACTTCATTCTGATCACGAACCATTGAAGTACATTCAAGGCCAACACAAGCTTAACTAACGCCACGCTAAATGGGTTGAGCTCCTTCAGTCATTCCACTTCACCATCAAGCACAAGTCAGGAAAGTTAAATCAAGATGCGGATGCATTATCAAGGAGACATCTCCTTATGTTTCAACTAGATGCTCTTATTCTTGGTTTTAAGCACCTTAAGAGTTTACATGCTGAAGATGAAGACCTTGGGAATCTTTATTCTGCATCTTCAAAGCAGCCCAAGGGAGATATCATTGTCCAGGAAGGGTACCTATTCAAGGGAGTACGGTTGTGTATTCCTAAGTACAGCACCCGTGAGCTCCTAGTTAGAGAAGTTCATGGAGGTTCCTTGACAGGACATTGTGGATAGTCCAAGACCTTAACCATGTTAAGGGAACACTATTGCTGGCTAGGGATGGAGAAAGATGTTCAAGACATCCTAACAAGGTGTGGAACGTGTCAAGCAGCCAAAAGTCACACCCTACCTCACGGTTTATACACCCCACTACCCGTGCCTACTCTACCATGGGTGGACGTGAGCGTGGACTTCATTTTGGGACTAACTAAGACCCAAAAGGGGAAGGATTCAATATTTGTGGTGGTAGATAGATTTTCAAAGATGACACATTTCATTCCTTACAACAAGACCAATGATGCTACACACATCGTCGAGCTATATTTCGAGGAGGTAACAAGACTACATGGTATTCCTAAGTCCATTGTTTCAGATATGGATACAAAATTTCTGAGTGATTTTTGGATTACCCTTTGGAAGAAACTTGGTACCAAATTGCTATTTAGTACCACTTGTCACCCCCAAACTGATGGCCAAACTGACGTAACTAATCAAACCTTAGGCACTCTTCTAAGAACTTTGATTTAGCCTCATGCTAGTGCTTAGGATTTACTCTTGCCACATGCTGAGTTTGCATACAACAAGGCCCCTAGCTAGGCTACTAGTCTTTCACCATTTGAGGTGGTGTATGGGATTGATCCTTTAAGTCCCAATGATTTTACCCCACGGCCTCAAGACCAAAAGCCCCATGTTGATGCAACAACAAGAGTACAAAAAATTCAAAAGCTCTATGAGATAGTAAAGGCAAGAATTGAGAAGACCAATGCAGCCTATGAAGCACAAGCCAACAAGCATAGGAGAAAGATTGTATTTCAACTTGGAGACTTAGTATGGATCCACTTAAGGAAGGAAAGATTTCCTTCTAAAAGGAAGAATAAACTCATGCCACGAGCTGAAGGTCCATTTGAAGTCTTAGAGAGGATCAATGACAATGCTTACAAGATTGATTTACCTGTGATTATGAGGTTTCAGCCACGTTCAATGTGGCAGATTTCAGGCCCTTCTATCCGGACACTTCCCCACCAGATTTGAGGATCAAATCTTTTCAACAAGGGGAGGATGATGGAATCCTACCTGGCCAGCACCTTGACCATGAAGAATAAAGTCCAACACGACCAAGAACTAGGTCCCAAGTGAAGAAGATGGCTCACATTTTGCAAGAAGATCAAACAGTCACAAACGGCCTAATCGGCGAGAAAATGCCCGGTTTTGTGCACCTCATTTCTTAAGCTACATTGTGTCTTAAACATAATATTTTTGTACTTTTGGAATCCTCATGATGTTAACTTTCAGGTCCAAGCATTGATTTCACATCATGCACACAGGAGGATGGGAGATCAAGGTGTTTTTCCTAACCGATTAGATTGGGCTCCATTCTATACGGTTTAATGTTTAAGCCTAATTACGCTACTTAAACATACTATAACCTTGATTTCTTTTTAAGGGGGGTTCGTACACACCCTAAGGTTTCCCCCCATGGCCTAAAATCCAATTCATGGGTACATTTGCTAAGGGTAAACCAAGCCTGAACAACGGGTCTCAAACTGCCAGTGAACCCGGTTTGATACTACTGGTTATTTTTACCTTCTACCATGGGTTTTCTCCTCGTCAGCTGATATGGCACAAACACCAAGGCTTCCTAGAAAGAACAACCAATTAAAGAAGATCTACAAGTGAAGTTGTACCTTGCTTTTTATTGGCCAGGCGAAATGAAGGCGTCTCACGATTACCATTGGACAGCCGAAAAGGGATGGCCACTTTACGGCTCAGCACATGCTTCTTAGTTGCATTTCTAGTTGATTAAGGTTAAGGCTAAGTTAATCACATTGTAATTATCATTAGTCTTGCTTCCCTTAATGCTTTGGTTGTACTTAATCTAGCATAAACATTAGTTAGCAATTGATTAGCTCTAACCGGGTACATTAGTGTAATTAACACCTTTCCCCCTTAGGATGGAAAGGTTTAGGGAGGTGCTAGCTGGGTTGTATGCTTCATAGGCATGTAAACAAAAGGGGAACACGGCCCTTGCAGCAATATAACGTATTCTGAATGAGAATTTCAGTTTGAGAGCAAACGAGCTTTCGTCTTCCATAAACACTCAGCTTGCTTATCCTTAGCTAGGCTGGTTAAGGTGGTGTTCAAGCTTAGTCCTAACCTTGATTAAGTGGTGATTTCTATATCTTGATCAAGCTTAGGGGCCCTAACCTTGGTTTTGGTGGTGATTCTGTATCCAAAATCCAAGATTAGCTCTATGCCATTCAACCATTTCAATCACGGGTTCCTTGAGTTCAAGAGAGTCCGAAACTGTTTCATTGTTTCCCTTTGATTGTAAACTCATTTCCCTTGAGCTTTACATCAAATCTGGTCCCAGCAGCATGATTAAGCTGTGAAAGGAGTCTTGGACACAATCATGGAGTGACCAATTCAAGAACGAACGAGAAACAAGTAAGGAAAGGCATAAACATCCCCATTGGTCAGCCGTAAAGTGCAAACTTCAGTAGCCATATTGTCTACCCCCATGTTTTAGGAGCAGCTTGCCTACTTACTTGCTTACTTAGGCTGAATGTAATTAGGTTAATCCAACTTATTTTGGTGCATAAAGTCATAGTTAGCTTGATTAAATTGCATTCAGTTAAAATCGATTTGTCTAAGCTAGATTTAGGCTAGATTAAGTTAACGCAAAGGTTTCCTCAGGAAGGAAACCTCCTCAGTCCCCCTAGCTGCCTTAAGTCGTGTATGTAAAGGCCTTAGAGGCCTCATTTTGTACTCAACTTTGAATATTGAAATTGAAATCAGAATTGACAGCTTTGCTCCCTTTCATTCTTTAAACACTTTGCTTGCTTATCCTTAACTAGGCCGGTTAAGGTGGTGATCAAGTAAAGTCTTAACTTTTAATTAGGTGGAGTTTCTATAACCTAATTAACGTGGAGGGCCCTAAGCTCAAACCTAGTGGTGTTTCTGTATGTAAGTGAGAGTTTAGATTATCATTTGTCCATACGTTTTAGCTTATTCACGACCAGCTCATAACGTGCCTTTCTTCTTGAGTTTCCCTTGATTGTACTCTCTCTTGCTTTTGAGCATGTGCTCTGGAATTGACTTTTACCTAATCCTTGGGAGGTACATCAGATTTGGTATAAGAGCAAGTTTCATCCTTGTGCCAGAAACCCACACCTCCCTACGCCCCTAAACACATCCCAACCCAAAAAACAAAAAAACAACCCACAAAGATCCGAGAAGCCATGTCCCTTACAAAGTTGCTCAAACTGAAAGAAGAACTTGTCTCCTTTGACCCCTGGATGCAACAAATACATCTCAACATGTAACAAATAGACCTCAAGATGCAAAAACAGGAGGTTGATCTACACTTCCTCATGCTTGATATGAAAAAGGAAGTTAGGCAGCCCTTGTTCTCCATTGAAGGATGCAAAGAAGACAACAAGGTGATTGGGACCTACCTCCAAAATTTGATGAATATAAAGATGAACATGAGGAGCACTAAGAAGAAATTGAGGCTAAAGCTGATGAAGGTGAGATGCACCAAGAAGAAATTGAGGCAAAAAGTGGTTTACAAGGAGATGAAGACGCACCATGAAAGAACATCTTCTACTGAAGGTGTATGGTTCAGAATAAGGTACATTTGTTCCCGTTGAACTCTACAAAAACAAGCCACAAAACAACCACGACCATTTGAACCCTTTTCTTACTTGTCAAGGACCATTACTCAAAATCGCTTTAAGATAAAAAAACAAAAATAAAAATGGATTGTTTCTTTTCAATATGAGTGTTTGAGCTAAAAGTGTGATATTTTTAAGGTACTTTTTAACCGGTTTTATGCTCGTTTTAATAAAAATTTTTAGGTTTTTAATTGATTTTATTTTATTTTGCAGATTTTGAATAAATGCGAAAAATGGGCTTAAATGGCGAAAAAAGCGAGAAAAATAGAAGAATTGTGGAGGTTGAAGAATCGGGCCAAAAATCGATAAAAACCGGCCAAGGAAAATGAAGAAAAAAAACCAAACCGGCCCGGTTCAGTAGATGGACCGGTTCCGTTAAAAACCCCCACCCCTTCGTTTTCTCTCTCCTCTTTTCAGCCCTGCTCTTTCTCTCTCCCCGATACCCATCCCAGAAACCCTGAAACCCTGAGAACCCAGAACCCTCGACCAGCCCTTCATCCTCACCTCTCTCCATGCCCATCCATTTCGTTCCTCTCTCTCTCTACCGTGTCATCTCTCTCTCTCTTCCAGCACACCCAGATCCTAGCCCACCGAATTCCTCAAACCCGTACACCCTCTATCCATGGTTTTCCCCAAAACCGAAACCACCAGGCCACGTACCCATCTTCGCTGCCTCCATCGCCACCGTCCAACACACCACCGAATCGAAGGGCTGGAGATCGAGAAGGTTTGGGTATTTAAAGGGAGCAGCGATGCCATTGAAGGAAAGTCCGAGTTTTAGGTATTTTCAGGTAATTAGGTTTAGGTAATTTTACGCTAGTTAGGTTTAATTTCAGTTTTAATTTTAATTTAGGCTCAAATTTCACATTCATGTTCTTCGATTTCGATTTCGATTTAGGGTTTCGAATTTCAGTTGTTTTCTGCCTTTAAATTCATGTTGTTAGGCTTGAATTGCGAATCTCATATGGGTATTCACGAATTTCAGTTGTAATAGCAACAATCTGTGGGTTAATTGTGAGTCATTTAGCCGAATTTCATTCGAATCCCGTCCCCTGTTTTTGTGTGTGTTCGAAATTGTCCTTTCGAGATGCCGCCATGTTTGGATGCATTTGAGAAATGCTCCTCCCACCCTCAGGGAGCATTTCACCTTGATCAAGGCTACTTATTTAAGGGATGGTTGCGTATCCCAAGAAGTGGAATTAGGGAGTTACTGATTTAAGAAATTCATGGGGGGGCCCTTGCCTAGTCACTTTGGGGTTGACAAGACCTGCTCAATGCTTAAGGAGCATTACTTCTGGCCAAAAATGGCTAGGGATATAGAGCACTTTATTAAGAGATGTTTAATTTTCCAACTAGAATAGAGTCATGTAATTCCTCAAGGCCTTTACTCCCCTTTGCCAGTTCCTCAAGCACCTTGGGAGGATGTGAGTTTGGAGTTTATTATTGGCTCTCCCATGACCAAAACAAGCAAGGATTCTATCATGGTGGTAGTTGGCAGGTTCTAAAACATGGCACACTTTATTCCATGCCACACCAATCATGATGCATCAAGAGTAGCTGAATTGTATTTCAAGGAGATTGTGAGGCTAGATGGATTTCCCGAAAGCATGATTTCTGATGGGGGCACCAATGAGTCAAATGATTTCTGAAATTGAGTCATTTGTTGCTCACTCTATGGAGAAGAATAGGAACCTGCGTCAAATTCAGTGCTACCTACCATCCCAAAACATATCGCTAGACATAGGTGACCAACAAGACCTTAGGCACCTTACTTAGGGTACTTGTAAAAAATTTTGCCAAAGGGTGGGATGACTTGCTTGCCTATGCTGAGTTTGCCTACAACAAAACTCCAGGCAAGGCTACAAAGATGTCTCTTGTCCATATTTTGTGTGGTCAAAATCCCCTCACACGACTTGACCTGGTGTGCCTTCCTACAACCACCAAGTTCAGCTGGGAGGTAAGCGAAAGGGTAGAAGAAATCAAGGACCTTCAGGCCAAGGTTAGAGCCAGAATTGAGAATAGCAATGAGTTGGCTAAGACCCAGGCCAACAAGCATAGAAGGGATGCTCAATTTCAGCCTGGATACTTGGTATGTTTTCGGCTTAGAAAGGAAAGCTTCCCTAGTAGAAGGAAAACCAAGCTCATGCTTAGATCAGATGGCCCCTTTGAGATTCTTTAAAAGATTGGCCCCAATGCCTATAAAGTGGACTTACCTGGTGAGTATGGGGTATCAGGAACTTTCAATGTTGCTGACCTCAGCCCTTATTGTGTAGAGTTTGATGAGTTGCCTATTTTGAGGACAAACTCTTTTGAAGAATGGGCGCTAATGGAGATCAAGGCACCAAGGATCCTAATGAACCTAGAGGGTCAGACCAGGAGGGCCTTAGTCCTGAGTAAGTCAAGGAAGTTGTGACCTTGATGAGGGATTTCTTAGTTTAGTCAGTTTCAAGCAACTCTAGTTCGTCCAGTGCATGACCTGTGTTTGTGAACTTGGTTAGTCATGATTAAGTCTGTGGGGGTTCCCACTAACTCCCATCCTCATCAGTTTAGTCTTTCCCTAAGCCCATAAGACATAGTTCATTCATTTTGGAGCACTACATCTCCAGTTTTCAGCAAAAAAAAGTCAGACAGTGCATTATGGACTGAAATCTAGAACAACCCAGTTTGGAGGGAAATTTGAAGACCTCTTTTGCTTGATGTTGCCACGTGATCTCCGAACTTGAAAGAGGATCAAAATATTTATCAAGTTGGCCTACAAAACATGGTGTTTAGCTCCCCCAAGGGTTGCTTTTAACTAACTCAAGAAGGGGTGAAGACACCCATTTGCCCGAGTGTTGTACTATGCTGCTAATAGCATCATCAGCTCTCTAATCCTTACTGCAAGTTGCAAACCAGCCCATCTAAGGCCTGTTTTGGAAAATTAAGCTCGTCCATTTATGTTAAGGACCTCGACACCTCATCAGATTAGCTTGAGGGACCCATTTAGGTGTCACTTTTCAGCTGGTTGTACTGTTAATCAATGTTCGCTTGCCTAGGATGTTGTAATTAGCTACTGTACTTCTTGTTTTAGCTTCTAGCCGTTGTAATAGTTAGAGAGAAGGGTGCATATAAGCCTCTCTCATCATGTATGAAGATACATTATGCATTATTGAACTAGAAACTTGAGTTGAACTCAGTTCTCTCTCAAAATCCCTAGTGGATGTCTGTTTAGTCGACAAATCAAGTGGTGATACACTAGGTCCTTTTATCCATTCTTGGTGGTGATTTATATCCATGAAGTTCTAAAGTGACTGCCCAAGTGAGTTCAGGTGTGGTGTTTCTGTATCATCTGAATAATCACTAGATCATCCAACTTTGTCGCCTTTTCTTGTTTCTATTTGTTTGCATTTGCGTTTCTGGACACCTGAGTGAGTAAGGCTAGGTACATCATTGTCAAGTTATGGAGTTGAGAATAGCAATCATGGATATAGGTTGGGGGGCAGAAACCAAGCATTAAGCTTGGCCTTCATCTTCTTCCATGTACGTATCTTTACTTTTTTATCTCGAACTCTCTTGGCACATCGTTTGGTCCAAGAGAAGGAGGCGTATTTTCTGAGTCTTAAAGCACCAAATTCTCCTTCTTGTCTTCTGGAGCATCCTTGTACTCAAAAACATGCTGAACTGTATGCATCTAACATATGAATTCTTTAGGATCAAGACTGCCTTCAAACTCGGGAATCTCAACTCTAAAGTCATTAGAGTTTGCTTGCAACCTTGGTTTTGGTCTTGCCATTCTTACGGGTTCATCTTCACTAGATGATTCCAAAGAGTGACTAACTACTCGTTCTTGTCTTCCAAGGTCAGATTGGCGAGGTTCCTCGTGCATCTTTTGCTTCTGTTTCAAGAATGCCCCAAGTTTTTTTTTCAAGTACTCATTCTAGGTCTTGAGCGCTTGATCACTTTGAGTGTCCTCATTGATTTTCCTCATCAATATCTCATTTTGGGCTGAGGGAGATTGATAATTCTTCATGAACGCCTCAAACTTTTCATCCAAGCTCATACTTGAACTCATTTTGTTACTATGTGTTATTTTGGCCGAAATGAGATTTGTGTTTGGATTTGATGTCGGCAGGAATATGGAAGTGTGGGGGAGTATACCAGGCCAAGGAGAAACTTAGCTCTGATACCAAATATGATGTATCAATGGAGGGAATTCAACTAACACTCAAATTTGATTTCAAATGCAAGAAAGCAAGCTGAAATCATAAGTGAGTCCAAGAAGAATCTGAGAGTGACAAAGGGATAATTGTAAACTAAACTCGTACTAAGATACAGATATCACCATTAAGCTTGAGTTTAGGACCCTTAAGCTTAATTAGGATACAGATATCACCACCTGATCAAGATTTAAGATTCACTTTATCACCACCTAATATGGCCTTAAGTAGGATAAGCAAGTAAGAGTTTAAAGGAAATAAGAGCAATGCTCTCAATTCTTATTCAATGTAATAAAAAAGCTACTTACAAAATGAGCCTTTCAAGGCCTTATACTCACGGTCTAGAGCTGCTAGTATGCTTAGGAGGTCTCCATCTAAGGGCGGAAAGCTCTTAATTACGCTCAGCATACGCTTAGAACTAATCTAACTACAAATGCTTGATTAACTTAAGCTAATTACAATATGTGAGCTTAGTAAAGTAAAATAAATGACTAAACTCAGCATAAGTGTACTTAATTAGCTTAGTTACAACAGAATATTAGAGTAAAAAGTGGAAAAGTAGCCGAAAAGTAGTTCCCCTTTTCGGCTGGCCAATCATATACCATAGTGTCAATTCTTTCTTTGCATTCTCATTGGCTAGGCTTCTTCTAAAGCAATTTTGCAGCCTATGATGATGTTCGTTGCAGCCTTGAACATGGCTAGTAGTAAGCAAGCAATTAAGTAGTTGAGAAAACCCTTGGAGGAGTTTACGCCTAGCACTAAAACCGAGTTTAGAGCCTGTTTTCTGCCTGGTTTTATGCCCACTTTTAAACCACCAGTAGCTTTGCTATGAGCTTTGGTATATGCGAATTCTGCATGAGGTAAAAGCAAATCCAAAACTTTGGCATAGGGTTTAATCAACTCCAGTAAGAAAGTCCTTAGGGTTCGATAAGTAACCTCAGTTTTCCCATTAGTTTGTGGATGGCAAGTGGTACTATACTTGAGTTTAGTACCCAACTTCCTCCACAATGTAATCTAGAAATAACTAAGAAACTTGGTATCCCAATCAGAAACAATTAATCTAGGTATACCATATAATCTAGCCACCTCTCTAAAATTCAACTCAGCAATGTGTGTAGCATCATTAGTTTTGTTACATGGAATTAAACGACACATCTTAGAAAATCTATCTACCACAACAAAGATAGAATCATTGTTCCTTTGGGTTCTAGGCAAACCAAGAATGAAATCCATACTTGCATTAACCCAAGGATTAGTGCGAATAGGCAATGGCGTGTATAGGTCGTCAGGAAGAGAATGACTCCTAAACACTTGGCATGTACTACACCTCTTCAAAATGTCTTGTATGTCTTTGTCTATTCCTGCCCAGTAGTAATGTTGCACGGTGATTATCTTATTTTCTCCATAGTGACCAGCCAAGCACCCTCCATGTAATTCCCTGATTAGAAGCTCTCTTGTGCTGCACTTTGGTACACACAGCCGTGTACCCTTCAACTAAAGTAGGTACCTCCAGGATAAAGCATCGACTCCTTGATTGAGTTTTCCAGATTTGTGCTTGATTGTGCAACGAAATGATTGGAGATACTCAACCCATTTAGCGTGGCATGAGTTTAACTTGTGGTGTATTCTAGCCACACTATTGTACAACTTTGCAAGAGGGAGTCGAGAATGCATATGGGCAGTAGGTAGAGTTACAAACAGATTGAGAGAAATCAAGCAAGGAAGATAGTCAAGTGCACTTGCAAAGGATAATTCGAGAAACCACCTTTGTTCACACACTCGAGGAATCTTCTTAGATCAACTAGATTATAGAACTTAATCACCTTTCTAGTTAGGATAAGAAGACCTAGAGACCCACTTGAGTTGCCACACTCAATATACAATAATAGGATTTCAAAGGAGAGAGTTTTCTTAATTCTTGTTTTCATTCATCAAAGTTGTGATACAAAGGCAAAGTGGTTGGCTTTCAAAGAAAACATTCAGCCAATTCAAACTCAAAAACTTGCTAAGGGGGACAAAAAGTACGAGACGGGAGTGGGGGAATGTCGATTCGGTCACCTAAGTAGAAGAGCAAGTCTAAACTAGCTTTGGGCATCTCATTTGGACTAATCATGCTCCCAAATGAGGTGTCAAACTTACAAGGAAGCCTAAACACATCATTAGAAGTCAAAATTCAGCAAAAGTACAAGAGAAACCCAAGAAACAAGACCCTTGTACCAGCTAGTATGTAATCGGGTAAAGGGTGTTTTTGCTTGTACTTTGGCTGGATAAAAGCATCACAAGGGGTTCTTTGTGGGGCCCTTTGCACAATGGCTTGATAAATATTTATGTCTTCGTTCATGCCCCAAAGTTTCAAAAAGATTGGACTTCACTAAGTCAACTTAATTCCCCTTGAATCTGCCCTTCGCTAGATTGCCGCAAGAACCGTATTATTTGAAAGAACTTACTGCTTGACTTAGCAAATGATCCCCGTCATACTCCCCTGATTAGTTGGGGTTTGACCTCAAACTCGAAAATTCCTCATCTTTATCATAGTATGGGTTGAGGTCAGCCACATTGAAGGTGGCTAAGACTGTACACTCACTAGGAAGGTCGATTTTATCAGCATTACGACCAACCTTTTCAATGACTTCAAAAGGATCATCCGACCTTGGCATAAGTTCAGACTTGCGTTTGCTTGGAAATCTTTCCTTCTTGAAGTGGATCCACACCTAATCTCCATGCTGAAATTGGGTGTCCTTCCTATGCTTGTTGGCGTGTTGCTTTGCTTTCTTATTAGATTTCTCAATCCCCTCCCTCACGTTGGCGTGTAGCTCTTGAATATCTTTTGCTCTCCTCTCGGCCCCGCAACTGAATTTAGTGGGATTAGGGTTTGGAACAAGGTCCAATGGAGTCTCAGGGTTGTATCCATACACCACTTGGAAAGGGGAAAGATTAGCTGCCTTACTAGGGGCTTGGTTGAAAGCAAATTCTGCATGAGGAAGTAACTCATCCAACCCTTTTCTGCTCTTCTTGACTAGAACTCTAAGTAAGGTGCTCAAATTCCTATTAGTCACTTTAGTTTGGTCATCGATTTGGGAGTGGCAAGTTGTACTAAACTTGAGATGACTACGAAGCTTCCTCCACAAAGTACGCCAAAAGTGACTTAGGAACTTTGTGGCCCTATCCGAAAACATGCTTCTTGGAATTTTTGAAAACCCATCTTCTACCACCTTGATAGAGTCCTTGTGCTTTTGTGTCCTTCGCAAACCCGAGTTCAAATCCAAACTCACATCCTCCCAAGGGCCCTGAGGTATGGGAAGGGGTGAGTAAAGGCCTTGGCGTTGTGAGTGACTCTTGGCATGTTGGCAAGTTGAGCTTCTTTTTACAAAGTGCTCCACGTCCTTGGACATCTTCAGCCAATAATAATAATCTTCAAGCATTGAACATGTCGTTTCCATGCCAAAGTGTCCCGGCAAAGCTCCCCCATGTAGCTCTTGAATAAGGAGTGCCCAAAATCGACTCCTAGGAATACAAAGTCGACTGCCCTTGAAAAGGAATCCGCCTCCAAGTGAAAAAATCTATGGGCATGCTTGGAACACTTTTCATAAAGTTCCTTGAAATCTTCATCTTGGGCATACATCCCCTTAGCACTCAAAACCAAGGACTTTGGATTCTAAGGTAGAGAGCAGGAGATATCTCCTCAATAAGCATTCATACCCTTTTTCAGGTTCCCAGCCTTGTGGTGGATCATGAAATGAAAGGATTGCAAGTACTAAGCCCACTTTTCATGTCTTGGATTGAGCTTATGTTGGCCTTGAATGAACTTAAGTTCCTCATGATGCGAACGGAGAATGAACTCCCCTCCCACCAAGCGGTGTCGTCAATGCTCTAAGGCCCTCACTATGGCATACAACTCTTTGTCATATGTATAATACTTCCTCTTGGCATCATTGAGCTTTTCACTAAAGAAGGCCACGGGTCTCTTCTCTTGAGATAGGACAACACCTATCCCTACCTGGGAGGCATCACATTCTACTTTAAATACTTTAGAAAATCTTGGAAGGGATGGAATAGGTGCACTTGTGAGCTTGAGCTTGACGTCCTCAAAGGCCCTTTGATCTTGTTTGGTCCATTCAAACCGTTTAACCTTGAGAACTTCGATCATTGGAGGAACAATGGTGCTAAAATTCTTCACAAACCTCATGTAGAAAGAGGCAAGACCATGAAAGCTTCGCACATGTTGAATTGAGGTAGGCACGGGCCACTCACGGATGGCCTTGATTTTGCATTCATCAACATGAATTCTTTAGGCCGAAACAACATAACCCAAGTACATGGCTTGAGAGGAGAAAACATGACATTTCGCCAAGTTCCTATAGAGCTTCTCTTGAGCTAGAGTACTCAAGACTTGATGCAAGTGCTCAACATGCACTTGTTCACGACGGCTATACACCAGTATATCATCAAAGTAGACAACAACGTACTTACCGATGAAGGGCTTAAGGACTAGGTTCTTAAGCCTCATGAAAGTGGTTGGCACATTTGTCAAACCAAAGGGCATAACTAGCCACTCATAAAGTCCTTCTTTGGTTTTGAAAGTCGTCTTCCACTCATCCCCTTCAAAGATCCGAATTTAATAGTAGCCACTCCTAAGATCAATCTTAGAAAAGATAGTGGCTCCATGTAGCTCATCAAGAAGATCTTCCAATCTTAGAATGGGATAGCGGTAGTAATCTTGTTGAATGTTGTACTATCTACACACATCCTCATGGAACCGCCTTTCTTATGAACAAGCAAGACCCGAACGACACAAGGGATAAGGGTCTCACAGATCAAGCCCTTAGCTGGTGGCTCATCTACTTGCCAATGTACTTCTTGTGTTTCTTGATGGTTCATACGGTAGGCTAGCTTGCTTGGGAGTCTAGCACCGGAATGAGGTCTATTTTGTGTTGTATGCACCTTTTGGGAGGGAGGCCGTAGGGTACCTTGCTTGGGAAGACGTGTTCAAAGGCTTTTAGGAGGGGAATAAGCAAAGGATGGGAAGAATCCTTAGCTACGGCTGGTTCATGGCCAAGTAAAATCCACTCTTTGAAACCATCAAACTCGTGGAGTTAGGAATGGAGAAGGGTAGTAAGAAAGACATCCCTGCTAGAAGTGTCTTCAGGCTTTCTTTGAGAGGTGGGTTTGAGAGGGTGAGGGTGATTTTCTTGTGGTCTTTGGTGAAGGTGTATGTGTTTAAACGACCATCATGCATAACCCTTCTATCAAAGAGCCAAGGTTGATGGAACTGTCATGGACAATCACAAATACCCAAAATTGATTCCAAAATGCAAAGATAAGCAAACTGAAATCAAATTGGAGTTTAAGTGATACATGAATGAATGAGTGAGTGAATGATAATCTAAACTCTCACTTAGATACAGAAACACCGTTAAGTTAGAGTTTAGGGCCCTTAACCTTAATTAGGATACAGAAACACCACCTAATTAAGAGTTAAGACTTTACTTGATCACCACTCACGAAGTCCCCTTAAGCCAAGACAGGGAAGAAGGTTCTAGGAGTCTAGCAAGGTCCAATGCAAGCTCCAAAGTCCAAGCCATGGCTCAAATTCTAGAAAATAGCCAAAGTGATGCACCCGAGTTAAACGGCCAGAATGTACCCAGTTTTTTCCACTCGATTTCTTAAGCTACATTGTGGCTTAAGAATGGTATTTTTGCATTTTTTACATTCCTTTAGATGTGAACTTTCAGGTCCAAGCATTAAAATTCAATCGTGCTCAGTCGAAGTGAAGAGATCAAGCCATTTTGTCTAACTTCGCAGTTATGGTCCAAAACTGTTGGTAAAATGTTTAACTAGAAATCTCCTACTTAAACATGATTTAACCTTGATTTCTTCGTAGGGGGGTTTGTACATGCCCTAAGGTATCCCCCCCATGGCCTGAAATTAAAATCATGCCCACTTTTGATTGGCTAAAAGAAAGGTAAAAAATCGGGCTGTTTTTGAGCGTCTAAAACCCGATTAAGCACCTGGGTGTTTTTCCCTTCCAAGTGGGTTTGCTTAGCTCCTTCCTTGCTTGTTTGCTTTAATCCTTACACTAAACAGCATGAACATCATCATTTGCTTAAGAAACAGCCTTGAAAGTGAACTAATGAGAAAACAAACGAAGATTTTGCACCCCTCATCTTGATTGGCTAGCCGAAAAGGGGAAAGCACTCTATGGATGTTTCACTTTCTCTTTCTCTAATAGACTGATGTATTAGTGATGGAGTCCCCTCAAGCCAAAACATGGAAGAAGGTCCTAGGAGTCTAGCAAGGTCCAATGTAAGTTCCGAAGTCCAAGCTATGGCTCAAATTATGGGAAAGAGCCGAGGAGATACAACCGGGTTAAACGGCCAGAAAATACCCGATTTTGCTCACTTAATTTCTTAAGCTGAATTTGATATTTTTTCATTTTTGATATTCTTAAGATGTTCAGCCTGTTAGTGCTAGTCTAAAACTGCCCAGTAAAATATTTTAGTGGAAATCTCCCACTTAAGCGTGATTTAACCTTGATTTCTTTACGGGGGGGTTTGTACACACCCTAAGGTATTCCCTCATGGCCTAAAAATACAATAATGCTCACTTTTGATTGGCGAAAATAAAAGCATAAAACCAGGCTGAAAGCTATTTCTATAACCCGGCAAGTACCTCTGTTAAGCTAAAAATCATGCATCATTTTTATAATTATTTCAATTATATTATATATATTATTTCGTCTAATTTATTTTATTTTATATATTTTTCAGGGTTAGTATTAATTTAATAAAGAGGAGAAGAGAGGATGTCGAAGCTCGGGCTTTACACGCTTGGCTATAAAGACGATCCAAAAATAATAATTATGGAGAATATTATTTCCAAAATTATTTAATTGGGCTAGGGTTTCAAGAGTTGGTGAAAAGCTAGAAGTCTTGAGGGAGAAGAAGTCTAAGGAAGAGAGGAAGGAAACCCTAATATACTAAACCTAACCTCTCTCACTCCCTATATATAAACCCATGGCTCTCACCTCCATGATAGCATCCACGCCTAAGGGGGAATCAACATCTACCACGGTTGGCTTCATCACACGGCTGCCATACCCTAAACGCAACTCCTCCTTTTGACTCATGAGCCCCATCTTCATCATCTATCATAACAGCCTACGCCAACTTTTCCCTCCTTCTCATCTCACATCACCATCTTCCTTCAGCCTCTTCCATCTTCACTATAATCATCTCCTTCACGCTTCCCTTCTTCATCCTCACGCTCACAACCTCACGGCTCCCCCACCACCTCCAGCCTATCATTCCTCACCCATACACTCCACGCCTGCCTTCTACAATCTCCTCACACCCACGCATCATCTCCTTCCCATCATCATCATCTTCTTAAACCCGTCATCCCACGGCTGAAGCCTTTTCTCCATCATCATAATCATCACCATGATTATTTTATCTCCCCATCACCACCATATCACATCCCATGGCACCAAGTAGCCCCTTTCTTTCTATTTCTTTTTTTTTCTTTTTCCTTTGTGTTATCAAAATTTGTAAAGCTTGTCGAGAGCTACAAATTTAACCACTACTTTTGTTATTAAGTACTTTTTATAGAACAGGGAAGTAGGGATCGATCCATGAGGAAAGATTGTTTTAAAAAGGCTAGCTTAATCTCGAATGATTTTACTAATCCAATTTGTTAAATATAATCTTAATAATTCTAAAATAATTAAAATCTAATGAATACAAATCTGGAGAAACACCCAATGATGCTCCTAAATATTTTGGATTATATACTGGAAATAAAAAAGTAATTAGCTATCCTAAATAATCTAAAAAAATAAAAACAGAATAATAATTCAATCTTCAATTAAAAATCAAAACATAAATTATTACACAGAAAATTAATATTAAAAACCACAAGCAGTAACCTAAACTAATAATCTTAAACTCGACAAGCTTATAACTCCAGAACAATGTTTGATTAATTTCAGGAAAATTAAATCAGAAACTTACTGCAGAATAATCAAACACAAAATTAAATATGAAATTAAAAATAAAATAATCTGCATAAATATAAATTCGAAAATAATCAAGAAAATTACCCTAATTCTAGGACAAAAATTTTTGGACTTAACAATACCTAATAATTGTGAATTAAAAATTAAAGTCGAAATTTTCAGAATTAATAACCTTAAAACATGCACATATCAATTTCGCAAAATAATTCTGAAAAATTATCAAATAACTTCCAAGAATTACGAAATTAAATATGGGTAGAATAGGACACTATATAAACCCAAGAAAATTATAAAAGTCGAAAAAGAACAAAAATTACTATTTTCAGTCTAATTTCTAACAGACCGGTAATTAAATACTAAAACTGAATATGAATCAATCTAAAATTATAACCACTCTAACAATCAAAATCTAAACTATTTAAAATTACCTAGACACTCCTAAAAGACTATACTTTTGGGGGGGGGGGGGGTTCGATTGAAATTATAACGAAGCTAATAATTATAGAATAAAAATTGACAAACTAAACAAATTAACTAAAAGTAACAAATAATAATCAAAAGTTGTCAAATTTATGAAGGATACTTAGTATAATCTCAATCCACGACGCAAATTAATATTTATCATTAACACACAAGTTAATTTCATTCATGAGTTAAACTGTAGAAGACATCCACCAGCGGTTCTTCCCCGTTTTTCCTTATATTCTGGTTTGATTAGGTCCAACCCTAACATAATCCCTACTAGTTTTGATAATCCTTCCACCAGTGCAAGAATTTAATCAAACTAGAGCATTACGTATTAGATAAACATCATCTACACTTTGTAACCAATTCACCAGCAACTCGGTTTAACAAAGATCTAAAGCGATTACCTAATTAAAAGAGATGAGTTTGAGCCATCCATGATTAATTAGGGTGATACCTAAGCATAAAAGACTATAACTTTTACGTATTATAGTCTTCTAAACTATCAATCGAAATTGTATTAAACTAACTAGCATGCATTCTAATTAATTTAACACGAATATCATAAACAATAAACGCTAATTGCTATAGAATCATGAATATAAATCAACTAGGCAATAAAGCATAAGACTTGTATCAAAATAGTAAATTTAGCATGGCTTCAAGAGGATTATACTAAGCATAAAAAAATTATTCACTCATATTAAAAATAAAATCAAAATTAACCAAAGGCTTCATGTGTAACAATAAACTAAACATCTAAAATAGTAATAACACAACGGAAAAAGAAAAAAAAAGAAAAAGAAAGAAAGGGGCTACTTGGTGCCGTGGGGTGTGATATGGTGGTGATGGGGAGATAAAATAATCACGGTGATGATTATGATGATGGAGAAAAGGCTTCAGCCGTGGGATGACGGGTTTAAGAAGATGATGATGATGGGAAGGAGATGATGCGTGGGTGTGAGGAGATTGAAGAAGGCAGGCGTGTAGTGTATGGGTGAGGAATGATCGGCTGGAGGTGGAGGGGGAGTCGTGAGGTTGTCAGCGTGAGGATGAAGAAGGAAGGCGTGAAGGAGATGATTATGGTGAAGATAGAAGAGGCTGAAGGAAGATGGTGATGTGAGATGAGGAGGAGGGAGAAGTTGGCATGGGCTGTTATGATAGATGATGAAGATGGGGCTGATGAGTCAAAAGGAGGAGCTGCGTTTAGGGGATGGCAGCCGTGTGATGAAGCCAGCCATGGTAGATGGTGATTCCCCCTTACGCGTGGATGCTATCATGGAGGTGAGAGCCATGGGTTTATATATAGGGAGTGAGGGAGGTTAGGTTTAGTATATTAGAGTTTCCTTCCTCTCTTTCTTAGACTTCTTCTCCCTCAAGACTTCTAGCTTTTCACCAACTTTTGAAACCCTAGCCCAATTAAATAATTATGAAAATAATATTCTCCATAATTATTATTTTTGGACCGTCTTTAAAGCCAAGCGTGTAAAACCTGAGCTTCAACATCCTCTCTTCTCCTCTTTATTAAATTAATACTAACCCTGAAAAATATATAAAAGAAAACAAATTAGACGAAATAATATATATAATATAATCGAAATAATGATAAAAATGATGCATGATTTTTGGCTTAACAAGCTGCGTTTGTTTTCCTTCTTCTAAGGGTTTCCTCGGCTGATTTCTTGCTTGCTTGCTTCAATCGTGCATCAACGAGAGCAGGAACATCATCAGTGGTGGCTAAAATAGATTTTGAGAAGAGCAACCAATGAGAATGCAAAGAGAAAAATCAAGCCCTTCATCCAGATTGATCAACCGCAAAGCACATCTGCTTTACGACTACTTTTCTTCACTTTTCCTTAGAAAGCTTATTATAGTAATCTTAATTAGGAGTATTAAGGTTAAGTATTATCATTTGTCTTTCTTTCCTTTCCTTCTGGTTGTAATTAGCTGAGGTTAATCAAGCTTGTGAACTAGATTAGTCCTAAGCACCTAGCTAAGCATACTTAGACATTTCCTTCCTAGAGAGGAAAGCTCCTTTGCTAGTATTCTGCCCTAGGGTCGTGTCTATAAGGCCCTTTTAAAGCTTATTTTGTAAATATAACTATGATATTGAATACAAACTAGAATTCAGAGCATTTGCTTTCGTTTCCTCTAAATACTTCACTTGCTTATCCTTAATTTGGTTGATTAAGGTGCTCATCAAGTAAGTCTTAACTCTTAATTAGGTGGTGTTTCTGTATCCTAATTAAGGTTAAGCACCCTGAACTCAAGCTTGGCGGTGTTTTTTTATCTAAGTAAGACTTTAGACTATCAATTATGATAGCATTCAACCACAGAATTACCTAAACATTACCGTCAACCCAGTTTGCTTTCCCTTAGCCTTGAATTCATGTTTCAGTCTTCTTGTTTCCCCTTCCAAGATACATCATATTTGGTATCAAAGCATACATTTCTCCTTGGGATGGTACATCCATCCACTTCCAGAATCATTTCCAGCCATTTCCAAACACATCCCTTATTCTAGCTCAAACACACATCTGAATACACCATGAGTACTAGTATAAGTTTGGAAGAGAAGTTTGATGCAATTTTGAAGAAATGCCAAACACTTTCAGCCCAAAATGAATTATTAATGAGAAAACTCAATAAGGGATTTCAATGAGACAAAGAACTCCAAGCTCAAAAAGACTTACCTATTGAAGCAACGTGGAGCCGTTTTGAAGCAAAAGCAGAAAGTGAATGAACAACCTCTCCAATCTGATCCTAGGAGGCAACAACAGGTTTTTAGGAATAATATGGATTCATCTAGTGAGGATGAACCCTTGAGAATGGCTACAGTAGAACCAAGGTTTCAAGTAAACGCCAATGCTTTCAAAGTCGAAACACCGGAGTTTAAAGGTAAACTTGACCCTGAAGAATTTTTTGATTAGTTGGATACTGTTGAGCGTGTTTTTGAGAATAAGGATGTTCCTAAAGATAAAAAGGTCAAGTTAGTGGCCTTGAGACTCAAAAAATACACCTCAGTATAGTGGACTAACCTGTGTGCTAAACGGGGTTAGAGAGAGGAAGTCCAATATCGGAACATGGGAAAAGATGAAATCCAAGCTTGAGGCTCTTTTTCTTCCCCCAACTTATGTCCAAGATTGCTATTTTCAACACCATAACCTTACCCAAGGTAATCTAAATGTGAAAGAGTATACACATGAGTTTGAGAAAGTAGTAATCAAATGTGATCTTCAAGGACCTGAACAGTAAACCATTGTTAGGTACTTAGGAGGACTTGATCCTAGGTATCCTAATGTGGTTGATTTGCAAGCTTACACTACCTTTGATGAAGTTTGCACACTTGCTCACAAGGTGGGGCAACAAAAGAAAGCAATGCAGCCCCTTAAACCTCAGAATCCTAAGCCCTTTACCCGGAACCAACCCTTTAATAAGGGGAGTTCTATTGCCATATGCAAGACTACAAATCCATCTCCTTCCTTTCCACAAAGAAGCCTTGCTCCACAAAAGATCCAAACCCCTCAAAATAGACCCAATCCCAGTCCCATGAGCAACAAAAGGTGCTTTGAGGCCCAAGAACTTGGGCATATAGCTCCGAACTGCCTAAACTGCAAGGTCTTAACTTTGGTCGAATGGACAGCCATTAAAGAGGTGTTTGACGAAAAGGAAAAGGAGGATGAGGTTGACGATGAGCTTAAGGAAACTGTGGAGTAAGTCATGGCGGGAGTTAATGAAATACAAATGTTGGTTTTGAGAAGAGTTTTAAGTAACTAGAAGGGAGCTAAGGACGAGCAAAGAGAGAACATATTCCGCTCCCGTTGTACAGTTCAAGGGAAGTTATTTTCTATGATCATTGATGGAGGAAGCTGTACAAATGTGGTTCCTTTAAGCATGATTGAGAAACTAGGCTTGCAAACCATGACTTATCCACACCTTTAGAACATTCAATGGTTGAATCAACGTAAAGGAATTAAAGTGAACTCTCGGTGCCTTGTTTCTTTCTCCATTGGAAAGAACTATCAAGGTGAGCTTTGGTGTGATGTAATTCCCAAGGATAAGTTTCATATGCTTTTGGGAAGACCATGGTTATATGATCGTAGGGCTATACATAACGGCTACCTAAACACTTACTCCTTTACTAAGGATGGGAAGAAGATCATCCTCGCCCCTTTATCCCCATCTAAGCTCCACAAATTAAGCCCCAAAATAAGTCAAACCATTCTGATTTGCCTCTTACAGTTAGTGAACCAATGTTAAAGGCCTTCCAGCACGAATTCAAGGCCTTTAGAGAGTGGACATTGAACTTCCAAGAAGAGCTAGAAACTCCCTTACGCATTCACCCCATAGCCAAAGCACTTATATAAAAATTCTGTCATTTGTTTCCTGAGGCGATATCCTCGAGTTTACCTCCCAAAGGAGACATCCAAAACCATATTGATCTCATTCCTTGTTCAATCCTACCTAATAAGCCAACTTATAGGATGAATCCCGAAGAAACCATAGAGATTCAATGGCAAGTTGAAGAATTGATGTCCAAGGGCTTAGTTCGAGAGTCCTTGAGTTCCTGTGTTGTGCCTGCTCTTTTGGTCCCTAAAAAGGATGGAGGAATGCGTATGTGTGTTGATAGCAAGGCCATTAACAAGCTTACGATCAAGTACAGGTATCCCATACCGCTTGAAGTTATGGTAGATGAGTTATATTGCTCAAAGGTGTTTTCAAAGATCGACCCCGAAGTAGATACTACCAAATCAAAATCTGTGAGGGACATGAATGCAAAACGGCTTGCAAGGCCTAGGGGGCATTATATGAATGGCTTGTCATGCCCTTTGGTCTTTCCAATGCTCTTAGTAAGTTCATGAGCCTAATGAATCCAGTATTTAGGTCTTACACTGGAAAGTTTATGGTAGTTTACTTCGATGACGTTATGATCTATTCCAAGGATGAGCATGAACATCAAGATCATCTAACTCAAGTTATGCCTGTTTTGGAACGTGAAAGACTATTTGGTAACCTTAAGAAGTGTGCCTTTTTCACTCGTAAGGTAACATTCTTAGGTTAAACTGTCATTGGTGATGGTATTAAGGGAATGAAAGTAAGATTGAAGCTATTCTGTTAAGCCATTAATCATGCATTATTTTATTAATTATTTTGATTATATTTTACACATTATTGCATCTAATTTACGTTATTTTCATATATTTTTTAGGTTAGGCACTATTTTAATAAGAGGAGAAGACGAGTCCTTGAGGCTCGGGTTTAACATGCTCGGGTAGAAGACGGTCCAAAAATGATAATTATGAAGATATTGTCTGGGCTAGGACTGCAAGAGTTGGAACAGAGTTAGAAGTCGTGGGAGAGAAGAAGTCTAGGGACGAAAGAAGAAGGAAGCTTACAATCACACTCCCATCCAACCTCATGCCTCATCATAATCATCCTTCTATCAAACTCGAAACCTCCACACATCATCTCCCACACATCAAAAACCCTAAACGGCTACCTCAACCCTATCTTGATAAAACCGACCCACGGATGAAGGTGAAAAACATCCATCGCCACCTTCAAGAACAACGCAACCATGCATCCCCTTTTTCTCCTACATACAGCCACCACCATAACCAAGCTTCATCATCTTCATCACCATCGCCCCTCTCATCATCTCCCACGGACAACACCATCATCGTCTTTTTCTCCTTATTCATCGTCCACGCAACCCTCTCATCATCTCCATAACCACACCAAGACCGAGCACCCAATTATCTTCACCGCCTTCACACAACTCCATAGCCGCCAGTATCCTTCTCCTTCTCCTTCATTAGCTTCTTCACCCTAGGTCTAAACACAGCCACCACCATAACCGAAACCTCCATCGCCACCTTCCTCTTCTTCTCACGCCAAGCTTTCTTCTTCAGCCTCGCAATCACCCTCACCTTGTTGATCACCTATGCAGCATCTTCCACGCAGCCCTCCTATCAAAAGTATACCCTTCTGATCATTATTTCATGTATTGTTATTAGGGTTTAATTTTATCTTGATAGTTTATTCTTGAACATGATTATTATTGATGAATATTGTGATTTTATTCTCAACATGAGTGAGTAATTTTTATGTGCTTAGTATAATCTTCTTGAAGCCATGCTAATTTTACTATTTTGAAACAAGTCTTATGGTTTATTGCCTAGTTGATTCATATTCATGATTCTATAACGGTTAGCCTTTATCGTTTATGAATTTGTGTTAAAACAATTAGAATACATGCTAGTTAGTTTAATACAATTTCGATTGATAGTTTAGAAGACCATAATACATGAAAGTTATAGTCTTTTATGCTTAGATATCACCCTAAGTAATCATGGATGGCTCAAACTCATATTTTTTAATTAGGTAATCACTTTAGATATTTGTCAAATCGATTTGCGGGTAAATTGGTTACAAAGTGTTAAATAATGTTTTTCTAATTCTTAATGCTCTAGATTGATTAAAATTTTGCGTTGGTGTAAAGATTATCAAATTAGCAGGGTTTACGTTAGGGCTGGACCTAATTAAAGTAGAATCTAACAAAAAATGGGGAAGAACCGTTGGTCGATGCCTTCTACAGTTTAACTTATGAATGAAATTAACTTGTGTGTTAATGATAAATATTAATTTGCATGGTGGATTGAGATTATACTAAGTATTCTTCATAAATTTGACAACTTTTGATCATTATTTGTTGCTTAGAGTTAATTTGATTAGTTTGTTAATTTTTGTTCTATTTTTCTTAGCTTCAGTATAATTTCACTCAACCCCCCCCCCCAAAGTATTGTCTTTTAGGAGTGTCTAGGTAATTCTAGGTTAGTTATATTTTGATTTTTAGAGTGGTTCTAATTTTAGATTGATTGATATTCAGTTTTAGTATTTAATAACCTGTTTGTTAGAAATTAGACTAAAAACTTTTATTTTTGTTATTTTTCAATTTTTATCAGTTCTTAGAGTTTATATAGTGTCCTAGTCTGCCCGTATTTAATTTCTTAATTTTTGGAAATTATTTGATAATTTTTCAGAACGATTTTACGAAATTGATATGTACAGGTTTATAGGTTATTAATTATGAAAATTTCGATTTTAATTGTTAATTCATTATTATTAGGTATTGTTAAGTCCAAAAAATTGTGTCCAAGAATTAGGGTAATTTTCTTGATTATTTTCGTATTTATATTTATGCAGATTGTTTTATTTCTAATTTTAGATTTAATATTCTGCATTGATATTCTGTGGTAATTTTATGATTTTATTTTTTTGAAATTATGTGGATACCTGAAGAATAATATTTTAGGTTATTGTTGGACATTTTTAATATGTGTTTTCTTATTATTATTTGTTGTTTTGATTTTTAATTAGAATTTCAGTTACTATTCAGATTTTATTTTTCTAGATTATTTAGGAAAGCTTTTTATTGTTTTCTTTCCAGAATATAATTGAAGATATTTAGGAGCATCATTGGGTGTTTTTCCATGTTTTTACTCATTAGATTTTAATTATTTTGGAATTATTAAGTTTAGATTTAATAAATTGGATTTGTAAAATCATTTAGGATTAAGCTACCCTTTTTAAAACAATCTTTCCTCGTGGATTGATCCCTACTTCGCTATGCTATAAAAAGTATTTAATAACCGAATTAGTGGTTAAATTTGTTGCCCTTGACAAGCTTTACAAATTTGGACGCCATTGCCGGGATAGAAAATTAAATTGCTAGTTTACTTCTATTTAATTTTACTCCTTTCATTACTGTGTTTTAACTTTGGTATTCTATTTTATTTGTACGACTTCTTGTAGTGCATGAAATTAAGCAGTGGTAAGGACATTGGGGAGGTCAAGGATCAATCATAGAGAGCTGAAATCAAAGAGAGTCAGCCTCACCTAGTAAGTTTTAGGGTTAAAGACGTAAGCATGTCTACTCTTCGAGAACTTGTTGCTCCTAACTTAGAAACCCAAATAATGTCTATTACTTATGCTACTTCAGATAACCCTTTGAAATTAAACTCAGGATTTATTACTTTATTACCTAAGTTTCATGGATTAGCTGGAGAGGACCCCTGTAGACACATTAGTTAATTCCTTATTACCTGCTCTGCTATGGTGCCTGAAGGAATTCCTGAGGACCAAATTAGACTAAGGGTCTTTCCCTTTTCTTTGCTTGGTAATGCTAAGGGCTGGTTATATTATATGCCTGCTGGATCTTTTTCTATATGGACTGCATTGCATAAATTGTTTCTAGAAAAGTTTTTTCCAACATCCCGTATTGGATCTATTAGGAAAGAAATATGTGAAATCAAACAAATGAATGGGGAAACCTTTATGAGTATTGGGAAAGATTTAATAAGTTATGTGCTAGTTGTCCCCAACATCAAATAACTAAACAACTATTGATTCAATATTTTTATGAGGGTTTACTTCCTATGGATCGTAATATGGTTGATGCTGCTAGTGGGGGGGGCTCTGGTTAATAAACCCCAGCTGATGCTAGAAATCTAATTAATTTAATGGCCTAAAACACTCAACAGTTTGGTGCTAGGAACTCATAAGTTAAAAGGGTAAATGAGATAGGTTCTAGTTCATCTCTAGAGAATCAGTTATCTCACATTACTGCTGTGTTAAATAAGATTACTACTGGGGGTATTCATAAAGCAGTAATATGTGGTATTTGCTGTCTAGAGGGGCATCCTACTGATGCATGTCCTACTCTACGAGAAGGTAATCTTAACGCTCTTTACTCTAACGAAAATCAAAGGAAGTATGATCCGTATTCGAATACTTATAATGAAGGATGGAGAGACCACCCTAACCTTATGTTTGGCCCTAAGCTTAATCCACCAAGTTTTGACCAACATTCTCGTCAACCTTCTAGTCAAGATAGGACCAATTTCCTCTTAGAACAAGTCCTTAAGAAAATGGATGATAGGTTCCAAAGTATGGAAACGACCCTTAAGCAAGTTCAAGAGAGACAAACAGCGACTGATACCATAGTTAGCAACTTGCAAGCCCAAGTGCAAAATAGGTTACCATCTCAACCTTACCCTAACCCCAGGGAGAATGTTAGTGTTATGACACTTAGAAGCAGGAAAGAGTTAAAGGAACCTATGAAGAAGAGAGAAGTGGAACCTGAGTTAGAAGGGAAACGGGCTGAACCATAATTAGATACAGAGTATAATCAAACTACTTAGGAATTAGGAGAAAAGAAAAGAGAGTCATACAAGCCAATCCCACCTTTCCCTAGTAGATTTAGAAGCCCTATGTCTAAGGTAAATGAGGCTAAGCAAGAGATTTTAGAGACTTTTAGGAAGGTAAAAATTAATATACCTCTCCTTGATGCCATTAAACAGGTGTCTCGTTATGTTAAGTTCTTAAAAGAATTATACACTACCAAGAGGAAGCTTATTGAAAATGAGAAGATAAGTGCAGGGGAAAGTGTGTCTGCTGTTTTTCAAAGAAAACTTCCCCCGACGTGTAAAGACCCTGGTGTGTTTTCTGCTCCTTGCAAAATAGGAAACCTTTGCTTTGATAAAGCTATGCTTGATTTAGGTGCCTTTGTTAATGTTATTCCTAGATCTGTTTATGACAAACTGATCCTAGGTGAGTTAAAGAAAACTGGCGTAGTGATTCAATTAGCTAATAGGAGCAACACTTATCCTGATGGAGTGTCAGAGGATGTTTTGGTTCAAGTGAATGAACTAGTGTTTCCTGCTGACTTTTATGTAATGAACATGGGTGAAGCATGTCATGATATTCCCATCTTGCTTGGTAGGCCCTTTTTGAAAACTGCTAGGACTAAAATTGACGTGCACGAAGGGGCACTAACCATGGAATTTGATGGTGAGGTTATTAAGTTCAATATTTTTGATGCCATGAGATTTCCCTTTGAGGTTAACTACCTATATGCACTTGATGTTTTTGATGAGTTATCTCAAGATGTCTTTGACTTGTCCCATGAGGATGAGTTGTTTACTATGCTTACTAAGAGTCTTGATTATACTAAGTCTCAAAAAATTCCATATTAAGTTAATGATAACTTAGATGATATGATAAGGTCCTTGTTTCGCTTGCAAGAGCATAATGGACCTAACAGACTTGAACTGCTTGAAAAGCTTGCTAAGTTACTTCCCTCGAGCATCTCAGCCCCTAAACTGGAATTGAAACCCTTACCTGAAAATTTAAAATATGCTTATTTAGGGGACAATGAGACTTTGCCTGTAATTATCTCTAGTGTACTCACCTTGGATCAGGAAGAAAAACTTATTAAAGTGCTTAGAGAACATGGTGAAGCTATAGGGTGGACTTTAGCAAACCTCAAAGGCCTTAGCCCTGCCTTGTGCTCACATACTATTACCTTAGAAAAAGATGCTAAGCCTAAGGGGGACCCTCAGAGGAGACTTAATCCACCTATGATGGAGGTAGTCCAAAAAGAGATTCTTAAGTGGTTAGATGCTGGGGTGATCTACCCTATTACTAACTCTGAGTGGGTTAGTCCTATTCATGTGGTTCCTAAAAAGGGGGGAATAACAGTAGTGCAAAACAATAAAGAAGAGTTGATACCTACTATAGTCCAGGGTGGTTGGAGAGTGTGTATTGACTATATAAAGCTTAACAAAGCCACTAAGAAGGACAATTTCTCATTGCCTTTCATGCACCAAATGTTAGAGAGATTAGCTGCGAGGTCACATTATTGCTTTTTGGATGGCTATTCAGGTTATATTCAGGTCTCTATAGCTCCTGCAGATCAGGAGAAGAGTACATTTACTTGTCCTTTTGGCACTTACGCTTTTAGACGTATGCCTTTTTGTTGATGTAATGCACCTGCTACCTTTCAAAGATGTACGATGAGTATCTTTTTTGATTTTATCACCAAGATTATGGAGGTTTTTATGGATCATTTTACTGTATATGGTGATTCATTTGATGAGTGCTTGCATCATCTTACTCTTGTGCTTAGAGGTTACATTAAAACCAATTTGGTCTTGAATTTTGAAAAGTGCCATTTCATGGTGGAGTATGGGGTAGTACTGGGACATGTAGTGTCATTGAGGGGATTAGAGGTAGATAGAGCTAAAGTTGACATCATCCAGTCTCTACCTTATCCAAAGTGTGTCAAAGATGTGAGATCATTCTTAGGACATGTAGGGTTCTATAGGAGTTTCATCAAAGATTTTTCTAAGATTGCTTCTCCTTTATGTGCCTGGCTTACGAAGGATGTCTGTTTTGATTTTAATGATGACTGTATGAGGGCCTTTGATAAGTTAAAGCTAACGTTGACTTCCCCTCTTGTTGTTCAATCCCCAAATTGGGCCTTACCTTTTGAATTAATGTGTCATGCTAGTGATAAGGCAGTGGGGGTAGTTATTGGTCAAAGAGGTAGGAAAGTACCTCATGTAATATATTATGCTTCTAGAACTCTTGACCGTACATAGTGTAACTCCACCACTAGAGAAAAGGAGATGAATGTTGTTGTTTTTGCGCTCAAAAAGTTCTGTCCTTATTTGTTGGGTGTTAAAGTTACTGTTTATTCTGATCATTTTGCTCTAAAAAAAGAAAGATTCTAAGCCCAGGTTAATTAGATGGATGTTATTATTGTGAGAATTTCAACTAGAAATTAGAGATAAGCCTGGAGCTAAGAATTTAGTTGATAACCATCTGAGTAGATTAGAAATAGGGGAAAGTGGTAGCCCTTTCACTGATTGTTTTCTTGATGAGACTCTTTATAATATGACTAGTAGATTGCCTTGGTATGCTGATATTGTAAACTATATAGTCACCAAAACTTTTTCCCATTAAGTTGACTAGAGCTGAAAAAGAGAAAATAAGAGCTCAATGCAAATATTATGTTTAGGATGAGCCATATTTATGGAAGTTTTGTGGTGACCAAATTATAAGGCGATGTGTAGATGATAGTGAAATTCATTCTATTCTAACCTTCTGTCATTCTTCAGAAAGTGGGGGACACTTTGGAGCTAAAAGAACATTGCATAAAGTACTTGAGTGTGGTTTTTATTTTACCATTATTTCTAGTGATACTTATGAATTCTGTAAAAGATGTAAAGTATGCCAAAAAGACTGAAAACTTATCAAGAAGGAATCAAATGCATTTGCATAATATGTATGTTTGTGAAAATTTTGATATATGGGGCATTGATTTCATGGGACCCTTTCCCCCTTCTTTTGGATATACCTATATTCTTGTGATTGTTGATTATGTATCCAAACGGGTAGAAGTTGTCGCCACTAGGACTGATGATGCTAAGACTGTGGTGAAACATGTTAAATCTCTAATTTTCCATAGATATGGAGTGCCAAGAGCGATCATCAGTGATAGGGGGACTCATTTTTGTAACAGAACTTTAGGTGCCTTGTTAGCTAAATATCATATAACTCATAAGGTATCTACTAGTTATCACTCCCATACTAATGGCCAAGCTGAAATTTCTAAAAAAGAGATTCAGGGCATCCTTGAAAAGGTAGTTAAGCCAGATAAGAAGGATTAGAGTCTTAGGTTAGATGAGGCTCTTTGGGCTTATAGGACTGCATATAAGACACCAATTGGTATGTCACCCTATAGATTAGTCTTTGGGAAGCTGTGTCACCTCCCTATAGAAATAGGGCATAAATCATATTGGGATGTGAAGCAATGCAATCTTGATTATGAGTTAGCAGGGAAAGAGCGTAAATTGTAATTGCAGGAACTAGAAGAGATACGCTTAGAAGCCTATGACAATTCCGTCATCCACAAGGGTAAGCCCAAAGCATTTCACGATGCCAAACTAATTAGGAAAGAATTTCAGGTAGGAGAGAAAGTGCTATTATTCAATTCTAAACTGAGACTTTTTCCTGGTAAGTTAAACTCTAGGTGGCTTGGACGCTTTATGATAGTAAAGACTTATCCCCATGGTGCTGTAGAGATTAAATCCTTTGCTACTAACAAGATTTTCAAAGTGAATGGTCATAGGCTAAAACATTGCTATGAAGGAGACCGGGTATGTTTAATAGAACAGACCCAACTTGAGGATCCATGAGCTTCATGAAGTCGAGCCAACGACTGTAAACAACGGCACTGATTCGGAGGTAACCCAACGTTTTCAAGGAAGTTCCTATTTACTTTTGCTTTTGTTTTCATTATTTCTATCTTTTTGCATGCATTAGGGACTATGCATGAATTAAGGTAGGGGGGTGTATCCTACATTTACTTTTCGCAGTATTTATTCTTGAAAAAAAAAAGTTGAAAATCGAAAAAACAAAAAATCTTTTCTTTTCCTATAAATAATGCATGATATGAGTTTATGGTAGGCTTGCTTGTTTAATTTTTTTTTGTTTTATTAGCTATTTTGTAGTTTATTCTTTTATGAGTGAAGACTTCTAAGCATGATAGTTATCCTTTAGAGAAGTTTGAGTTGATCCTCATACATCTTTTTAACGAGTAACGCTCTTGATTATCCATCTTATTTAGTCATAGAATATATCCGATTCAGAGGCAATAAAATGACTTGGCCCCTCTCCTAGACTATTGAATTAGTTGGATAACTCATTAAAATTGTGATTTTACTTGTCTATTCTTCATTTATGAAAAAAAAGGTGAAAAAGAAAAGAAAAGAAAAAATTAGATTACCAACATGGGTAGGAATAGGTGGCTCGACACCTATTTCCCTTAAGTTTAGGTCTCAAGTGAGCCTTATGTATGGAGTAACCCATGATTGGGAGAGTCATGCCCCTTTTGGGCCGATCAATGACTCGCTAAAACTAGCAGTCAAAGAAAGAATAACATGAGAATGAATTATTTGCTCTAGCACCTCTATTCGGCTGAGTGTGAGACAGGGAGTGTTCAATTTCTAAGACCCTATATGGGCCTTGAATATGTGTGCAAGTGGAGTTTGACGAGAGAAGAAGAGAAAATAAATACAAGGCAAGTTTAGGATCAACTTAATGAAGTTATTCTACCTAGTTCAATTGTCTCTATAGCCAGAGCATGCCTAAATTTTTCTATCTTAAATTCCTTTTCAACCTCTTGATTGGTGTATGCATATTCAAAAAGAGATGGATAATTATTGATCTTGTTATATCATTATAGAAGTGCTATGAGGTGGATAAATAAACTCTCTAAGGATAGCTGGACGTCTAGTAGGTATTCACTTATTGAAGGAAAAACTAATTAATTCAACAACACTGTTTTTCTCAAGCAAGCCCAGACCTAGTATGAATATAATAAGTACGCATGATTTTATAAGAAAAGAAAGGATGTCAACTTTAGGTCGAGTCTTAAGATTTCCTTGCACGAGGACGTCCAAAGTCTAAGTGTGGGGGAATTTTTAAGCCATTAATCATGCATCGTTTTATTAATTATTTTGATTATATTTTACACATTATTGCATCTAATTTACGTTATTTTCATAGATGTTTCAGGTTAGGCATTGTTTTAATAAAGAGGAGAAGACGAGTCGTTGAGGATTGGGTTTAACATGCTTGGGCAGAAGACGGCCCAGAAATGATAATTATGAAGATATTGTCTGGGTTAGGATTGCAAGAGTTGGAACAGAGTTAGAAGTTGTGGGAGAGAAGAAGTCCAGGGACGAAAGAAAAAGGAAGCTTACAATCACAATCCCATCCAACCTCATGCCTCATCGTAATCATCCTTCCATAAAACTCTAAACCTCCACACATCATCTCCCACACAAACATCAAAAACCCTAAACGGCTACCTCACCCCTATCTTGATAAAACCGACCCGCGGCTGAAGGCGAAAAACATCCATCGGCACCTTCAAGAATAACGCAACCACGCGTCCCCTTTTTCGCCTACACGCAGCCACCACCATAACCAAGCTTCATCATCTTTATCACCATCGCCCCTCTCATCATCTCTCACGCACAACACCATCATCATCTTTCTCCTTATTCATCATCAAGGCAACCCTCTCATCATCTCCATAACCACACCAAGACCGAGCACCCAATCATCTTCACCACCTTCACACAACTCCATAGCCGCTAGTATCCTTCTCCTTCTCCTTCATCAGCTTCTGCACCCTAGCTCTAAACACGGCCACCACCATAACCGAAACCTCCATTGCCACCTTCCTCTTCTTCTCATGCCAAGCCTTCTTCTTCAGCCTCGCAATCACCCTCACCATGTTGATCACCCATGCAGCATCTTCCACACAGCCCTTCTCTCAAAAGTATACCCTTTTGATCATTATTTCATGTATTGTTATTAGGGTTTAATTTTATCTTGATAGTTTATTCTTGAACATGATTATTATTGATGACTATTGTGGTTTTTTTCTGAACATGAGTGAATAATTTTTATGTGCTTAGTATAATCTTCTTGAAGCCATGCTAAATTTACTATTTTGAAACAAGTCTTATGCTTTATTGCCTAGTTGATTCATATTCATTATTCTATAGCGATTCGCATTTATCGTTTATGAAATTTGCGTTAAAACAATTAGAATACATGCTACTTAGTTGAATACAATTTTGATTGATAGTTTAGAAGACCATAATACGTGAAAGTTATAGTCTTTTATGCTTAGTTATCACCCTAATTAATCATAGATGGCTCAAACCCATATCTTTTAATTAGGTAATCGCTTTAGATCTTTGTTAAATTGATTTGCGGGTAAATTGGTTACAAAGTGTTAAGTGATGTTTTTCTAATTCTTAATGCCCTAGTTTGATTAAACTTTTACGCTGGTGTAATGATTATCAAATTAGTATGGTTTACGTTAGGGCTAGACCTAATTAAACTAGAATCTAATGAAAAATAGGAAAGAACCACTGGTGAATGTCTTCTACAGTTTAACTCATGAATGAAATTAACTTGTGTGTTAATGATAAATATTAATTTGTATGGTGGATTGAGATTATACAAAGTATTCTTCATAAATTTGACAACTTTTGATCATTATTTGTTGCTAGGAGTTAATTTGATTAATTTGTTAATTTTTGTTCTATTTTTATTAGCTTCAATATAATTTCAATCGAACCCCCCCAAAGTATAGTCTTTTAGGAGTGTTTAGGTAATTTTAAATTAGTTATATTTTGATTTTTTAGAGTGGTTATAATTTTGGATTGATTTATATTCAATTTTGGTATTTAATTACCTGTTCGTTAGAAATTAGACTAAAAATTGTTAGTTTTGTTCTGTTTTGATTTTTATCAGTTGTTAGAGTTTAGATAGTGTCCTAGTTTAGATAGTGTCCTAGTGCAGGTTTTTAGGTTATTAATTCTGAAAATTTCAACTTTAATTGTTAATTCATGATTACTAGGTATTGTTAATTCCAGAAAATTGTGTCCAAGAATTAGGTTAATTTTCTTGATTATTTTCGTTTTTATATTTATGCAGATTATTTTCTTTCTAATTTCAGATTTAATATTTTGCATTGATATTCAGTTGTAATTTTCAGATTTGATTTTTATGACATTATTTGGATACAATTGAGAAGTTATAAGCTTATATACCTGAACAATAATGTTTTAGGTTACTATTTGACATTTTTAATTTGTATTTTCTGATTATTATTTGCTGTTTTGATTTTTAATTAGAATTTCAGTTATTATTCTGATTTTATTTTTCTAGATTATTTAGGAAAGCTTTTTACTTTTTTCTTTCTAGGATATAATCCAAAATATTTAGGAGCATCATCAGGTGTTTTTTCTGATTTTTATTCACTGGATTTTAATTTTTTTAGAATTATTAAGTTTAGATTTAACAAATTGGATTAGTAAAATCATTTAGGATTAAGCTAGCCTTTTTAAAACAATCTTTGCTCGTGGATCGATCCCTACTTCCCTATGCTATAAAAAGTATTTAATAACCGAAATAGTGGTTAAATATGTAGCTCTCGACAAGCTTTATATATTCAGTCATGGCCTATTCCAAACAACATTCATGATGTCCATGCTTTTTATGGCTTAGCTTCCTTTTAGAGTTGGTTGATTCGAAGTTTCAGCATGATTATGGATCCTATGACTAAGGTTATTAAGGGTACATCATTCGTTTGGACACCCAAAGCTCAGTTTGCCTTTAATGAAATCAAGAAAAGACTTACTCAAGCATCGGTTCCCTCCTTGCTGTGCTTTGATAAAGTCTTTGAAGTTGAATGTGATGCCTCTGGAGTTGTTATAGGTGTTTTTCTTACTCTGGAAGGTAAACCATTAGCCTTCTTTAGTGAGTAATTATGTGATTCAAGAAGAAAATACTCTACCTATGATAAAGAATTCTATGCAATTGTGAGGTGCTTAGAGCCTTTGAGTCATTATTTGATTGCAAGTGAGTTTATTCTACATTTTAACCATGAGGCTTTGAAGTATATTCAATGCCAAAAAAAGTTAAACTCATGCCATGCTAAATGCGTTGGGTTTCACCAGTCATTTCACTTTAAAGTCAAGCAAAAATATGGAAAGCTCGATCAAGTTGTCGATGTTGTATCATACAGGTATCTACTCTTGTTTCAATTAGATGCTTGTGTACTTGGTTTTGAGCATCTAAAAGCTTTGTATGTTGAAGATGAAGACTTTGGGGAGTTGTTTGTTGAATGTTCAAAACACCCCAAAGGTGATTTCCTTATTCAAGAAGGATTTCTTTTTAAGGGTACACGACTGTGCGTACTAAGGTATAGCACAAGAGAGCTCCTAATCAGAGAAGTTCGTGGAGGATCTCTACCTAGTCATTATGGAGAAAACGAGACACTCATTATGCTAAGAGAGCATTATTACTAGCCAGGTACGGAGAAAGACGTACAGGACATCCTAAACAGGTGTAGGACTTATCAAGTACCCGAAAGCCATTCTCTAATCCACGACCTTTACACACCTTTACCTATTCCCACTACTCCTTAGGTTGATATAAGTATGGATTTCATTCATAGATTGCCTAAAACCCAAAGGAACAAACATTCAATCTTTGTTGTGGGAGACAGGTTTTCAAAGATGTCTAATTTCATTGCATGTAACAAAACTAATGATGTTGCACACATTTCTGAGTTGTACTTCAGGGAAGTGGCTAGATCACAGGCCTATTCTTTTAGTGGGTAAATCGGGGTGGGTAAAAGGTTGAAGTGGGTTGAGGTTGGTTAAGGTGGGTTGAAGTTGGTTTTTTTTTAGGTGGGTTGAAGTGGGTTAAAGTAGGTTGAAGTGGGTTGACGTTGGTATATTTGTTTTGTGGTGGGTTGAACTAGATTAAAATAATGAGAATGTGTGATAATTTGTTAAGTTATTGCAATTTTTAGTGCATTCTTTCACTGAATGGTAATTTCACAATTTTGTAACTATTTTTTTGGAAGTTGGATGTCGGTACAACTTGTCAATTATTTTTAATGATTTCGGTTACAAATTATTAAATTGATGAAGGGGTGGGATGAAGTTGGTTGAAGTGGGTTGAGGTAGGTTGAACTAGGTTGAAGTGGGTTGAAGTGGGTTGAGGTTGGTATTTTTTTTTTCAGGTGGGTTGAAGTTGGTTGAAGTGGGTTGAAGTAGGTTGAAGTGGGTTGAGGTTGGTAAATCTAAAATGACATACGAAAAGAACAAGGGCTGCATGGTATACTTAGATCAATTGTTTTTTATTGGGATACTAAGTTTCTTAGCCATTTCTGGATTACTTTGTGGAAGAAGATGGGTACTAAACTTAAGTATAGTATGACTTGCCATCCACAAACAGATGGGCAAACTGAGGTTACAAATCAGACCCTAGGAACACTTCTAAGGGCTTTGATTAACCCTCATGCCAAGGCTTGAGATTTCCTTATACCCCATGTAGAGTTTGCATACAACAGACCTCATAGCAAGGCTACTGATCTATCACCATTCAAGGTGGTCTATGGGATTGATCCTATTAGTCCACTTGATCTTACTCCACCCACTTTAGATCAAAAGCCAAGTGTGGATGGAGTAGCAAGGGTAGAAAAGATCCAGAAGATACATGAGTTGGTGACGAGGAGAATAGAGAAAACCAATGCATCCTATCAAATTCAAGCCAACAAACACAAGAAGGTGGTATTTCAGCTTGGAGATCTCATATGGATACACTTAAGGAAGAAAAGATTTCCTTCAAATAGGAAGAACAAGCTCATGTAAAGGGCTAATGGTCCATTTGAGGTACTTGAAAGGATTAATGACAATCCTTATAAGGTTGACTTGGAGGTGTCTATGGAGCTTTAGCTACATTCAATGTGGCTGACTTCAGTGCTAGGCAAGTGATGTATCTTGGAAGGGGAAACAAAAACACTCAAACCTGAATTCAAAGTTAGAGGAAAGCAAACTGAACTCAAGATAAAGACTAGGTGATTCCATGAACGAATGCTAGAATGACTGATTATCTACACCCTTGGTTAGATACAGAAACACCACTAAGCTTGAGTGTAGTGTCCTTAACCTTAATTAGGATATAGAAATACCACCCAATTAAGTGTTAAAACTTACTTGATCACCACCTTAATTGACCAAATTAAGTATAAGCAATCGAAGTATTTAGGGGAAACGAAAGCAAGTTACTATTAAATATTCAAGTTATGTTCATAAAATAAGCCTTGAAAGAACCTTATACACACTATCCTTAGGCAAGAAACTAGTAATGGAGGTTTCCTCCCTAGGGAAGAAATATCTAAGTATGCTTAGCTAGGTGCTTAGGACTAATCTAGTTTACAAGCATGATTAACCTAAGCTAATTACCACCTAAATGCAAGGAAAGCAAGACAAATGATAACACTTAACCTTACTACCCCTAATTAAGCTTAATACAATCAGTTTTCTAAGGAAATGTAAAGAAAAGCTGCCATAAAGGAGATGTACTTTTTGGATGACCAATCCAGATGTTCCTTTTCTCCTTGATGAATAATTGAAACAAGAAAGCAAGAATTTAGCTAAGGAAACCCTTAGGAGAAGGAAAATACACACAACTGCTTGTGGGGTTCTAGAAACATATTTTAGCCCCATTTTCTACCCTTTTTTTTCACCAATCAAAAGTGAGCATGATTTTAATTTTAGGTAATGCTGGGAAACCTTAGGCTGTGTGCAAACCCCCTGCAATGAAATCAAGGTCAAATCATGTTTAAATAGGAGATTTCCACTAAAACATTTTGCCGTGCAATTTTGGACAAAAATTGACAGGCTAAACAAAATGGCTTGTCCTCTTCACTTCAACTGAGCATGATTGAATTTTAGTGCTTGGACCTAAATTTTAACATCTTAAGGATCCCAAAATGCAAAAATATCAAACTCAAGCCACAATGTAGCTTAAGAAATCAGGCAAACAAAACTGGCATTTTTTGGCCGGTTAACCCGGTTGCATCACCTTGGCTCTTTTCTAGACTTTGAACCATAGCTTGGACTTTGGAACTTGCATTGGACCTTAATGGACTCCCATGACCTTCTTCCATGTCTTGGTTCGAGGGAACTCCATCACCAAGCCGATGATTATCTTGCTAATTTGAGGATCAAATCTCTTCAACAAGGGGTGGATGACATTGATTTCTTTACAGGGGGGTTTGTACACACCCTAAGGTATGCCCTCATGTCCTAAATTAAAATCATGCTCACTTTTGATTGGCTAAAAGAAGAGTAGAAAACCTAGCCGAAAACTGTTTGTAGAACCTAGCATGCAACTGCATGTGTTTTCCTCCTTCTAAGGGTTTCCTTAGCTGATTCCTTGCTTGCTTGCTTCCTTCAATCATGCATCAAGGAGACTAGGAACAACATCACTAGCAACTAAAACAGGTTTTGGGACGAGCGACCAAAGAGAATGCAAAGAGAGAAATCAAGCCCTTTATTCGGATTGGTCAGCCGAAAAGCAAATCTCCTTTAGGACTGCTTTTCTTTATTTTTCCTTAGAAAGATGATTGTATCAAGCTTAATTAGGGGTATTAAGGTTAAGTATTATCATTTGTCTTGCTTTCTTAGCATTCTGGTTGTAATTAACTTAGATGTTTCCTTCCTAGGGAGGAAACCTTCCTTGCTAGTATTCTGCCTAAGGATCGTGTGTATAAGTTCCTTTCAAAGCTTATTTTGTAAACCTAACTTTGATATTGAATACAAACCAGAATTTAAAGCATTTGCTTTCGTTCCCTATAAATACTTCACTTGCTTGTCCTTAATTTGGTCGATTAAGGTGGTGATCAAGTAAGTCTTATCTCTTAGTTGGGTGGTGTTTCTGTATCCTAATTATGGTTAAGGATCCTAAACTCATGCTTAGTGGTGTTTCTGTATCTGAGGAAGACTTCAAATTATCATTTATCCTTGCATTCAATCACGGAATCACATAGACTTTAGCTTGAATTCAGTTTGCTTTCGCTTAGCTTTGAATTCAAGTTTGAGTCTTCGTGTTTCCCCTTCCAAGATACATTAATTAGGCTTAATTACATGTATTAAAGTTAAGTTTAATAATTTTTCTTGATTTCCTTACATTCTGGTTGTAATTAGCTTAGGTAAATCAAGCTTATAAACTAGATTAGTCCTAATCGCCTAGTTAAGTATACTTAGATGTTTCCTTCCCAGGGAGGAAACCTCCTTTGCTACTATTTTGCCTAAGGGTCGTGTGTATAAGGCCTCTTCAAGGCTCATTTTGCAAACTAACTTTGATATTGAATACAAACTAGAATTGAGAGCATTTGCTTTCATTTCCCTTAAACACTTCACGTGCTTATTCTTAATTAGGCCTATTAAGGTGGTGATCAAGTAAGTCTCAAATTTTAATTAGGTGGTGTTTCTGTATCCTAATGTTAAGGACCCTAAAATTAATCTTAATGGTGTTTCTATATCTAAGAGAGAGTTTAGATTGTCCTTCACTCATTCATTCATTTGTGATATCAGTTAAACCCCACCTTGATTTCAGTTTGCTTTCCTTTGCATTTGGAATCAATCTTGAGTATTCGTGATTCTCCTTCTAAGATACATCATATTTGGTATCAGAGATGAGGTTTCTCCTTAGCCTGGTACGTCCCTGGACTTCTAGAATTAGTTCCATCCATTTTAAAACACATCCCTTGTTTTAGCTTAAACGCACATCTGAATACACCATAAGTGCTACCACAAGTTTGGAAGGGAAATTTGATGTAGTTTTGAAGAATTGCCAAACACTTTCAGCCACAAAGTGAGCTATCAATGAGAAAACTCCATGACGAAGTTGAATGTGTCTAAGAACTCCAAGCTCAGAATGACTACCTACGGAAGCAACTTAGAGCCATTTTGAAGCTAAAACAGAAAGTGAATGAAGAGCCTCTCCAATCTGATTCTAGGAGGCAAGAACAAGGTTTTAGCCATAACATGGATTAATCTAGTGAGGAAGAACCCTTGAAAATGGCTAGAGCAGAACCAAGGTTTGAAGCAAATACCAATGATTTCAAAGTTGAAATCTTGGAGTTTGACAGTAAGCTTGATCCTAAAGAATTCTTGGATTGGTTGCATGATGTTGAGCGTGTTTTTGAGTACAAACATGTTCCTGAAGATAAAAAGGTCAAGTTAGTGGCCTTAAGGCTCATAAAATATGCCTCCCCTTGGTGGACTAACTAGTGCGCTAAACGAGTTAGAGAAAGGAAATCCAAAATTAGACCATGGGAGAAGATGAAATCCAAGCTTAAGGCTGGATTCCTACCACCAACTTATGTCCAAGATTGTTAATCTCAACTCCATAACCTTACTCGAGGTAACCTAAATGTTGAAGAGTATGCATGTGAGTTTAAGAAACTTGTAATCAAGTCTGATCTTCAAGAGCTCGAAGAGAAAACCATTGTTAGGTACTTAGGAGGACTTGATCCTAGGTATGCTAATGTGGTTGATTTGCAAGGTTACACTACTTTTGATGAAGTTTGCATGCTTGCTCACAAGGTTCAGCAACAAAAGAAAGCAAGGCAGCCCCTTGCACCTTAGAATCATAAACCCTTTTACTGGAACCAACCCTTTAACAAGGGGAGTTCTAATCCCACACCAAGCCCCCGAATCCATCCTCTTCCTTTCCACAAAGAGCCGCAGCTCCACAAAAGATCCAAGCCCCTCAAAATAGACCCAATCCCAATCCTATGAGCAACAGAAGGTGCTTTAAATGCCAAGGACTTGGGAATATAGCTTTGGATTGCCCAAACCGTAAGGTCATAACTTTAGCTGAATGGACAACCATTAAAGAGATGTTTGAAGAAGAGGAAAAGAAGGATGATTTTGGTGATGAACTTGAGGAAACATAAGAGGACGTGGCGGAGGACGCTAATGAGGGTGAAATGTCAGTTTTGAGGAGAGTTGTAAGCAACCAGAAGGGAGCTAAGGACGAGCAAAGAGAGAACATATTCCACTCCCGTTGTACAGTTCAAGGGAAGGTATGTTCTGTGATCATTAATGGAGAAAGCCGCACAAATGTGGTTTCTCTAAGCATGATTGAGAAACTAGGTTTACAAACCATGGCCCATCCACACCCTTATAACATTCAATGGTTGAATCAAGGCAAGTGTATCTAAGTGAACTCTTGGTGCCTTGTTTCATTCTCCTTTGGAGAGAGCTACTAAGATGAGGTTTGGTGTGATGTAATTCCCATTGATGCTTGTCATATGCTTTTGGGAAGACCATGGTTGTATGACCATAGCGTTATGCATAATGGCTACTCAAATACGTACTCCTTTACTAAGGATGAGAGGAAGATTACCCTAGGCCTTTGATCCCCATCTAAGCTCCACGAAATTAAAACTCAAGACAAGTCAAACAATTTTGATTTGTTTCTTACAGTTAGTGAACCATTATTAAAGGCCCCCTAGCATGAATTCAAGGCCTTTAGAGAGTGGATATTGAACATACAAGATGAACCAAAACTCCTTCACCCACTCACCTCGCAGCTAAAGCACTCTACAAAGGTTCTATCGTTTGTTTCCTGAGGAGATACCTATAGGTTTACCTCCTGAAAGAGACATTCAACACCATATTGATCTCATTCCATGTTCAATCCTACCCAATAATCTAGCTTATATGATGAATCCCAAAGAAACCATGGAGATTTAACGGCAAGCTGAAGAATTGATGTCCAAGGGCTTGATTCGAGAGTCCTTGAGTCTTTGTGTTGTGCCTGCTCTTTTAGTTCCCAAAAAGGATGGAGGAATGCGTATGTGTGTGGATAGCATGGCCATTAACAAGATTACAGTCAAGTACAGGTATCCCATACCTAGACTTGAAGGTATGCTACATGAGTTACATGGCTCAAAAGTGTTTTCAAAGATCGACCTTCAAAGCGGATACTACCAAATCAAAATCCATGGGGGAGACGAATGGAAAACAACTTTCAAGACAAAGGGAGCGTTACATGAATGGCTTGTCATGCCCTTTGGTCTTTCCAATGCTCTTACTACATTCATGCAGCTAATGAATCAAGTATTTAGGCGTTACATTGGAAAGTTTGTGGTAGTTTACTTCGATGACATTCTAATCTATTCCGAGGATGAGCATCAACATCAAGATCATCTTACTCAAGTTGTGCTTGTTCTGGAACTTGAGAGATTGTTTGGTACCCTTAAGAAATGTGCCTTTTTCACTCATGAGGTAACATTCTTAGGTTATATCATCATTGGTGATGGTATCAAGGTAGATGAAAGCAAGATTGAAGCTATTCGGTCAAGGCCTATTCAAAAGAGCATTCATGATGTATGAGCATTTCATGGCTTAGCTTCCTTTTATAGGAGGTTTATTCGAAGTTTCAACACTGTTATGGCTCCAATGACTGAGGTTATTAAGTGCGCATCATTTATTTAGACACCCAAAGCCCAATGTACCTTTGAAGAGATAAAGAAAAGACTTACTCAAGCACCCATTCTCTCCTTCCTGTGCTTTGATAAAGTCTTTGAACTTGAATGTGGTGCCTTCGGAGTTAGTTAAGGTGGTGTTCTTACTCAGGAGGGCAAACCCTTCTTTAGTGAGAAATTATGGGATTCAAGAAGAAAGTACACCACCTATGATAAAGCGTTTTATGCAATCGTGAGGTGTTTAAAGCATTAGAGCCATTATTTTATTACAAGTGAGTTGATTTTACATTCTGACCATGAGGCTCTGAAATATATTCAAGGCCAACACAAGTAAATATCATGATATGCTAAGTGGGTTGAGTTTCTCCAGTTATTTGACTTTACAATCAAGCATAAATCTAGGAAGCTCAATCAAGGTGCGCATGCTCTATCACAGAGGTATCTAATTGTGTTCCAATTAGATGCTTGTGCACTTAGTTTTGAGCATCTAAAAGCTTTGTATGTTGAAGATGAAGACTTTAGGGAGTTGTTTGCTGAATGTTCAAAACGCCCCAAAGGTGATATCCTTGATCAAGAAGGATTTCTTTCCAAGGGCACACTGCAATGTATACCAAGCCATAGCACAAGAGAGCTCTTAATCCGAGAAGTTCATGGAGGTTCTCTAGCTGCTCGTTATGTAGAAAATAAGACAGTCATTATGCAAAGAGAGCATTACCATTGGCTAGGCATGGAGAAGGTCATGCAACACATCCTGAAAAAGTGTGGCCGCCCCAAATTAAACATGTTTCACTGCTTGTATTTTCCTTAACAACGCCTCCATTATAAAATGATAAGCCCAATGATAGGGGTGTTGCGACCGTCCAAAAAGGACAAGGCTTGAAACACGAGTACCATAAATAACGTAGCTAAGCATAACCTTAGCCATACACATTCACATATGATCAAGCATTTACAAACAGTGTTAACCCATGTAAGGTTTATAAACCTTACCAAAACAAATCACCATATAATAAACATCTCTATCCACTGAATATTTCAAAATATAGCTTTAAAGTATTCATATACTGTATCAATGTTGATCCACCTAGATTTCCTTGCTTAACTGATTCTCTTCAGCTGGTTTGCTAGCATGAGGGCAATTCTCTGAGTATTTGCCTTAAACAAAACATGAAAAACATTTCGAACTCTGAGCCAAAGCTCAGTGCATGCGTTCCTGTATTGATAAATGATCTCTGAATAAATTGTCTACGCGGCTGGTTTCCAATTCAATTTATGTTAAAACAGTGAATGACATGAATGTAAAACTGCATAGCTAGTTATTATCTGATAGTGAACCCCTTGATACTGTTACGATCTATGGATAGGTGTACACCTGCCAAGCCAATCATGGACCTAGCCTGAAGCCGCGCGGGTAACTGAAGGGAGAATTCCCTATAGATGATAATTGATAGGGTCACTAATTAACTAATAAATAACTGTGTAAACTGATTCATTGATGTACTTATCAAAACATGATAACGTTGATAAATGCACTCTGATTTGTAAAGATACAGGCAATGAACGTACCTGAACTCTTTAAAATGATATTTCACTTGATAATACTTATGCACAATGGAAACGATAGACTAGGCCTCGATTATGCTAAAGAAATGTAGTTATAGGTAAATGTAGTTAGTATACCATATTCACTGACATAATCTGTAACTTAAATGGAAATTGATTTATTATAAGGCTTCTACAATTCTAATAATTCAATATGAGACAAATTAAACCAAAATGAACTGATTTTAATTCAATATAAGACAAGTTAAACAAAAATGATTTGAGTAATAAATCAGTTAGGGCTATTGAACTTGAAACATAACAAATTGAAGCAAAATAGAACAAATGGAAATGATTGAGGTAATAATGAAAAGATTTTAATTGATATAAATGAAATATGGGTCTCTGATATTTCTGAAATGGATAATGGAAAGTGTGATGCGTCTGAAATGGATAATAGAATGGTTAATGCCTCTGAAATGGATAAAAGAAGGTTCAATGCCATGAAGGTTTTTGTGAGGTTCATAAAAAGCTCAATTAACCTCAGTTGATCCGATAGACACTAATTTGAGTCATTACTCTGCCCACTTCTCAAATTTCATTTTCATGCTCACTTAACTCGATTTTCAAACATAAGTAAGCTTCTATACATAATCAAACTTATTGAACTCAATACAATTTGTAATTTCCTTGCAATATCCATAATTATATAGAAACTTCTGAAAATATTTCCAAATGTCACGATTTGTGTATTCACCCATGTTACCGTTTGATGGTCTGCATTAGAAAATGCATATATTTCACTCCCGACCTCCAATTAATATGTAAAACCCCAATATGAAAACCTCATAATGTCCACTAAAATGTTTGTTTGGGATACAAAGCATGATTCACATATTAAGGTCCCCAAAATTAGGGTAGAACAAAGACATGCACAATTTCAGTTCAATATGCGCATTCGTAGTAAAACGACCACAACTTTTTCCAAAAAACTCATATTAAGATGATTCAAAATGAATTTGAAATCTAACTCATTGATCTATTCACACAACAAAAATCACAAATTTTCAATAAGTCAATCAATACCAGGTTTTTCATAAAATCCATTGTTCAAAACTGCTCCCAGTTTTGATGTATTCTGCGCAGTCTTTAGTAAAGTGGCCATAACTTTGTCTACACAACTCGAAATTGGGTAATTCACAATCCCATTGAAGTTTGACTCATTGAATATCAACTCACCAAAAATCATAATTTGTCGTTGTCCCAAGCATTACCAGTTTTTTTTTCAAACAGAGCCCTATTTCAGGTCTATTTCCCAGCTCTAAGTCTAATATTGTCAATCTTTTCGTCACATAACCACCCAGTAAAATCACTCTTTAAGTCATCTAAATCAATATAAACATCTTGATATTCATTACCAATATCAATGATCATAGAACCTCCTTTAAAAGAATCAAAATCCATCATCACAACCTAAACTTGCATGATCATGAACAACTTCAATCGTTACTCACTTTCAAGTATAAGCAACAACCAAAACATCCAAATAACACTTGTTTCCATATAAACAACATGATCAATCACCAAAAATAAGAATCAAAATCCAAAACACAATCGAAACAATAAGATAGGGGGAGGACATTACTCACTTTGTGCTTGAAAACGGAGGTGTGAAAGATGTTTGAAGAATGTGGTGATGTGGGTGGTGGCTGGGGGGATGATCTGGTGGCTGTCCTAGTGGCTGGACTGGTGGTTGTTGGCGGATAAAAGGGGGTAGAAAGGAGGCAGCAGGGGTTGGCCGTGTAGGAGTAGAAAAATGGATAGAGAAGGAAGCTTTGAGGCTTTGTGACTTCTTTTACTTGGTTGAAAATGAAGCAACTTACTTGGCTAAGAATTAAGCACAAAAATCAGTTTTTACAAATGATAATTAAGGCTTAATGGTGGTAATTAGATAAGCAAATGGGTTAGGAACCTGTTGGGCCAAAATTGGGCTTAATTAGCGCCCGAAAGAAAATTAAACCGTACGCGAATAAATTTTCCTTGGTTGGAAATTAAATTTTTGAAATGTCATGAAAAATAATTTAATCTTTTAACCCATAATTATCGAGGCCTAATATCAATTTCTCTGAAAATTTATTTTTTGGTAAATGAAACTCGAATTGCAAAGTGGAGCCCCAAATGAATTCTCCCAACCGAGATGATTAAATGAGATAAATAAATGTGATAAATTAATAACATGGCTTAACTAAACAAATAAAGATGATTTAGGGTCGGGCTATTATAGCCTTCCCCCTTAAAGAGTTTCGTCCTCGAAACTTATGAACTTCGACGATCATGCAAGGTGATTTCAAATAGATATGCGTACTTGGCTTTCACTTGCTTCTCAGTTTGGCAAGTAGCTTCTGAGGAGGTATCATTTGTCCAAAGTAATATGATTAAAGATGTCAGTTTGAAGCTGAACTGCTTAATCCTTAGATCTAATATCTAGATTGGGTGCTCTTGAAACACAAGACCCTCAATGACCGCAATGGATTTGGTTATGACGGTGTGGTCAGGATCTCAAATGTACTGCCTGAGTTGTAAGGTAAGGAACACATAACATGTTATGCGCGTGTTTGAGTTATATAGGCAGATCTGGTAGACAAGTTATGGAATTCGACCTTTCAATCAACTGATATGGTGAAACTTTCTTACACCCTCAATTGATGAAACTTTCTGAAAAACCTTGTTATATACGTGAAAATCCAAGAATTTCCTTCTTTTATCAATATATCGTTTCTGTCACTTTCAATAGGATATTTTCAGGACTCTTCTAACATGTGTCACCTTATTAAATGTTGGAGAAGATCTTCATGACCCATAAGATGATTGGTTGCCAATGTCTGCCGTCATTTTGTCATGATGTTTAATGAAGGATTCTCTGCTAGTGCTATCACAATGTTGACTGTTGGGAGTTCCATACTTTCTTCAAATTGAAATGTTGGTCGTAGGTCGTGAAGCACTACAGGCTCCAACTTAGAAGAGTTGATCCATTGATATTCTTAGATGCTTGCCCATCTATTTTAGGATGATAAGAACTGTAAAAGTTCAATCTAGTTCTAAAGGCTCTTTGAAGTGCTTGCCGTAACAGGCCTAAAATCTCTTATCTCGGTCATACACTAAATCTGAGGGAATCCCATGACAAAGTCCATTGAAATTGAATCCCTTTCTCAAGGTTTTGCTTTAGTCTGTGGAGCTCAGGATCATCATCATGATTCACTCTAATTTCCTCCATTAGGAAGGACTGTAAGGTAAGTGTCGACATTTGAACATTTGCCTTGCTATGCGACACTAATTGAATGTCCAAGTCCTCAAGTTCTCTCAAGAGATTTAGTTGAGTAGTTACTATAGTGTTTAAGGTATGTTGTGCCTTCCTGTTCAGGGCGTTTGCCCAACATTTCCCTTTGTTAGTTGACATTGGATCTGCTACAACTGATGTTTTATGTAGACTAAGCTTCTTCTAAGTGAAGATATACTTCAGACTCTGATGGTCAGTATAGATTGCACAAGGTACACTTTACAAGTATTGTTTTGAAATTCTCAGTGCACCTGGATTATGGGTAAGGTACCCCCGATAAGACTTGAACTGTTGGGAGGAATAAGGTACCACTATATCTTCTTGCTAACTTTGTAGCCCACTTCAACAAATTGGTCAAGGAAGATAATATTTCACAAATCCTTTCTAAACACGATAATTCCCTCCTAAACTCAAACAGTTTCTAGTCTCAGTGCATTGGGGGATCTTTGGCACTTTGTAACAGCTTTCACATTTTGCAAATTGACCTTAATCTCATCCCTTGGAACCATATGTTCAAAAAATACCATTGCTTCTAACTAGTACTCATGCTTCTTGTATTTGTTGTGAAAGTGATGTTCCCTCAAGGTGTACAACACTATTCACAAATGAACAGGATCCTCATCTCTGTCCTTGCAGTATTTCTGGATATTTTTTTATAAACACCACCACAAACTTGTCTAAATAGGGTATGAAACTCTATTCATCAGATCCATAAAGGCCGAAGGGCCATTAATTTGGCCAAAAGGCATCACAGTGAATTCATAGTGACCCAAGCATAGTCCTTAGTGTGGTTTTTAGAATCCCTTCAGGTATAATCCTAAGTTGATGGTACCCTAAACTCAAAGCGATCTTAGAAAAGACTCCTGCGCACTGCAGTTGATCAAATAAGTCATCTACTTGGGGCGATGGGTATGTGTTTTTTATGGTGATCTTGTTTAGCTCTCTGCAATCAATACATAGCCTCTGGGTTCCATTCTTCTTCTTTACAGATAGAACTAGACATCCGATGATGGCACACTTGGATGGTTTGATAAATCTCTACCGTGATAACTCCTCTAACTGAAACTTCAGTTCTTTAAGCTCAATTGGGGCCATAAGATATGAGGTTTTTGAGATAGATTAGGCACCAGGGATTAATTCAATCTCATAATCAATTTCTCTTTGCGGAGCAGTCTCGGTAACTTTTCAAAAAAACTTGTCTGAACTCACAAACTATAGGGATGTCTTCTGCTTTTTCTTCCTTTGGTTTAATGTTATTAGCATAACACCAATACATAATATATCCTTGACGTAAGAGCTCATTGGTTTTCATAATAGAATTTAAAGGACAAGATTTTTCCTTTCTTTGCCCATGAAACATATTTCTCTCCTTCGTTCATCTGTTCAAATAACGTTAGGGTAATCACAATCTATCTTGACCCCATAAGTACACAACCAGCTCATTTCCGAAATGATATCAAAGTCTAATGAGTCAAAATGAATCGAAACTCTAGGGAATACTATCCCGCCAACTGTAATGGACACATGTTTATGGGAGGTAGAACACTCAACTTTAGAGTTATTGGATAACTTGATTCCATAATTGGTTTCTGCCTCCTTATTCTCAAGATTCACTTACATGGTAGATCGTGTGAATATAAATGAATGAGTGGCAATTGAATCAATCCATACACAAAATGGTTTCGAAATTAAAAGAGAGCTTCAGTAACTACTGCACCAGAGGTGGCAGCTTCCTTCTTCCTTAACACATAAGCCTTTCCTACAGCTTTGATCCGCGAAAGCAATAGCCCTCCTCTACAAACTTCAATTTTTGGGAACAGGCAGTGATGAGGTGCTCTCAGCTACCACACCGTGTGCATGCATTTGTTAGTTCCCACTTAGCAATCCAGAGTGTTGTGGTTAGTTCTTCTACAGAACTACTCGAAGTGAAGTCAGGCCCTAAGAGCCTATTCTTAACAATGTTCCACCAAATATCAGTTTCAACAGTTAGATGGAACGTTCCAATGTTCACCCTTTTATCACCTGGAATCTCTATTACATTGAAAACTTTCTTCATTCCTTGAAACCATTCTTCTGGTTCCACTTGGTTATACTTTCCACTCTAGAGCTCTTTAGTCTGAATCAGCTAAAGGCGTTTTTCCAAGGGGCAGTAACCCATCAAAATTTCTCACTTACGGAATCGAATTGCATGGGAAAGATTTTGATTAGCAAACTTAAGCTTTATGTAGGTGATCTTCAATAGAAAACTGAGATTGAATAAGCCAAAAAGGTTAGACACATTGTGTTTCCCTTAGCAATGGATTCCACAAGTTGGACAACAATGAACCCCTATACAAAGCGCAATTAAGATCTACCTTCTATTCCAGCGTGCTACAAAGTTATCATCTATTGACATGGATGCAACCCAATCATAATCCAGCTACTGGAGTTAAGTGACCAGAACTGATGAAGATGTGACATGAGAGTGAATGGTGCTACAACTGGATGGGGAGATGCCATGAAGACAGGACGACTGAGCCCCTGGGCGAAGCGAGGAATATCCAAATAGTTGATAATAAAACAAAGACAATGGTAAATGGTATGTTACCAGAAAATATAGTGACACATTTTCAAGAGTAATATCTACTTCATAGATTGAGGTGGAGTCAATTGACTACTTTAAAGAATTTGGGCAATTTAAGCAAATCTTGAATTGCAGTGAATTGAAGCGAAATGCCTCTCTAAAGTGTCCTTGGTTTCTCTTATATGGAATGGTCAGTAGTCAATGGTTTCAAAACTTATGTATAACAGAATAAGCCTTTTCAAAATCCTACAATTCAGGGGATACTACATCAAGAACCCCCTATAGCTTGCTTAGATGGAATCCTTAGGTTACAGAAGAAAATATATCTGCAATCATTAAAGCATGTTAAGGTAGTTGTCACTTGAATCCAAGAACGCACAAAATGACACCCACATGATGAGGAAGCATATGCTCAAAGTTTTAGGTACCCACTGACTTGGACAGTCTCTACCATTAGACTTCTAGGCTGAATTTCATTGACCAATGGTCTCCAAATGTGCTACAACATGGGTCATTGGAAATCTTACTTTCTGTACTTTGACATAGACTAGCCAAAACATCCCTACCTAATGGAATGTATAAGCTGCAAGTGAGCTAAACTCAGACCTTGTGCATTAGGATTCTGCCTAGTTTGCAGACTTTAATTTGTCTATTTGAATAACCAAATGACCTCCAATCTAGTTAAAGCTTGTGTTATATGAAAGATATCTCCTTAACCTTAAAATTGGGATGGAAAACCCTTGCGTAAATCATATTGATCATGGATAAAGGTTATCTCAAAGGCGGTACTTGTGCAATGATAAAAACTATCAAGTTGATTGAACTTGTATATTCTGCCCATAATTGGTTTCCCCTATGCATTTAACCTCAAAATGAGTCAAGGGCCTTCATAGGATACGTGGCCTTCATAGGATACGTCTATAATAACCCCCAACCCTAGGCTTAGGAGTGTTAGTGATTCTTAAATTTATGGGGCAAAACGGACAGAGTTTCGCCTGCAAAATGGCCATTTTCTAGAGGCTTAAAGCCTTACATCACATCCTCTGCATTGAATAGAAGTATAAAAGGATATCAAATCAAGCTCAACGGCTACACACCGGAGATCAAAACTCTACGGGCCACACATTCGGAGTACAAGGGTTTACATCCCAAAAATAAACAATTCCAGCTAAAAGGATGTCATACCATTCAGATAGGTGGCTCATAGGACCATACTTACCTAAATGCATTAGAGCACCTTGAACTTGTTTTTCCAAATCTCCGTCAAATCTGTTGCTTGGGATCAAACTACATATACTTTATATGGAGCCATCAGACAAAGCAGAATATACGAGTAGAATATGTGTAAGAGAAGCAGACATTACCAATGTCACAAATCTCCAATGATATCATAATAATCTTCATTCCTCACTAACCAACTTTCTCAGTATCTTAACTCCATAATCCATATCCTATAAAGAAAATCTCAACCTAGCTCTGATACCAAATCTGTAACGCCCCCAAATAAAACATGTTTCACTGCTTGTATTTTCCTTAATAATGCCTCAATTATAAAATGATAAACCCAATGATAGGGGTGTTACCGCCGTCCAAAAAGGATAAGGCTTGAAACATGAGTACCATAAATAACATAGCTCAGCATAGCCTTAGCCATACACATTCACATATGGACAACCATTTACAAACAGTGTTAACCCGTGTAAGGTTTTTAAACCATAGCAAAATAAATCACCATATAATCAACATCTCCATTCGCTAAAGATTTCAAAATACAGCTTTAAAGAATGCATATACTGTATCAATGCTGATCCAACCAGATTTCCTTGCTTAACCGATTCTCTTCAGCTGGTTTGCTAGCATGAGGGCAATTCTCTGAGTATTTTCCTAAAACAAAACATGAAAAACATTTCAAACTGTGAGCCGAAGCTCAGTACATGCATTCCTGTATTGATAAATGATCTCTGAATAAATTGTTTCGGCAGCCACTTTACAATTCAATTTAAGTTAAAACAGTGAATGAGATGAACGTAAAACTGCATTGCTGGTTATAATCTGATAGTGAACCCCTTGATACTACTACGATCTATGGATAGGTGTACACCGGCTAAGCCGATCGGGGACCTGGCCTGAAGCCGCGCGGGTAACTGAAGGGCGAATGCCCTATAGATGATAACTGACGGGGTCACTAATTAACTGATAAATCACTCTATAAACTGATTCATTGATTTACTTACCAAAACATGATAACGTTGATAAATACACTCCAATTTGTAAAGATATAGGCAATGAATGTACCAGAAGTCTTTAAAATGATATTTCACTTGATAATAATTATGCACAATGGAAACTATAAACTAGGCCTCGATTCCGCTAAAGAAATATAAGTATCGGTAAATGTAGTTAGTAAACCATATTCATTGAGTAAACCATATTCACTGACATAATTTGTAACTTTAATGGAAATTGATTTATTAAAAGGCTTCTACAATTCCAATAATTCAATATAAGACAAGTTAAACCAAAATAAACTGATTTTAATTCAATATAAGACAAGTTAAACCAAAATGATCTGAATAATAAATCAGTTAGGGTTATTGAACTTAAAATATAAAAAATTGAAGCAAAATAGACCAAATGGAAATGATTGAGGTAATAATGAAAAGATTTTTATTGATATCAATGAAATATGGGTCTCTGATGTATATTTTTTTGGGAGTCCAAACTCACAAAAACATATACAATGGGTAGAAGGATGAAAGTGAAATCAAGAACCAAGATAAATCAAGTGGACTAGCAAGGGTGATGATAATCCACCTTGGTTTGCACACTTGGGCAATCTTACCACTTGATGTATTCAAGCTTCAATAAGGAAAAGGTTTGGAAAAGTGAATCAAGATTGCATTTGGGTAGAAAAGATGAAAAGAAATCAAGAATCAAGATAGATCAAGTGGACTAGCAAGGGTGATGAGAATCCACCTTGGTTTGCACACTTAGGCAATCTTCTTCCTTCGACTAAGTTACAGAAGTTAATCACCTTCTTAGTTTAATTAAGAAGACCTAGAGACCCACTTGGAGTTGCCAAACACCCAAGATATAACACTAGGAATTTTGAAGAGAAATGGAGAGAGTTTTCACAACTTAAGACTCAAATGTATTAATCTGTCTTCCTTATGAAGCCCAAGGCCTCCCTTTTATAGTGGGGGAACCTTTAACAAGCTGAAAATGAGGGGAACAACAAGTACATACACGTCCATAAGCATGGGAGACCATAAAGCAAAAGAACAAAAACTGAAAAGTGCTTTAACTTTATGTCAGCAACTTTTCAGTGCTCTGGGTTCAACTTCAATCAGCTATATCTCCTAGGTTTGTAGGCCAAATTAGCTGAAATGGGTCTTGTTGGAAATCTCTAGAAGTCATATTTCACGAGCCTCAATTTGGATGCCATTTGGAATATGCGTTTGGGATTTGTGAGGCAAAAGGTGCAGCATATGCAAACTGGGACAGTTTCTGCTGCTTTTAGAAAAGGGCTCCCATTGACTTATTTCCTAAATACGTAACCTAGAAATCTTTATATTCCCTTGAATATGGCATATTAAGGGTTCCAAAAAGTAATTTTCCATCCATTTCAATCCACTTTAAGCTTGGGTAATTAGGCTTGCAAAACCGAGTACATTCTAACCCTACTGGGCAATTTGTATAGCTTGGATTTAATGGATGATTTGACCTAGCAAATGACCTCCAAATGACTTTGAAAAAGGTCTTGTTGGAAAGCTAAGATCTCAAGATTTAAGGGGGTGGTGCGTGCAGGAAATTCCCCATTCATTAGCTGGTCCAAAAAGACTGACAAAACTGGGCAAATTTCTGGTCGAATCTGCCCACCTACTGTCTGATTGCTCCATGGTGTTTCTAAGCAAAATATGAATGTTCTTGACTTCCTTGGAGCTTGAATAGACGTGTGGGATAGGTAGTTGCTCACCCAAGGCTTGATCTTTGATGGCCCCCATCATCTTTGGGTAAGGCACTTTGAAGTTAGAATAAAACTCCATAATGTGTCTTTTGTTATGAAATTCGAAAAGAGGGATCCAAGAAGGGCCTTGCCATGTATGAATTTGTCTGGATCTTTCCTCCCATGAAGTTGAGTATAAGGAATGAAATTGATACCCTTGGAAATATACATCAGTCTCTGATATTTCTGAAACGGAAAATGGAAAGTGTGATGCGTCTGAAATGGATAATAGAATGGTTAATGCCTCTGAAATGGATAATAGAAGGTTCAATGCCATGAGGGGTGTTGTGAGGTTCATAAAAAGCTCAAATAACCTTAGTTGATTCGATAGACACTAATTTGAGTCATTACTGTGCCCACTTCTCAAATTTCGTTTTCATGCTCACTTAACTCGGTTTTCAAACCCAAGTATGCTTCTATACATAATCAAACTTGTTGAACTCACTAAACATTGTAATTTCCTTGCAATATCCATAATTATATAGAAACTTTTGGGAATATTTCCCAATGTCACGATTTCTGTATTGACTTATGTTACCGTTTGATGGTTTGCATTAGAAAATCCATATATTTCACTCCTGACCTCCAATTAAGATGTAAAACCCCAATATGGAAATCGCATAATGTCTAGTAAAACCTTTATTTAGGACACAAAGCATGATTCACATAGTAAGGTCCCCAAAATTAGGATAAACCACAGACGTGCACAATTTCAGTTCAATCTGCGCAGTCGTAGGTAAATGTCCATAACGTTTTCCAAAGAACTCGAATTTAGATGATTCAAAATGCATGTGAAAGATAACGCATTGATCTGTTGACACACCAAAAATCAAAAAATTTCAATGAGCCAATAAATACTAGTTTTTGTGTAAAGTCCACTGTTCAAAACTGCTCCAAGTTTTGATGTATTCTGCGCAATCTTCAGTAAAGTGGCGATAACTTTGTCTACACAACTCGAAATTGGGTAATTCAAAAACCTATTGAAATTTCACTCATTGAGCTATCAACTCACCAAAAATCATAATTTGTCATTGTGCCAAGCATTACCAGTTTTTTCCAAATAGACCCCTGTTTCAGGTATGTTTCCCAGCTCTAACTCACATATTGTCAATCTTTTGTTCACATAACCACCCACTAAAATCACTCTTTAACTCATTTAAATCAATATAAACTTCTTGATATTGATTACCAATATCAAAGATCATAAAACCTCATTTAAAACAATCAAAATCCATCATCACAACCTAAACTTACATGATCGTGAACAACTTCAATTGTTACTCGCTTTCAAGTATAATCAACAACCAAAACAACAAAATAACACTTGTTTCCATATAAACAACATGATCAATCACCAAAAATAAGAATTAAAATCCAAAACACAATCAAAACAACAAGAGAGGGGGAGGATATTACTCACTTTGTGCTTGAAAACGGAGGTGTGAAAGGTGTTTGAAGAGTGTGGGGATGTAGCTGGTGGCAGGGGGGTTGATCTTGTGGTTGTCCTGGTGGTTGTTAGGGGCTGAAAGGGGGTAGAAAGGAGGCAGCAGGGACTGACCGCGTAGGTGCAGAAAAATGAAGAGAGAAAGAAGCTTTGAGGCTTTGTGAGTTCTTTTACTTGGTTGAAAATGAAGCAACTTACTTGGCTGAGAATTAAGCACAAAAATCAGTTTTTACTAATGATAATTAAAGCTTAATGATGGTAATTAGATAAGCAGATGGGTTAGGAATCTGTTGGGCTAAAATTAGGCTTAATTTGGGCCTGGAAGAAAATTAAACCGTGCGCGATTAAATTTTCCGTAGCTCGAAATTAAATTTTTAAAATGTTATAAAAAATAATTTATTCTTTTAACCAATAATTATCGAGGCCTCATATCAATTTCTCCGAAAAATTGTTTTTTGGTAAATGAAACTCGAATTACAATGTGGAGCCCCAAATGAATTCTCCCAACTGGGATGATTAAATGAGATAAATAAATGTGAAGAATTAATAACATGGCTTAATTAAATAAATAAACATAATTTAGGGTCGGGCTATTATAAAAGGTGTGGGACTTGTGAAGTAGCAAAGAGTCATTCTCTACCCCATGGCTTTTACACACCTTTGCCTATTCCCACTATTCCTTGGATTGATGTAAGTATGGATTTCATTCTTGGATTACCTAAAACCCAAAGGAACAAAGATTCAACCTTTGTTGTGGTAGACAGGTTTCCAAAGATGTCTAGCTTCATTCCATGTAACCAAACCCATGATGCTGCACACATTTCTGAGTTGTATTTTAGGTAAGTGGCTAGATTGCATGGAATACCTAGATCAATTGTTTCTAATCAGGACACTAAGTTCCCTAGCCATTTCGGTATTACTTTGTGGTGGAAGTTGGGTACTAAACTCAAGTATAGTCCTACCTGCCATCCACAAATTGATGGGAAAACTGAGGTAACAAAGTGAACCCTAGGAACACTTCTAAGGGCATTGATTAAACATCATGCCAAGGCTTGGGATTTACTTTCACCCCATGCAAATGTTGCATACAACAGAGCCCCTAGCAACTACTGGCCTATCATCATTCAAGGTGGTCTATGGGATTGATCCTGTTAGTCCACTTGATCTTACTCCATGCCCTATAGATCAAAAGCCATGCGTGGAAGCAGCAGGAAGGGTAGAAGAAATCTAGAAGATACATCATGTGGTGAGGAGCCGAATAGAGTTGGAATATTTTTTTGGAGTCCAAACTCACAAAAACATATACATTAGGTAGAAGGGAATAAGATAGAACCAAAGTAACCAAGATAGAAACAAGTGGACTAGCAAGGGTGGTTGAAGACCCACCTTGGTTTACACACTTGGGCAATCTTCTTTCTTCAACTAAGTTACAGAAATGAATCACCTTCTTTGTTGAGTTAAGAAGATCTAGAGACCCACTTGAGGTTGCCAAACACCCAAAGTATAACACTAGGAATTTTGAGAGATAATGGAGAGAGTTTTCACAACTCAAAGTTCAAATTCATTCATTAAGTTGTCTCTTTAAAACCCAAGGCCTCCCTATATAGTGGGGAACCTTTAACAAGCTGCAAGAAAGGGGGAACAAGAGTTCTTACACGTCCAAAAGCAAGGGGACACCATAAAGCAAAAGACAAAAGCTAAAAAGTGCTTTTTGCTTTTTGGCAGCAACTTTTCCGTTTACAATATTCAATTTCAAACAGCTATATCTCCTAGGTTTATTACTGAAATTGGGTGAAATAGAACTTTCTACAAAGCTTGGAAGTCAACGTTCACGTGCTTCAATTTTCTAGCCATTTGGAGCAACCATTTAGGAGATATGGGACAAAAGGTACAACTTATGCATACTAGTATAGTTTCTGCTGCATCTGGAAAATGGCTCCTTTTTATTTATTAGCCATTGACGCAATCTAGAAATCTTTATATGTCCTTAGATATGACATATTAAGGGTTCCAAAAAGTATATTTTCAGCTTGTTATACCCATTTTAAGCTTGAATAATCAAGCTCACAAAATTGGGTTGTTGCGCTGGAATCTGGGCAGATGGTATAGCTGAACTTTGAGAGCTGAGTTGGATGGGAAAATGAAGTCCCAATGACTTGAAATTTTCTCTATTGGAAAGCTAACTTTTTGAACTTAAATCCTAAAGCAATAAAACAAATTTAAACGACCTTGAAGCTTGGTGATTAGGGTCACCAAGTTGCTGCACTTGCTGCGCAGAACTGTATCTTTTAGAAATGGCATTTTGAAGTTCAAGTAAAACTCCATAAAGTGCCTTTTACCATAGAATTCAAACAATGGAGATAAAAAAGATCTTGTCGAACTTAGATTTGAAATGAAGTTACCACAAAAGGATTGGATGAGTAAGGTTTTGTGTAATACACTAGGAGATATGCATCATGCTCCCCTTGTTGGGAAAGAATTGCCCTCAATTCTTGTTGAGAGTAACCTCCATAAGTTGTGCATCGCTGAAATCCTTGTACAATCGCCTCTTGCTTCAATTAAAAATTTTATGGGCCGCCCAAGATGATTAATACCTTATAAGAGCCTTGGCCATCTTCATGCTCATCAAATCTTGGACGTAGGTCAAAGATAATCTCATTGTCTTCGTGATGAAAATCCTTGTAAAGAGGAAGATGAAGTTCTTCCTTCAAAACTTATCCTTCTTCCTCACAAGAAGATGACAGCCATGGTTTCTCCTAACTTTTCAAAGTCTAAGAGCTCTTCATCACCATAGTCTTCAAATTTTAAGAGTTCTTCATCAAAGATGGGAGGTTGATCAAACCGATTTAAATCTTCCTCCTCTTCGTTTACTTCTTCATCTTCATAGAACATGGTTTCCTTCAAGGGCAGCAAGGTAGGAAGGCTAGGAGTGTGATGACTCTTTGGACTCCCCTTGTTGAAAAGGATGTCCACACATGACAGCCTTGAGTTATTCTTTTTAGGAAGTACAGAAACATGTTTGACCACGTAAGTGGGTGGACAAAAGGCACCCATCAACTTACCCCGCAACTTCTTCCAAGTTGTCACTTTCTCTTTTCCTTTCTTCGTTCTCTTAAACTTGTAATTCTTCCACCATTGAAGTGCATAACCTCTCAATTTTGAAATAACCAACTTGAACTTCTCTTGGTCACTAAGGTTGTGACAATCAAAGGCTTGCTCTACCTTAGAAAACCAAGTTGTAAACTCATCATTTTGGCCATAAAATCTTGGGATTTTTAGGCTAATCAAATCAATGTCTATCAAGGCTAGCTCTTTCCGGAAGTTCCTCAATGAAGGCATCATGGATGAAATGCAAGGGTTCTTTATGGGATGATTTTGTGTTTGGGTTAAGGGGAAGTGTTTGGGAATGGAAGCTTGGCCAAGAGAGTTGCCAAAGCTCTAACACCAATTGAGGTATTTTTTTTGGAGTCCAAACTCACAAAAACATGTACACATGGGTATAAGAGAATAAGATAGAACCAAAGTAACCAAGATAGAAACAAGTGGACTAGCAAGGGTGCTTGACGACCCACCTTGGTTTGTACACTTGGGCAATTTTCTTTCTTCAACTAAGTTACAGAAATGAATCACCTTCTTAGTTGAGTTAAGAAGACCTAGAGACCTACTTGAGGTTTCTAAACACCCAAGATGTAACACTAGGAATTTTGAGAGATAATGGAGAGAGTTTTCACAACTCAAAGTTCAAATTCATTCATCAAGTTGTTTCTTTACAACCTAAGGCCTCCCTATGTAGTGGGGAACCTTTAAAAAGCTGTAAGAAAGGGGGAACAAGAGGTCTTACACGTCCAAAAGCAAGGGGACTCCATAAAGCAAAAGGCAAAAGCTGAAAAGTGCTTTTTGCTTTTTGGCAACAACTTTTCAATTTACGAAGGTCAACTTCAAACAACTATATCTCCAAGGTTTCTCCCTCAAATTGGATGAAACAGACCTTTATGGAAAGCTTAGGAAGTCAGATTTCACATGCCTCAAGTTTCCAGCCATTTGGAGCAACCGTTTGGGAGATATGGGGCAAAAGGTACAGCTTATGCAGACTGGGATAGTTTCTGCAGCATATGCAAAATGGCTCCTTTTGAGTTATAACCCAATGACTGTAGAACTCTTTATATGTCCTTAAAGCTAACATATTAAGGGTTCCAAAAAGTATATTCGCAGCTTCTTATATCCATTTTAAGCTTGAATAATCAAGCTCACAAAACCGGATTGTTGTGCTGGAATCTGGGCAAATTGTATAGTTGAACTTTGAGAGCTGAGTTGGATGGGAAAATGAAGTCCAAATGACTTGAAATTTGCTTTCTTGGAAAGCTAACTTTCTGAACTTAAATCCTAAAGCAACAAAACGGATTTAAACCACCTTGAAGCTAGGTGATTAGGGTCACCAAGTTGCTGCACCGGCTGCCCAGAACTGTATCTTTTAAAAATGGCATTTTTAAGTTCAAGTAAAACTCCATAAAGTGCCTTTCACCATGGAATTCAAACAATGGAGATGAAAAAATATCTTTCCGAACTTGGATTTCAAATGAAGTTACCCCAAAAGGATTTGATTAGCAAGGTTTTATGTAATGCCCTAGGAGATATGCTTTAAGAGAGAATAAATGCATCCTATCAAGCTGAAGCCAACAAACACAAGAAGAAGGTGGTATTTCAGCCTGGATATCTCATATGGATACAATTAAGGAAGGAAGATTTCTTTCAAAGAGGAAGAACAAGCTCATGCTAAGGGCTAATAGTCCATCTGAGCTACTTGAAAGAATTAATACAATGCTTGTAACGTTGATTTGTCAAGTGACTTTGGAGTTTCAGCTACATTCAATGTAGCTGACTTGAGTGCTTACCAAGTTGATGATTACCTTTTGATTTGAGGATCAAATCTCTTCAATAAGGGGAGGATAATAGAGTCCCCTTAAGCCAAGACATGGAAGAAGGTCCTAGGAGTCTAACAAGGTCCAATGCAAGTTCCAAAGTCCAAGCCATGGCTCAAATTCTGGAAAAGAGCCAAAGCAATACATCTGGGTTAAACGACTAGATTGTACATAGTTTTGCCCAGTTGATTTCTTACGCTACATTGTGGCTTAAGATTGATATTTTTGCATTTTTTGGTTCCTTTAGATGTTAAGTTTCGGGTCCAAACATTGAAACTCAATCACGCTCAGTGAAAGTGAAGAGATGAAGCCATTTTGTCCAACCTACTTGTTTTGGTCCAAAACTGCATGGTAAAATGTTTAGCTGGAAAACTCCCACTAAACATGATTTAACCTCGATTTCTTTATCGGGGGTTTTGTACATGCCCCAACGTATATCCCCATGACCTGAAATTAAAATCATCCCCACTTTTGATTGGTTTAAAGAAAGGTAGAAAACCGGGCTGTTTTTGACCTTCTAGAACGCAGTTAAGCACCTAGGTGTTTTTCCTTCTTAAGTGGGGTTGCTATGCTCCTTCCTTGATTTTTTGCTTCAATCACTAGTCTAAACAGTAGGAACATCATCATTTGCTGAAGAAACAACCTTGAAGGAAGTGAACCAATGACAAAACAAGGGGAAATTTTACACCCTTCATCTAGATTGGCCAGCCGAATACGGGAAAGCACTTTATGGTTGTTTCACTTTCTCTTTCTCTTGGAAACTGATGTATTAGGCTTAATGACATGTATTAAAGTTAAGTTTAATCATTTGAGTTTCTTTCCTTACGTTCTGGTTGTAATTAGCTTAGGTAAATCAAGCTTGTAAACTAGATTAGTCCTAAGCACCTAGCTAAGCAAACTTAAATCTCTCCTTCCTAGGGAGGAAACCTCCTTTGCTAGTATTTTGCCTAAGCGTCATGTGTATAAGGCCTCTTGAAGGCTTATTTTTCAAACTAACTTTAATATTGAGTACAAACCATAATTGACAGCATTTGCTTTCCTTTCCCTTAAACACTTCACTTGCTTATCCTTAATTAGGCCGATTAAGGTCGCGATCAAGTAAGTCTTAACTTTTAATTAGGTGATGTTTCTATATCCTAATTAACATTAAGGGCCCTAAACTCAATCTTAGTGGTGTTTTTATATCTCAGAGAGAGTTTAGATTATCTTTCACTCATTCATTCATTCATTCGGGATATCACTTAAACTCCACCTTGATTTTTGTTTGGTTACCTTTGCATTTGGAATCAACCTTGAGTATTCGTGATTCTCCTTCCAAGATACATTGACCACCTTAATCGGCCTCGCTAAGGATAAGCAAGCAAAGTGTTTAAGGAAAGAATGGAGCAAATGCTCTCAATTCTTATTCAATTGATATTGAAGCTTGTGTTTACAAAAGGTGAGCTTCCAAGGCCTTATACACCACGGCCTAAGGTAGCAAACTAGCTAAGGAGGTTTCCTCCATAGGAAGGAAATGTCTAAGTGACCTTAGCTAAGTGCTTAGGACAAATCTACTACAAAGCTTGATTAGTCCAAGCTAATTGCAACTAGAATACAAAGGAAAGCAAGACAAATGATTGTACTTAAGCTTAATACATATAATTGAGCTTAATACATCAGTTTTCTAAAGGAAAGTATAGAACAGTAGCCGTACAGGGGGAATTGCTTTTCGGCTGACCAATCCCAGCAAAGGGTGCATTTTCTCTCTTTGCCTTCTCATTAGTTGCACTTTCTAAAAAAGATTTTTTTCAAGCAAATCGTGGTGTTTCTAGCTACCTTGACTCCAGATTGAAGTAAACAAGCAAGGAAACAGCTGAGCAAACCCACTTGAGAAGGAAAAACACATAGGTGCTTAACCGGGTTCTAGAAGCTCAAAATTGCCCGATTTTTTGTCCTTCTTTACACCAATCAAAAGTGAACATGATTTTAATTTAGGGCCATGGGGGGATACCTTAGGTTTTTTACAATCCCTCCTGTAAAGAAATCAAGGTTAAAACATGTTTAAGTGGGAGAATTCCACTAAAATATTTTACCATGCAGTTTTGGACCAAAACTGGCTGGCTGGACAAAAATGGCTTGGACTCTTCATTTCAATTGAGCATGATTGACTTTTAATTCTGGGACTTGAAAATTAACATCCAAAGAGACCCAAAAATGCAAAAATATTGAACTTAAGCCGTAATGTAGCCTAAGAAATCAAGTGAACAAAATTATGTATTTTTTGCCCATTTAACCCGGTTGCATCTTCATGGCTCTTTTCTAGAATTTGAGCCATTGCTAGGACTTTGGAACTTCCGTTGGACCTTGCTAGACTCTTAGGACCGTCTTCATTGTCTTGGCTTAAGGGGACGCCATTATCCTCCCCTTGTTGAAAAGATTTGATGCTGAAACCGACATGGTAATAATTGGCTTGGTAAGCACTCAAGTCAGCCACATTGAATGTAGCTGAAACTCCATAGTCACCTGGTAAATCAATCTCATAAGAATTGTCATTAATTCATTCAACACCTCAAAAGGACCGTAAGCTCTTAGCATTAACTTGTTCTTCCTTTTGGAGGGAGATCGCTCCTCCCTAAGGTGTACCCAAATGAGGTCTCCAGGCTAAAAAACCATCTTTCTCCTATGCTTGTTGGCCTGGGCTTCATAGTATGCGTTAGTCTTCTCAATTTTGGCCTTAAGTAACTCATGGAGTTTCTGAATCTCTTCCACTCTAGCTACTGCATTCGCACTTGGGTTTTGATCTAATGGCCATGGACTATGATCAAAGGGGCTTAAGGGATCACTCCCATACAAATCATTAAAAGGGGATAGACCAGTAGCCTTGCATGGAGCTTTGTTTCAAGCAAATTTAGCATGTGGCAAGACTAAATCCCAAGCTTTGGCATGAGGTTTAATCAAAGCCTTTATTAGAGTACCTAGGGTCTAATTAGTCACATCAGTTTGCCCATCAATTTGGGGATGATAGGTGGTGCTATACATGAGTTTAGTACCAAGTTTCTTCCATACAATAACCCAAACATGACTTAAAAGCTTTGTATCCCTATTAGAAACAATGGATTTAGGGATAATATGCAATCTGGTCACCTCCTTAAAGTATAACTCTGCAATGTGTGTAGCATCATTGGTTGTGTTGCATGGTATGAAATGTGCCTTCTTTGAAAACCTATATACCACATCAAATACAGAATCCTTGCCCCTTTGGGTTCCACATCCACCCAAGGCAAAGTGGGAACTGGAAGGGGTGTGTATAAACCATGGGGTAAGGTGTGACTCTTAATAGCTTGCCACGTTCTACATCTTCTTAAGATGTCTTAAACATCCTTCTCCATCCGTAGCCAGTAATAATGCTCTCTTAACATAGTTAAGGTCTTGGACTATCCAGAATGATCAGCTAATGAACCACCATGCACTTCTCTAATCACAAGCTTACAAGTGCTGCACTTAGGGATACATAATCGAGTACCCTTAAACAAAAAGCCCTCTTGGTGTGAGACCCACGTTCTTTATTTTACGTTAAGCTGACTGTCTTGCCTTCTACGTTACAAAATTCGTATTTTTATTAACTATATGAGTTAAATTATTATTGATGTGCTTAGGTGAACGATAATTTTATTAAAAATAATATTTTTGTCTCTATTATGATTATTATTTTAAGTTTTGGAGGTCTTCGATGATTTTTAGTGAGCGTTAATAAAGATTATCAATGATACTGCATCGAGTAGGATCCCGTGTACGATTAGACTATCGACATTAGAATTTGTTTCGTTGATTAATAAATCGAACCTTGATACATTTGGCAACAAATAATCGACAAAACGATTGTATTAATTATTGGGTTTAGAATAATACATACGAGATTGGATTAGCGACTTTGGTTTACTGAGCAATTGACCAAAACAACAGGAAAAAAAAGGGGAAATTAAAAAGGGCTGCTTTCCAAAACACAAACGGGGAGGGGTGTTCCCAACTCAGCCCTCACTACAACCACCGGAAAGCGAGAGGAAGAGAGGGAATTGAGTTAGAGAGGAGGAGGTTGGATGCCAACGATAGGAAAGACGATCGGTGTGGCCGGGTTTGTACACAGACTTGCGACCCCTCCCCCGGCGACCACCATGAGCCAGAGAGACAACGAAAGAGAGAGAGGGAGAAAGGGGCGGAGAAGGCGGCGGATTCCGGCCACAGGCGGTGTTAGTTGCGCTTGCTTCCTGACCGCAACTCTAAAACCCCTCCTTCATGACACACAACACATACAAGGAGACAAAGAGGGACCCAACGAGAGAGTTTCAACAAAGTGGCTCGAGGCACCGCGACTTGCTGCCAGCGACCATGGTCGGTGAACCGGCTATGGTTGAGGCCGATTCCGGTGACCACCAGTAGCAACAACGAAAAAGGGACAGAAACCAGATCTGGGTGGTCACTTTAGGTCTGAGTATAGTATTAAGAGGGTCGAGTTTCTAGTTTCAAGGAACCAAATCGGTTTCAAAAACCATGCAGCGGGTCCTTAGCTTCGATCAAGGTGGGTGTTTCTCGCCTCCTAAGTATTAGTAATTTTGAAAAGGCTTTAGCCTGTTGAGTGATGATGCATATTAGTATAGGGTTAACTAGATCAATTGGGATTGTGATGACTGATTAAGCATGCTCTATTTCAACTGAATTCAGTTTGAATCGATGCATGTTAGCTTAGAATTAGTCAAACTAGTCAAACTGATTTTTTATGCCTAAGACTGCCCTAAATTGATGCATGTTAAGTTGGCTAATTCATGCTTAAAAGTAGCCTTTGAAAAACCTAAACATGCCTTGAATCAATCTATGTTGAGTTAGTTGAATCATGCTCGAAAATGTCCTTGAATCGACCTAAGAATATTTTAGACCGATACATGTTAAGATGGTTATTTGTGTTTCGAAAATGACATGACTATGACTTGTTTGTTTCCTAAATGTGAGTAATGAATGCAAGTTAGGTTCATGCCTTATTAGTTCGGTTCAGTCCGTTGAGGACCCTACTTAAGTTAATGAAATATAAATGTTATATATGGCATAATATGCTGCTAGATAAATGCTGATGGCTCGGTAAGTTATATGTCGCTATTACACCCTTCCTTATGACCTTTATAATGGTATGCTATGCTCACGAAACTGAAGTCGAGTTAGTAATTGGATGGCTTGAGGTTGAACTAATAAAAGTTTTGAGGTTCTTCGTGGCCGGTTTTGTGTGAGGAGGGAGCCTGGGTTGTGATTTACAACAATCGTGTGGATTGCATGACCATGTTTGGCTTATTCTGCTAAGTTGGATTATGAAGTGTTTAAATGTGCTACGTTCGAACCCTTCCCCTCTTGTGGTTATTCAGTGAAACTATGTAATTGATCTTCGAACTTAGACATCGTTAAAAAGGGTCGTTAAAAGGGTTGTTTTCATAATTGCGAATGTTTTGAGCATTTACCAGTTGCCTATTAGTTTATGAAGATGTTTGAAGCATAAAAAGGTCCTAAATCGTCGAACTACTCAGTAAGTGACTCAACTCAGTAGTTGATAGGTTTGGGGAGTTTAAAAACTGAACTAGTGATAAGTCGAAAAGGTTTTAAGGCTTTAGATGTTTATGTATCCTTCTTGAGCTTAAAAAGGCTTTTAAACGAACTAAGAATGGGCAACTGAAGGTGTCCCTTACGAAACATAGTTTGAGTTATATGCTAGCCAATTTGTTTAACTTCTAAATGAGTTTTGATTTAAAAGTTAGCGAAATTATTACGCTTATAAGAGCTTTTTAAGTTGAAAACGAAAATAACCATAAACCATTAGTAAGGTTATGGGTTGTTTTGTTAGACAAGCAAGACTTTAAGAAAGTAAGCAACTGAAAAGAGAAATGAAATATGATTTTAAAGGGTAAGAAAGTGCTCAGGAAATGGCCAGACCTTGAGGGTGGGAACTGGATACAAAGAAGGCGTGAGCTGTTTCCCCCTAATGCAATGTTGGGAACTAGACGCAAAAAGGACAAGAGTTGTTCCCGAAAACTTGACGCAATAACGCATGAGCTGTTTCGCCTGGGAACTAGACGCAGTAAGGCGTAAGCTGTTTCCTAAAGGTAATGGGAACGGGACGCAGTAAGGCATGAGCTATTCCCCCCAGAACTGGATGCAATAAGGCATGAGCTAGTCCCCCAGAGCTAAGAAGAGAAGGTATTTCCCTTATAAGTAAGAAAAGTAGTTGGCAATTCACCACTATTTCAGAAAGAAAGAAAGCTTCAAAGGTCATTGAGAGGCCAGGTCGAACGAGATTCGAACAGCTTATAATGTAATGTTTGGTTAGATGTAATTAACCTTGTAATGCAATCAAGTTTTTAATTGTATTTTCATTACCTTGTTTGGTTGTATAAGAATATTGTAATAAAAGGACTATCTTACAATTATAATTACCATAAACTAAGTAATCATGATTACATTACAAAATTGATTGCATTACATTGTCATTACATTACATCCAACCAAATATTACATAAGGGTCAGTAGAGGACCAATACGAAAGAGGTTTATTTTTGAAGAATATGAGGCTCAAGACATTAAGTAAAGTGTTTTCAAGAAAAGAAAGAAAGCTTTTAAATACGCACATCCTACACATGTTTTATGAACGAGTTTCCCAGTCTTTCTTTTGAATATAAGTATTTCATAAGCTTTTAGAAAGAATTATGAGTCTCGAAGAAGCTAACGTGATTTATAAACTATTTTTGGGACATATCATGAGTCACTTCATTTTCAAAACTGAGTTTGAAAGCGTTTTACTCAATCCTTGTTGCTTGCTTGGTTATGTGCCTAAATGCTTGTTAGTGGGGAAGTTTGGTAATTAAGGGTCATGGAATGACTTGAACAGTTAGTATGAAGTTTATAGGTGGTGATCCCTCCTTAGTGATTTATGATTGCCTAATATGATAGTAAAGTATGAATGCATGATATGTGACTATTAAAGGCATTACTACCTGCAATGGTTTTGGTTTTAAGGAGTCGGGGAATACTCACTAAGCATGTGGTTGCTCATCCAATTACTCTTTCCCCTTTTCCCCCAGGTTTTTATTGTGACATGCAGAATACGATTCAGTTATGTCGAAATGGAAGTTTACCATTGCTTAGAAGGGAGTCAAGTGTGCCCACAGAGAAGTGGGCTTGCTATTTAAGGATGTTATAGAATGTATTCTTTGTTTGTAAATGTATGTAAACAAGTATTTTAGTTGATGTAGTGCACTCAGTTTAGGAATTGCTCTGTATGGCCATGTGAGCCAACCATCGAATTAGTCAATTGTCCTTTTTAGCTAAAGTTGGTTACATTTTGGGATGTCAACCCTAGTACTCCGAATGTGTGATCCATTGAGTTGTAACCCTTTTATTTCCTTCTCTATTATTGAATTTTATGCTCTTGGTGTACTTCGGGCGACTGGCCCGTAGAGATGTGAACTCTGGCGTGTAGCCGGTGCGCTTATTTTGGAGTTCTCTTTGTTTCTAGTCAAAGTAGGGTTTTATTGTAAGGCCTTTAGCCTAGTAAATTACCCGATTTCAGGCGAAACTCCATCTATTTTGCCTTAGAAATTAACTAGGATTTCAGGGGTTGGGGGTGTTATGAGATGCTATCAGAGCAAGGTCCTGCGACCACAGGGCGCGACCCGAGTCTTGCATTGCATATAGTTATCTAGGCAAGCATTGCCGATGATGTGATACATGCCTGGTTTGTTTGCAAATGTGAGTTTTATGTGAGCGTTGGTGCGTTTAGTTAGCTGTGTGCGGCTTAAGTGAGCTGATTGGTTGAATGAGTAAACCATTTGCTACTGTGTAAGCCAAGTGACTTGTATCCTCGTGAACAAGTCAAGTGTTAGCTCAATCAAAAGTTGTTTTGCTTACACACCTGGGCTATTTGAATCAAAAGTTTCAAGTGCACTTGGTTTGAACTCAAACAATTGAGAATGTTTTAACTCCAAACTCATTCTTGCCGCTTACGTACAATTCACTCCTCGGGTCCGATAATAAAGTGAGCAGATGCACTTTATGGTACGTAGGAAAAGAGCTAGAAGCAGTCAAACCATCCTCCTTTAAAGAGATAGAGGCTTTGAAAGTTAAGACCCTTCCTAAATGGTGAGTTAAGGTTGTTCTTTCACATTAAAGACCTTCCTAATTATCTGGTTAGGCCCTACTGCTGCGTCTGAACACTTGTATTTGTTTAACATTGATGTTTCGAGTACCTCCATACCAATATGCATTCGTTGCTTGAGGTATTCATGACAAGTTGTTAGTAAGTGATCAAAGATTATTTTCTTGACTAAAAATTCTTTTAAATGATACCCCATTCTTTACATAATTTCTTAATTACTAAAGGAACTATGTGAGAACTTCGTACACGTGCATGTCAATATGGGTGATTGTGATAGAGTCTAGTTGATTGTTGCCTAAGTGTTATTCTTAGCTTTCACTTATGTGCCATTAATGCTTAGATGAGGTCCTAACCTAAAGTATCAATTACGTTAGGAGTCTTCCTTATTTCCCATCACGTAACCCCTATTACTCACGAGATGGCTAAGCGTTATGCTCATCGGGCCATGGAACACCATTCTTGTCATAAGAATGATAGTGTCCTGGCTATGTCAACCCCAACACAGCTACAATGGAGACAAAGGGACGAACCTGACAGACTTTGCAATTGTTATACGACATGTGTCACCTCATCACCACTTTAGGAGGCGATCCATACCTTTGCAATACTTCGTAAGCTTTGACATCGAATGTGAAAACCCAGGATTTTCGAAGGAGATTGAACCGCCCCTTCGTAGTGCGAGTTCCTGTGACTCCTGAACCCACCCTACGAGAAACAAGCGTCACAAAACCTCAATGTATATTTGTAAGACTAATAATGTCGTCGTTCTTACTCCTTGTTAGCTGATTGATGACTAACTGTGAACAGTTTGGGCAAACCTCAAGGCATAACCTCAACCTTAGGTTTTAAATGAGGGTTGCATTCATGTATACTTGCTTAGATGTCTTTTTGTGGGACATTACTAGGCACCCGAATGCTTTAAAGCATAGTCCTAGCGTTGTATACAGTCGGAAGCCCATCGAAGGTCACATAGTTATTTAAGTTCGTTATATTTGACCAGTTATGTGTTTTATGAATAAGTTGTTGCACTTCTTGGTGTTTGCTTGACTTGAGTTTGGTTTGGCATGTGACTTGATTATCCAAATGATCTAAGTTTCGTAATTCACGACATGAAATAACCTTTGACTCGTTGTTTGCATTTCGTGGATTGTAGGATTCCATGTTATAGCTTAATAGCTGCATACGCACATATTTTAAGCATGATGAGGCAACGCTAGACACCTATGTTGAGTTATTATATTCAAGTTTTGATGATAACAAATCCAAGTGTAAAAATGTGTCCAAGTAGTGTTGCTCCAAACATGATCTGCAAACAGGCCTAACTGGTGTTTGTAATCTTTACTGTGTTAACTGGTTTGCTACATGTGAGAACAAGTCCTTAAAACAGGTTTTAAATTGGTGATTCTACATTAAGTCAAGAACGCCATCTTACAGTTGGTTGTAAGGCATGTTCACAGCAGCTCTTCTAGCAATGCAAAGAACAACTCCAACAAACAAGGTAGCCTTGATGTTCCCAGCAGCTTCTCTAGCGATGCAAAGAACAACACCAGCAAACAAGGTAGCCTTAATGTTCACAGCAGCTCTACGGATCTTGGACAAGATTCAAACAAGAAGTCTTGGGTATATAGGCTTTATTTGTCTAGACTCTTGTTAATATGCCAATATTGAAAAAGCTTTTTAAACATCTCTTGAATCGGTATTTGCGCTTAGTGCTTCAGAACACCAGACTGCGAACAACCCTGCAAACAGGGTGCCTAGGGTGTTTCTGACCTGAAGTGGCCATACCCGATTATCCTTGAAATTATTATTTCGGTTGGCCAAAATCTCCAGAATATTTTCAAATGTTATTCTTCTGGAAAATATATTTCTTGAATATATTATGGGAGATTTGGGAAAATAGATTTTGGGAGATTTGCCAAAATTGGAAGATTTTCTTTGCCCATATCTTCGGATGTGATAAAGTTTTTAAATTGCTAAAGATTTCTGGTTGCCTTACTTAAAGCTTACCCACGGCTATAAGGAGATAAAGGTTATCTCTTAAGATAACAAATCCCTTAGATTTTGGGAAATGTTTTATCACTAGCCGTTGGGAGTTTTTTCTCTGAAAAAATCACCTTCCAAACTTAGATGAGTTCCTTTCCTCTCCTTGGCTTTTGACCGTTGGAATTTGTGGTTAAAAACAGCTCCGTTTTCACTGAAAAAAGATACATAGACACATACTGAGATATAGAGAGAGGAAAGCAAAAAGAAATCTTGAAACACAACATTCGAAAAAGGCAAAATTTCAAAAGAGGTTTTTCTAGTGAAAAGAATTTCTGAGCTTCACTTGAGAGAAGAAAAACCAGTTCAAGTTGCGTTTAAAGCAAGCTTTCAATATATTGGCATAATAGGATCTTCATTTGTACCTTACATCTGCTTAGTGAGAAGCACCCCAGTAAGGTGTTTTTGACCTTGATCTCAGATCAGTCAAAAGTGAGTGAGTGTGTCCTAGTCGTGTGGACTTTGGACGTGTCCGATCTGGTGAGATTTGGACGTGGTGTAATCTGCCTTCAGAAGGAGATTACGTGGTTGCAAGTTGTAACAAGGTGTGTTACATTTGTAACGAGTTAAGCCCGGTTATAGTGAAGTGGTTAAAAGCCTACATGAGGTAGGTCGTGGTTTTTTACACCTCAGTTGGGCTAGAGGTGTTTTCCACGTAAAAATTGTGTGTGCTTTAATTCCGCCTTTATCTTGGTGATTTTCGCATTTGCAATATCTAAAAACACCCCCTGCAAACAAGTCAACAGGGTGTTCGTCATCTGAGAACAACCTCAGTCAGGGTGTTTGTCATATATAACGCGAAAATCAGACACCACAATTCACCCCCGCTTTTGTGGAAGTAGACTCATAAATCTAACAAGTGGTATCAGAGCAGGTTCTCTCACAACAAGGCTAACACCTTGAGAGATTCTGAAAATGAGTACACCCCAAGGCATTCTTGAAGGACAATCCATCACTCGTCCACCCTATTTCAACGGCCAACATTATAGTTGGTGGAAGAACAGGATGGAGAACTACATTCAGGCAGAAGGCTATGAGTTATGGATGCTCATCAAGAACGGGCCACTTGTTCCCTACAAGATACTTGAAGATGGCAAGAAAGTTTCCGAGGAACCTTCTGAATTTGACTCTGAAGATTACAAGAAAATGGAGAAAAATGCAAAGGCCAAGAAGCTACTCTATTTTGGCCTAGGACCCGATGAATACACTCGCATCTCTGAGTGTGAATCAGCCCAAGCTATCTGGAACGCCTGGCAAGTTGCTCATGAAGGTACGAGTCAAGTTAAACAATCTAGAATTGAGCTACTTATGCGACAATATGAGTTGTTTGATATGGGTGATCGTGAGACTATAATGGATATGTATACACGGTTTACCCACATAACGAACGAGTTAAAATCCTTGGGAAAATCCTTCACCACTGAAGAGTTGGTGAGGAAGATCCTTAGAATTCTACCTCGTACGTGGGAGGCCAAAGTAACAGCCATCCAAGATGCTAAAGACATGAACAAAATCACCCTTGATGAGTTGACTGGTAATCTCCAAACCTATGAACTCCGGAAAAACTCACAACAGAAAGAGGAGCAAAAGAAGGTTCGTGGGCTTGCCTTGAAAGCACATGAGGACACTAACTCTGACCTTGAAGATGAAGATATGGCCCTAATGTCTAGAAAATTCAAGAAATTCTTCAAAAAGGTCAAGGAGAACAACAAAAGAAAAGAATTCAGTAAGTCCAGAAACACCCCTAAAGATCAACCTATAGGGTGTTTCAAGTGCGGCAAACCAGATCACTTAGTCAAAAATTGTCCTCTGCTTCGAGAAGATCAGATGCCCGAACAACCTCGAAAACAGGGTCGAAAACACCCTGTCAACAATCTGGGCAAGCGATTCTCGAAAGCTCTGCTGGCTGCTTGGGGAGATTCCTCTGAAGATGAAGGAGAATCTGAAGGTGAAGAAGAGGTCGTAGCACTGATGGCACAAAATGATTCAGATTCAAGTGATGAATCAACAATCAGCCTCTGAGATCTCAAGAACAAGGTACATGGTCTTAACAAAGCTACTTTAGAAGAACTTCTATATAATGTGTTAGACACCTGTGCTGATCTAAAAAGAGAAGTTCGTGACCTAGAGTTTGAAAATGAAATTCTTAAAAATGAAAAACTTGGTTTACATGTAAATATTAACATGCTCAAAGAAAATCTCTTTATAAAAGAAGGAGATTATACTCGAGTGGAAGAAAAACTCTTTGAGGTGGAAGGAATGGTTGAAGACTTGCTCAAAGAGAACAAGAGCTTGCATGTTATTATAGAAAAACTGGAAACCAAACTTGCCACGACCAAGCGTTGGAACAAGTCCTCACAAGCCCTTGATTGGTTAAACACTCACCACAGTCGAAACAAAAAGGGACTTGGATATAAGCCTAGACGGACCGTTTACCCAATACAAAAAGGGATTACCTGAAAATATTGTTTGCTTTCATTGTGGGAAAACGGGTCATTATACATACACCTGCTCGTTAAGAAAACATGCCAATGAAAAGCATGTGAAACAAATCTGGATTAGAAAAGATGAGGTTTATTTGTCTAAAAGAATGGGACCCAAGTGGATCTGGGTTCCCAAAACTAACCCGTGATTTGTTTTGCAGGCTGAAGTGAGAGAAAACAACCTTACGAACAACCCCACAAACACCCTTGAAAACAAGCAGTTGTGGTATGTCGATAGTGGGTGTTCGCGGCATATGACTGGAAAAGAATCAAACTTTCTCTCACTTACAGCTTTGAATGGTGGGAGTGTAGCATTTCGAAACAGTAAATCTGGGACAATTGTCGGTATAGGTAATATTGGTAAAACTCTCTCCCACTCAATTGATAATGTGCACTTAGTTGATGGGTTAAAGCACAATTTGCTGAGTGTGTCCCAACTGTGTAACGAGAACAACCTAGTACTGTTTTCAAAAACACGTTGCTTGGTTGGGAATGACGACACAGGAGATGTTGTGTTGAGGGGGAAGCAATGACAAAATGTTTATAAAGTTAGTATTTCCACTCTTCCCCAAAATAATTTGACTTGTTTAAATGCATTAAATGATGATATAATGCTATGGCACAAGAGACTAGGTCATGCAAGCTTGTCCTTGTTAAATAAACTTGTTTCCAAGGATTTGGTTGTTGGACTACCTTCCATCAAGTATAATGATGACAAGGTATGTGAAGCTTGTGCAAAAGGAAAACAAGTCAGATCTTCTTTAAAATCTAAAAGGTGTGTAAGCACCACCCGACCTCTTGAGTTATTGCATATTGATCTATGTGGTCCCATGAGGATAGCTAGTACAGGTGGGAAAAGGTATGTGCTTGTAATAGTGGATGATTTATCTCGATTTACTTGGACCCTGTTCTTGGCCTCCAAGGATGAAACTTTTGAGAATTTTATTGCCCTTCTCAAAAAGATTGAAAAGAGAGTAGGACACTCATTGGTTAGCTTGAGGTCTGATCATGGTACTGAATTTGAAAATGCAAGCTTTACAAAATTTTGTAATGAACATGGTGTTGATCAAAACTTCTCAGCCCCAAGAACACCCCAGCAGAATGGGGTGGTTGAACGAAAAAATCGTACCTTAGAAGACATGACTAGAACAATGCTTATTGCTAGCAGTCTTCCTAAGAACTTTTGGGCAGAAGCCTTGAACACGTCATGTTACATTATAAACAGATGCATGATTAGACCCATTTTGAACAAAACTCCTTATGAACTTCTTAAAGGCAGGAAACCCAACATTATGCATCTAAGAACATTTGGTTGTAGATGTTTCGTGCATAACAACGGGAAGAATGCCTTAGGAAAGTTTGATCCTAGGAGTGATGAGGCAATATTTCTTGGTTATTCCTCTCACAGTAAGGCATACAAAGTCTTTAACAAACGAACCCTGTGTGTTGAGGAAAGTGTGCATGTGTTTTTTGATGAATCTAACTCCTTGAATGAGAGTAATGCACAGGATGAAGAGTTTGAATTAGGTCTGGTCCAAAAGGAGCTGTTAAATCAAGAAAAACAAGGTGAGAACACCCTGAAGGAAACAGGTACAGAAGCTGTTCCTCAAAGCGATAGTCAAGGTGAGCTCCGAACAGGGGGAAACACCGTTGAACCCTGTTCGGAACCATATCCCTCAGGAACGAACTTGCAAACTGGCGTTGAAACAGGATCAAGAGGTGTTCTTGAACCTGATCCTATACGAGCAGAACATGGGTCTGCAAATCCAATTAATCCAAGATCATGGAAGCACCATAGTTCGCACCCTCTTGATCAAATCTTATCAGATATTAATACTGGAGTGCAAACTAGATCTAAACTTAAGAATTTTTGTGCTTTCTATGCGTTTCTTTCTAACATTGAGCCAAAAAGTGTGAATGAGGCCCTTGCAGATTCAGATTGGATCACGGCTATGCAAGAAGAACTTCACCAATTTGAAAGAAACAAAGTATGGCACCTTGTTCCTAAACATGCAGAAAGAACAATCATTGGAACCAAGTGGGTGTTCCAAAACAAACTAGATGAGTCAGGAACAGTCACTAGGAACAAGGCAAGGCTGGTGAGAAGAAGGAATCCACTATGAAGAAACCTTTGCACTAGTTGCAAGAATTGAGGCTATCCGAATCTTAATAGCCTTTGCAGCTCATATGGAGATCAAGCTATATCAAATGGATGTGAAAAGTGCATTCCTAAATGGATACCTTAAAGAAGAGATGTATGTCAAACAACCCCCTGGTTTTGAAAATGGTGATTTCCCAAATCATGTTTTTAAACTTGACAAATCACTTTATTGTTTAAAACAAGCTCCAAGAGCTTGGTATGAACGGTTGTCAAGCTTTTTACTTGAAAATGATTTTAGAAGAGGCAAGGTAGACAATACCTTGTTTCTGATATCTAAGGGGGAATATCTATCGATCGTCCAAATATGTCTAGATGACATTATATTTGGTGCAACTCATCATGATTTATGCCATGAATTTTCAAATATGATGAGGAGTGAGTTTGAGATGAGCATGATGGGTGAGCTTAACTTTTTCTTAGGCTTACAAATCAAGCAAACTCCAAACGGCACCATGATCCATCAACAAAAGTATATCAAGGAGCTACTTAAGCGTTTTGGGATGGAGTCGGCCAAACCCATAGACACTCCTATTTCTCCTTCAACCAAATTGGTTATGGATGATGGGAGTCCCTCAGTTGAGGAAAAACTCTATAGGGGCATGATTGGGTCACTCCTATACCTAACCGCTAGTAGACCGGATATCGTTTTTAGTGTTAGTTTATGTGTCCGTTTTCAGTCTAGTCCTAAAGAGACTCACCTTAAGGCTGTTAAACGGATACTAAGATATTTAAAGCATACACCTGATTTATCTCTATGGTACCCTAAAGGTTGCAATCTTGATCTTGTTGGATATGCTCATGCTGACTATGCAGGTTTCCTAGTTGATAGAAAGAGTACCTCAGGTATGGCTCACTTTCTTGGACCTTGTTTGGTATCTTGGGCTACCAAGAAGCAACATTCAGTTGCCATGTCCACAGCTGACGCAGAATATGTGGCGGCAGCCTCATGTTGTGCTCAGTTGTTGTGGATACGACAACAATTCAAGGACTTTTGTGTTGACACTGGACGCATTCTTATTTTTTGTGATAATACTAGCGCTACTAACATTGCCAAAAACCCTTGTCAACACAAAAGGACAAAACATAATGACATTCGACATCATTTCCTAAGAGATAATGTAGAAAAAGGCTTACTTTCTATGAATTTTTGCTCAGCGGAAAAACAGATTGCTAATACATTCACTAAGGCACTAGGTAGAGATCAGTTTGAGAGAAACAGACTGGAACTAGGGTTGGTGAAAACACCCTGAGAACACCTGTTCTCAGAGGTAGATCAAACTGACGAAAAACACCCTATAATACCTATTCTTCTCTCTTGTTTGTACTTTTTGTGGTCTGTGCTTAGCGAATATATGTAGTCTGTGTACTCTCATGATTATGTATTGCTGTCTTGGGAGATGGAGAAAGAGTAATCATGACAGACCTTGGGATGAGAAAAGCATGCTCAAGAACAGGCGGCTCGAACAGGTATGCCTTAATTGCTTTTATTGATTGCTGCCTGCTAAAATTCTAGGTGTTCCCTAGGTAACCCTTCGTGACAGGTGAGGAGTTTAAAAAACTGCCTTGCGTGCGTCTGTCCTCTTCATCTTGCTCTCTCTCTCTCCTCTGTTCTTGCTTTCAAACCCTAGCAAAAAACCTCCCAAAACCCGTAAATCCTCCTTGCGATAATGGCTCCCAAACCTGTTTCTTCATCAATCTCTAAGAGTAACAACATGAGTATACTCTCAATTTCGTCTCCTCCTCACCCAATTATTCACAAAACCTTCGGGTATCTCACTCAGCTAAACCTCAAAAGTGTTGGGCTTGGGTTGAATGATATTCCCTGCCCCTTTGGTTGGGAATTAATGGTGTATGTGGGAACAATCCCTTGTCCCATTCCTTCTGCAGCATGTGCTGGCTCTTCGGGTCTGCAAGACCAATTCTTGGAGAACCCAGAAACCACTGTTGGGGATGACTCTGTTCCTCTCGACTCTCAAACTGGAGAGAAAAGGAAAAGGGTAAAGATGGTGGCTAGGCGCACTCGAACGCCAAGAACACGACCACAACCAAGGTCTCAACCCTCAGAACCTCTAAACCGTCCGTTCCTATTGTCAAAGAGATCTCCTCTTCTACTGAAGGGTTCTCGAGTTCTGACTCTGAAGACACCACCTTCAAACCAGGGACACCGGTGTTTTCTGAGTCCTCTGAAGATCAAGCCCCTCCAAAAACAACCACTAAACCTGCTGTGAAGTCTTCTCCAGCAAAACCACCCCTCAAAAGAAAACCAAGAACAGCCCCCCTACCAAAAGCGACTACCTCTGTTCCTACCTCCAAACGCCCAAAGCAGTCCACTCCCTCTCCTATGTCTGACAAACATGCGTAGTTGCTTAGGCGCAATGTTGTCAGGGGGAAGGTAGTGTCTGTCAGTTTTTTTGAGGAACAGGGTCTGGGGGTGTTTTTGACCAAGCTTCGACCCCAAGGCTGGCTTGAGTTGTTTGCAAACACCCAGTTGGGGTGTTCTGCGCCTGAGTTGGCTGAATTCTACGCCAACTGCAGAGTCACCGAAGGGATGGTGACAAGTTCTGTAAATGGGCAAGGCATCAGGGTCGATGCGCCCACACTTGGGAAAATTCTGGGAGTGCCCTCACAAGGTTTTGTTGTGTATGTGAGGGAAGACAAAACAGCCATGGAACAAGCCAGGCTCCTGGAGGTGTCCAAACGCCTAAGTCACAAACAGGGTCTGAGAACACCCTGCTCTGTCAAAAAGGGTGATCTGATTCCTCCCCACCAACTCCTTTTCATGTTCGTCATTAAGAACGTGATTCCAAGGGGTCAAGCGAGAAACTCAGCCGACCTTTTTGATCAGTGCATGGTCGACTTATTGGACAGGGAGGAACCCATCAATCTTTCGGCAATCATGATTCGCCACATTGGGCGAATTGCGAACACCACTCGGGCTCATGATCTCGGATATGGGTTTCTGCTGACAAGGGCGTTTGAGCACTTTGGAATAGTGCTCACACGGTGAGTGGAGGCCCAAGTAATAGATGCAAACAGGGTCGGTTGACACTCTGCTAGGGTGTGGCTTTGAGTTTGGGTAAGGGTCCGGTTCCAAACAGGGTCGTCGACCACCCCGACCACCTGTTTCTGAGCAACCATCCACCAAGTTAGAGGCTATTCTTGAGGACAATGCTCGCCTTAAGGATGAGCTCTCTGCTGTCAAGGCTGCTCTTGCTGAAGAACAAGCCCTCTCTGCTAAGCGTCATCCAGACTTACTTGCTCTTCTATCCACCCTTGCCCCTAGTATTCCTCCCCTGCAGACGAAACCACCCCCTGCTCCCTGATTGTATAGGCTGTTTCTGTTTCTGTTTCTGTTTCTGTTTCTGTTTTTTCCTCTTTCTCATTGTACTGCTTTGCTCTTTAATGAAATATCCATTTGCAGTTTCTCTTGCTTGTGATTCCTTCTCCTTTATATTTGTTATTATTGCTTTTTAATGATTCCAAAAGGGGGAAGAAAAAGAGGTGAAAAAGAGGTGATACCTATTGACATTGACATGTGTAAATCTGAACTGACCAACCTGTTTTTGACCTGATCTTCACTTACGTGAATCCATATCAGCATTCATTTTCTGGTTGTTTTGTCAATATGGTCACTTGGTTTGTCATCATCAAAAAGGGGGAATTTGTTGAGTTATTATATTAAAGTTTTGATGATAACAAATCCAAGTGTAAAAATGTGTCCAAGTAGTGTTGCTCCAAACATGATCTGCAAACATGCCTAACTGGTGTTTGTAATCTTTACTGTGTTAACTGGTTTGCTACATGTGAGAACAAGTCCTTAAAACAGGTTTTAAATTGGTGATTCTACATTAAGTCAAGAACGCCATCTTACAGTTGGTTGTAAGGCATGTTCACAGCAGCTCTTCTAGCAATGCAAAGAACAACTCCAACAAACAAGGTAGCCTT
>JACYFF010031952.1:64456698-64653331 GCA_017589665.1 Selenicereus undatus
AATGCAAAGAACAACCCCAGCAAACAAGGTGGTCTTGGTGTTCACAGGAGCTCTACAAATCTTGGACAAGATGACTGGTTCAAAACAAGAAGTCTTGGGTATATAGGTTTTATTTATTTAGACTCTTGTTAATATGCCAATATTGAAAACATCATTTTAAACACCTCTTGAATTGGCAGTTGCGCTAAGCGTTTCAGAACACCAGTTGCGAACAACCCTGCAAACAGGGTGCCTAGGGTGTTTCTGAACTGAAACGGCTATGCCCGATTATTTTGGAAAAATTTATTTCGGCTGGCCAAAAGCTCAAAAATAATTTCTTAAAATCCCAGGATAGGATATTTTTGACATACGAAATATTATGGGAGATTTGCCAAAATTGTTTTGCTAAATATTTTCCAAAACCAAAAAGATCTTTATCACCTATATTTTAGGAAGTGATTTATTCAAATTTCAAAGTTGAGATTTCTGGTTCCTTATTTGAAATTCTCCAAGGCTATTTTAAACGAAGAGGATAAGTTTTTATCTTTTAGAAACAAATCTCTTTTATTTTGGAAAATTTCTTATCCACTAGCCGTTTGGAAAATCCTTTGCTTGGAAATCTCCTTTGATGCCATACTTGGCAGATTCTCAGCAACTTCCTTGAATTTTTTACCGTTGATCTTCTTGGTTAAAAAGCTAAGCTCTTCTCTCCCATTCGTAGACACAACAGATATTGTGAAAACACAGTGTGGTAAAAAGGAAAAATTCTGAAAACCCGGTTTTTACTCAAAAGTAAGAAAAGATTTATTGAGCTTCAATTCGCAAAGAAAAACCGTGACAAGCTGTGTTAAATTGAATTTTCAAACCATTGGCATAATAAGATCTTCAGTGTACCTTACATTTGCTTAGTGAGAAGCAACCCCAGTAAGGTGTTTTCAACCCTGATCTTGGATCAGAAAAGTGAGTGAGTGGTCCTTAGTCGTGTGGACTTTGGACGTGTCCAATCTGGTGTGATTTGGGCGTGGTGTAACCGTTCTTAGGGAAGATGGTTACGTGGTTGCAAGTTTTAACAAGGTGTGTTACATTTGTAACGAGTTAAGCCCGGTTATAGTGAAGTGGTTAAAAGCCTACACGAGGTAGGTCGTGGTTTTTCACACCTCAGTTGGGCTAGAGGTGTTTTCCACGTAAAAATTGTGTGTGCTTTAATTCCGCATTTATCTTGGTGATTTTTCGTATTTGCAATATCTGAAAACACCCCCTGCAAACAAGTGAACAGGGTGTTTGTCATCTGAGAACAACCTCACTCAAGGTGTTTGTTACTTATAATGCGAAAATCAGACACCACAATTCACCCCCCTCTTGTGGGAGTATGCTCATAAATTCAACACCCTTGCTCCCTTAAGCCCTTCCCAACTCCACAAAAGCAAACCACAAAAAGGCCAAGACCATTCGAACTTGCTACTTACATTCGGCGAGCCTCTCCTTAAAGCTTCCTATCACGAGTTCAAAGCCTTCAAAGAATGGATCCTCACCTCCTTAGAGGAATTGAAAATCGCCTTACCCTCTCACCCCATGGCCATTTCACTCCTTGAACAATTTTCCCACATGTTCCTCGAACAGATACCATCCGATTTACCCCCACAAAGAACCATACAACACCACATTGATCTCATTCTCAGAGGTGTGCTTCCCAACAAACCGGCCTATAGAATGAACCCTAAGGAGACCATGGAAGTCCAAAGGCAAGTGGAAGAATTGGTGACCAAAGGGTTTGTCAGGGAAAGCCTTAGCCCTTGTGCAGTGCCGGCTTTGGTTGTCCCAAAGAAGGATGGGACTATGCGAATGTGTGTGGATAGTCGAGCTATAAACAAGATAACCATCAAGTATAGGTATCTTATCCCACGGCTTGAGGATATGCTTGATGAATTACATGGCTCAAGTGTGTTTTCTAAGGTGGATTTGAGGAGTGGTTACTATCAAATAAGGATTAGAGAAGGGGATGAATGGAAAACGTCCTTCAAGACTAAGGGAGGATTGTACAAGTGGTTAGTCATGCCATTCGGTTTGTCCAATGATCCAAGCACGTTCATGAGACTCATGAACCAAGTATTTCGGCCTTTCATTGGCAAATTTGTGGTGGTATACTTTGATGACATTTTGATCTATAGTAAGAATGAGGAGTAACATCAAGAGCATTTGACACGAGTCATGGAGGTCCTTGAAAGAGAGAAACTCTATGGTAACCTCAAGAAGTGCACATTCTTCACTTGTGAGGTCACCTTTCTTGGTTACATTGTCTCTAGCCACAGCATCAAGGTGGATGAGAGCAAGGTGGAGGCCATTCGGACATGGCCCATTCCAAAGAGTATTCATGATGTGCGGAGTTTCCATATACTTACCTCCTTCTATAGGCGGTTCATTCGGGATTTTAACACCATCATGGCCCCCATGGCCGAGGTGATCAAGGGTACAACATTCAAATGGAGCCCCAAGGCTCAAGAGGCATTCGATCTTATCAAGTCCAAGCTCACCCAAGCCCCGGTTCTAGCCTTGCCATGCTTTGACAAGGTGTTTACGGTTGAATGTGATGCCTTCGGGGTTGGCATTGGAGGTGTGCTCACTTAAGAAGGGCGGCCCTTAGCCTTCTTTAGTGAGAAGCTTTGTGATTCAAGGAGGAAATATTCTACATATGATAAGGAATTCTACGCAATTGTAAGGAGTCTTGAACATTGGAGTCATTACTTGGTGGCTAGTGAGTTCCTTTTGCACTCGGATCATGAGGCCCTGAAGTACATTCAAGGACAACACAAGTTAAACTCACGACCTGCCAAGTGGGTGGAGTATCTATAATCCTTTCACTTCACCAACAAGCACAAGTCCGGAAAGTTGAACAAAGGGGTCGATGCCTTGTCAAGAAGGCACTTACTATTGTTCCAACTAGATGCTTGCATACTTGGGTTTGAACATTTGAAGTCTCTTTATGAAAATGATGAGGACTTTGGGGAGCTTTACAATGAATGCAAACGACACCCCAAGGGAGACGTCTTGATGCAAGAAGGGTTCTTGTGCAAAGGCCCACGGCTATGCATTCCTAAGTGCGGGAATAGGCAATTGCTCATTTGGGAGGTCCATGGGGATCCTTGGTCGGTCACTTTGGAGAGAATAAGACTCTCATGATATTGAAAGAACACTACTATTGGCCGAAAATGAGCAAGGATGTGCAAGACATGGTGAAGAGGTGTGCTACTTGCCAAGTAGCCAAGAGCCACCTACTACTTCATGGCCTCTACATGCCCCTATCGGTTCCCTCTCTCCCATGGGAGGATGTGAGCATGGATTTCGTGCTAGGGTTACCAAGGACACAAAGAAGCAAAGACTCCATCTTTGTGGTTGTAGATTGCTTCTCCAAGATGGCACACTTCATCCCTTGTGCCAAGACAAATGATGCTACCCACATAGCCGAGTTATACTTCAAGGAGGTAATGAGGTTGCATGGTATTCCAAGGTCCATAGTCTCGGACCGTGACACTAAGTTCCTTAGTCATTTTTGGGTGACACTTTGGAGGAAGATGGGAACCAAGCTTAAGTATAGCAGTACTTGTCATCCCCAAACGGATGGCCAAACCGAAGTCACCAACCGAACCTTGGGAACCCCCTTAAGGGTCTTGGTTAAGTCCAATGTCAAGGCTTGGGATTTGCTTTTCCACAAGCTGAATTTGCATACAACAAGTCCCCAAGAAAAACAACCGGTTTGTCCCCCTTCAAGGTAGTGTATGGAGTTGATCCCTTAAGCCCACTTGATCTTGTTCCAAGAGGGATGAATGAGAAGCCTAATGTGGAAGCTAGCAAAAGAGTGGAGGAGATCCAAAAGTTACATGAGTTGGTCAAGTCTAAAATTGAGAAGGCCAATGCTTCCTACCAAGAGCAAGCTAACAAGCACAAGAAGAAGGTGACATTCCATCCCAGGAACCTTGTGTGGGTGCACTTAAGGAAGGAGAGGTTCCCTTCCAAAAGAAAGAGCAAGTTGATGCCAAGGGCGGATGGCCCCTTTGAAGTGCTAGAAAAGATCAATGACAATGCCTACATGGTAAATTTGCTCGGGGACTATGTTGTCTCGGCCACTTTCAATGTAGCCGACCTCAGTCCATATCTAGAAGATAAGCATCTAGTCAATTAAAGGGCAAATTCTCCTCAACAAGGGGAGGATGATGGAGGACCACCCATGAGCATGATCACAAGCCTTCAAGGGAGTCCAAGGAGGTCGAGTTTCATGGGCAAAATGCAAGAAATTAACCAGACATGCCTAGAGAACATTCTGTTCACTCCCGATTTCAGGTCAGTGCACAAGCCCGATTTTCTGCACATTATTTCATGATTTTTCTTAAGGCATGATTGGGTTGAAGGGGGCCTAAGTTTAATTTTAGGAAGTGATCTTTCCAATAAGACAAATTGCAGGTCATTTGGAGGTCATTTGCCCCTTCAAAATAGTTGTTGAAGTCAAGCACTATATCCTACTGCAGTTTTGACCGGTGCTGGAAAATGTGTCCGTTTAGTGCCCAAAGCTCCACCTTTTGAAATGCAACTTTTATGGCTGGAAAACACTTTAAAAATATTATCAAGTGGCCATTAAAAATCCCAGCTAAAGTACCCCCTTGTGGAGCTATTAACCAGCAAAAGAAGGATTAAAAATCCTTTAACCGGGTAATAGGACAGTCGGGTACAAGAGTGTTCTTTTGGAGGTGTTTTGTTCTTCCCAAGGCTTAATCCACTTGCAAAAGACTTGTTTAGAGACCCAAGATGCTGATTGCAGTCCCCTAAGCATCCAAGGTCGACACATCATCCTCAAGATCAACAATGAAGTGTTGTCAAGCTACGGTTGCATCTAGCATTTTGTGGGCTGTTTTTGATATCTGAATTGTACTTAGATTAGATAGCTATTTTGAAATTGTGGGTGATATTCCTTGTTAGTGAAGGAGTATATTAGCCCCTTTTGCTGGCTTGTACAGGGACTTTTGAAGAATTAATCAAAGAAGTAGAGCCTTAGCTCCTTTGCACTCTCAAACTCTCTTCTAGCTTATCTCCTCCTTTGGTCGGGTTGAGTGGTGTTCTAGCAAGAGTCTTAACATCTCCTTGGTGGTGTAATCTGTTTCCAGAGAGTGTTAAAGGCCCTAGCATCACGTATTGGTGGTGATCCTGTATCCAAGACTCATGCTTGTTTCGGTTTTCCTTATCATTTCCTAGTTTGAGTTTGTGGTTGCAAAGCTTGCTTTCTCTTCTTGAATCCCTTGTTACATTTATGATTTTCTACTCTCTTGTGTTACTTTTGGGTTATACATTAGAAAAAAATTAGTAGAACCAAAATAGAACAAAAATAGGTGAATCGAAGCTATCTAAATCGATGCTTGTAAAACTGCAATTAAACCCATATTAAACCCTACACTTAAAACCCAAATTTTGAATAGGACAATAATAGAAAACAAACTAATCCTGTCTTATTAATCAGAGAAGCAAAACCGAGAGTGAAGGGAGTTTCGAATCTTCTCAGCAGCATTCACACAGTACCAATACAAGGGGAAGGGAGATTTGCACCTAAGCGAACTCAAACCTGTAACCTTTCAAAGCCAGATCAAGAATTGAAGAAAACTTGTAAAAGAACTAACGCCCAGAGGTCGGAGGCACAGCAACCAAAACAGAGGAGACACCCCGAGCTTTAATAACTTAGGAACCCAGAATTGGTTCAACGACACTAAGAATCATTAATTTCCTCCTAAAATTAGCACACCGAGCTTCAAATACATGGAAATTGCATGCTAGAAATGAAATCGAAATCAAAGTAAAGAAATCGCGCAAGAACCCTAAAACCCAAATTCATAAATCCCTAAACGCTGAAATTGAAACTACGTAAAAATCCTAAATTAGACCTCAAAACTTGAACTAAAAGCTAGATTAAAACCTAATTACCCATATTCAATCGTCGCTGCTTCCTTTATACCCGAGTCCAACTCCATCACAACCCTTCATTCACGTGGTATCGTGGACGGTCGAGATGGGAATGCTGATGTGGACGTGCTGGCGTACTGCGATGGCAGTTTATGGTGGTGGATGGGTGTGTGATGTTTGATGGTGATTGAGGAAGAAAGCTATGGTGCTGTGTGGTTAAGAGAGAGGGATGAGAAGGTGGAGAAGAAATGAAGATGGTCGAATAGCAAAGAAAGGGGAGGGTCGGGTTCTGCATTTTGTGAGGAGAGATAAAGTGAGTTAACGGGGGGGAATGAGTCACGTGACGAGCGTGTGAGTCTGAGGTTTCTCTTTTCTTATTTTGTTTTAGATTAAAAAAGAAAACAAGCTAGGGAAATTTGGGTCGTGTTTGAGTTAATCTAGCCCAATGCTTCATTGTTGGCATTTTTTTCACCATTTTCCCGCATTTTTTCGAATTATTCAATACCTACAAAACACAATAAAATCCAATAAAAATCTAAATATAACAATTATTTTGAGCCTAAATCAGCATAAAGATATCGTAAAAATAACATATTTTAAGCACGAAGAAATACCCCCACACAAAGATTTTGCTCGTCCTCGAGTAAAATAACTAAAGTACCTAACAAGAAATAGAAAATAAGAAAAAGAAAATCCCAACTCACTGTTGTAGGAATCACATTTGCATTTAGCGTATGCAACATGCCCTTTATACCCCCGATCTTCCAAGTGGATGACTGAGGTCTCGTTAGCATTTTCAAGTTAAATACCCACAAAAATTATTTCAAAAACAAAAGAAAAATATTTTGGGTTTTTCAAAATTTGAAGATATATACAAGTAATGGGGAAATCTTGTACACAATCCAGGCAATAGCAACACCCTAGTAACCAAGTCACAAAAGTATATACAAATAGAATGTATAATCAGAAGATATCCAAGTCAAAAGAAGCATCTCACACTCCATATGCAATGATATGTACACCTTGGTGCATGTGCTAATGTGTATAAACTCTTATGAATCAGGATGCTCACATTTACACGATTCCCGTTTCCTTGCCTAATTGCCTTATTTGCTCCATTTTTCAATTTTTTTCCTTTTTTTTCAAGATTGATAACGCACACACCCTAAACCCGCTCGACTTACAAATATTCGACCCTCCCCCAAAAAGGGTTGTTATTGGAATGTGCAAAGCACTTCTTTCGTTGCCCAAACTAATGTGAAATCAAGTAAACTAGCACATATTCGAGCCAATAAAAGATATGAAATAAAGATAGTGGCTATAAACATTGGTGGTCGGGGTTTTTATTCACTTTTATGTTTTTCGCTTTTTTTTCTTTACTTTTCATGAGCTCAAAAGGCAATTTAGATAAACATATGGTTCACATGTGATCTTAACAACAAGTCCCTAAGAATTGACGACAAGGTGGGCAAGGCAGCACAAAATCATACATACGAGACGGGGTTATTATGAAATATCTGATCTACATCCTCAACTAGACACCTCATCAGGCAAACTCTATTTACATATAACTTAATAACCTAGCACATGGGGTCACAACCGCCTAAGAAAGCACACAAATCCCTAAAAGAAAAACATTTTTTTTTCAAATTTACGAGAACTATACACAAATGGGCACCCCACCCCCACACTAAAACTTCACAATGTCCTCATTATGGGAACTAAGGCACTAAAAAGCAATCACGTCAGCTATACAATCGTAAAACCACATGAAACCACAAATATATATAAACTAGGACACGATGAAAATCATAAGCAAAACTAAAACCAAACGCCAATATCTTCTTCGAAAACATAACCACAAATTACCAAAAGAAATAATCAAAATCACACAAATACCAAAAGAAACCAAAACCTAACTAGAAATCACAAAAATCATAATCAAAATCATAAAAGTAAGCCAAGGTAGACATGAAACTGGAAATCAAATTAAAATCACCAAAATCACAAACAACCAAGAAAGTAAAACCAAACCAAAGTAAAAACAAAACAAATGAAATCAAAACTAGACCTAAACACATACTTACTAAAATAAACACAAAACTAAAACCAAGGACCTACTAAATCCCGAACTAAACCAAAAGAAAACTAAACTGAGACAAAAGACAAAAGAAAAGAAAAACAAAATGGAAGACGAAAACAAAGTCACTAAAACACTAAAAAAAGAAAAAAAAGAAACTATTAAACAAAAACTAAACCAAAAAAACACCAAAACTTGCTAAAAAAAAACACAAAACCAAGGAAACAAAACAACGAAACTAAAACGTACACAAGAATAATCCTAAATACCCACAACTAACAAATATTCACAAAATCATAACACAACCAGGGGTGATCATAGCCAACACGGCTCAACAAATCCCAAATTGCTCCTCAAGATCAATCGCCCATACAATCACAATCCTAGATATTCACAACTAAGTATGAAAAGAATAAGAGAGAAAAGTTAGAACGATCACACCAGGTCAGGTGCAAAAGTACACCTAAGCTATACGTCAAGAAATCCGCTTAGCTAGAGGTCCTTGGAGCATTGACCCCTCTAGATTAAGCTGAAAAGTGCTACTCAAATCAAAACTCAATAAAGCACGTAGCACCTTATCGAAGAAAGAAGCCCAACTCTCAATAATATAGAAACAATGAAAAGCAATGAGTTGGATCCAGCAAGAGTACATCCACCTAGCCAATAAAGCACCAGTAAGTGCCCCCTTCAACTTCTCAAATAGTTGAGCCCAATTTAAAACGAAATGAACATACTCAGAATGAGCCAATATTGACGTAATTGGCCTAGAAATTATATCGACATGAACGAGCTCTCTAGGCCAAAAAGTTGATGCAAAGTTCACAAGTCTTATAATATCAAAAAGCACGAGAGTCTAGTTTAAACCAAATTTCGTAATGACAACATTATTAGACTCGACAATTTCAGACTTGTAATATTGAAAAAGGAGGTTAGCTTGGATAGGATCAAAAGAAAATGATTTATATTCAGCATAGAGATCCACATCAAAACTTACATTGTCATCAAACCCAAATGAAAAAGTTCCATATTCTATGGAAACAATACCATCTTTAGAGTCCAAAATAGTGGGTTCAATTACCTCATCGCACAACTCCTGTGAAATATCTTCCAAATCATCAAAATCATGAGGCTTAACTTCAATCGCGATGCTCGTATCTAACTCACCAGGGATCTCAAGGTCGTCACCCACCTCAAATTCACTAGAGTGACCAAAAGGGGCAGGTGGGTCAGCTTAAGCTAGGACATCTTCTGTGACATCCTTGGGTGAGTTAGTGAGGGATGCAAGGTCTAGTGATAGAGACGTATGGAGGTCACTCTCTTGTTCTAGATTAAGCAAAGGCATTTTTTCATTCAAGTGGTGCTTAGATTGATAATAGGGATCAAAATCATCCTCAAGACTAACTGCAGGTGCAGAGTGCAGGAGATCCTAAACTAGAGTCAGGCTCACTACAGTTCTCCCTACTTTGATTAAAACAATCAGAATATTAAGCAATTCTATTTTTCATTATCTGTATCATTTGATCAGTCAATTCATTAATCTTCCTTTCAACACTTGCACTTGTAGCATCCATATAAGCATGATGAGGGCAATGATAAGTAGCATGATCAGACGACTCACAATAATTACACAAAACAGAAGGCATATAATAGTTAGATGGGTCATGTGAATCTATAAAGGGATCCTGTAGGCAAGGTATAACAGAAAAACAGACTCACTATGAGTTGGATAGCCAAAATTATTTCTAGCTTATTCAAACTCGTAACTGTCCCAAGCTAGTTTTCCCAAGAAATTCCAAAACTAATCTTGAGTTTTAGATAATAATCCTAGGACACCGGCAGGACAAATAGACTACATATAACCCCAGGATTCAGCATTTGGACCCACAACAGTGACCTCACAAATTTTGCATTTCTCAAAATGTTGGTTGAAGTTAGCGCAATAATCATTAACTCGAGATAAATTGCTCCAAAAAGTTTCATGCTCATATTACGGGAAATGGAAAACTGGCATTTGAAGTTTTTAAGGTTTTTAAAGTTTTTCAATTTTTAGGGGTTTTCAGTTTTTCTTTTTTTTTTCTATTTTAGGCTTTTCTAACTTTTTTTGAATTTTGGGAATTTTTCAAGAAATGAACTAAGTCAAGTAGCACTAAATAACGAAATCAAGAAAGTAAGACGAACCATGTGCAACAAATAGGAAAGCAACAAAGAAAAAGAAAAATGTAACCCAAATCTCAAGCCGTCATCCCCGGCAACAGCGCTAAAAACTTGTAAACTAATTTAACATCGTTCTAAATTAATTAAAACAGTGAATAACTGAGATTAAAGCTTATGAACAAATCAAATTCTAAATAGTCCTTAAATATTTGCAAATTTTAATAACCTTTGAACTAGATGGAATAACAAAACCAAGCTTGACCATATGGAGGTAAGAAATCTAAACTAAAGTTCGTTAGGTAGTGTTGGCAATTATAACCAAGAAAGTTTAGGGAGCAACTAAAATCAACCATGAACTAATCGAATTAACTCTATTAAAATCAACCAAACTTAACGAAGGAGCCTCAGGACTTAACCGTATGAAGCATTACAGTAGGGGGTGGGGAAAAAATTAGTAGAACCAAAACATAACAAAAATAAGGGAATCAGAGCTATCTAAATTGAAGCCTATAAAACTATAATAAAACCCAAATTAAACCCTACAATTAAAACCGAAATTTAGAATAGGACAATCACAAAAAACAAACTAATCATGGCTTATTAATCAGAGAAACAAAATAGAGAGTGAAGGGAGTTTCGAATCTTCTCAGCAGCATTCAAACAGTACCAGTACAAGGGGAAGGGAAATTTGCAACTAATCGAACTCAAACATGTAACCTTTCAAACCCAGATTTGGAATTCAGCCAAACATGTAAACAAATTGATGCCCAGAGGTCAAACGCATAGCAACCAAAACAAAGGAGACACCCTGAGCTTCAACAACTCACGAACCCAAAATTGGTTTAGCGACACACTGAGAATCATTACTTTGCACCCAAAATTAGTACACTGAGCTTCAAATACATGGAAATTGCAAACTAGAAACGAAATCGAAACCGAAACAAAGAAATCGAGAGAAGAACCCTAGAACGCAAAATCATAAATCCCTAAAGGATGAAATTGAAACTACTTAAAAATCCTAAATTAGACCTCAAAACTTGAACTAAAACCTAGATTAAAACCTAATTTCCCAGCTTCAATCGCCGCTGCTTCCTTTATACCCGAGCCCAACTCCATCACAACCCTTCATTTGCGTGGTATTGTGGACGGTGGAGATGGTGATGATAATGTGGGTGTGCTGGCTGCTACAGTGGCAGTTTAGGGTAGTGGATGGGCGCGTGATGTTCGATGGTGATTAAGGAAAAAGGCTATGGTGCAGTGTGGTTGAGAGAGAGAGATGAGAAGGTGGAGATGAAACGAAGATGGCCGAACAGCGGAGAAAGGGGAGGGTGAAGATCTGCGCTTTGTGAGGAGAGAGAAAGTGAGAGCTAGGGGAGGGGAAATGAGTCACGTGACACGCATGTGAGGCTGATGTTTCTCTTTTTTCATTTTGTTTTGGGTTAAAAAAGAAAATAGGCTCGGAAAAATTGGGTCAGGTTTGAGTCAATTTGGCCCAATGCTTGATTGTTGGCATTTTTTTCATCATTTTCCAGCATTTTTTTCAAATTATTTAATACCTACAAAAAAATAAAATCTAATAAAAATCTAAATATAACAATTATTTTGAGCGTAAATCAGGTATAAAGATATCGCAAAAAGAGCATATTTTAAGCACGAACAGTGTCAGTTCCGCCTACTACCCGATCGCACGTCTGAAACCCCTCCTCCATGATCCACAACACATTCAAGGAGAGAAAGAGGGACCCGATGAGAGAGTTTGCGTGAAATGGCTCAAGGCACCACGACCTACTGCCAGCGACCAATGTTGGCGAACCGGTGGTGGTTGAGGCCTGTTCCGGTGACCACTAATAGCAGCAATGAAAAAGGGACAGAAACCAGATCTAGGTGGTCACTTCGGGCCTGAGTATAGGATGCAGAGGGTTGCGTTTCTAGTTTCAAGCAACCAAATCAGCTTCAAAAACCCTAAAGCGGGTCTTTAACTTGGATCGAGGTGGGTGTTTCTCGCCTTCTAAGTATTAGTAATTTCGAAAAGGTTTTAGCTTATTAAGTGATGACACATGTCAGTCCAGGGTTAGCCAGATTAATTGGGATTGTGATGACTGATTAAGCATGCTCTATTTCAGCGAAATTTAGTTTGAATCGATGCATGTTAGTTTAGATTTATTCAAAATAGTCGGACTAATTTTTTATGCCTATGATTGCCCTAAATCGATCCATGTCAAGTTAGCTAATTCATGCTTAAAAGTAGCCTTTGAAACAATCTAAACATGCCTTGAATCGATGTATGTTGAGTTAGTTGAATCATGCTCGAAAATGTCCTTTAATGGACCTAAGAATGTTTTAGGTCCATGCATGTTAAGTTGGTTGGTTATGTTTCGAAAATGACATGAGTAAGACATGTTTGATTCCTAAATGTGAGTTATGAATTCAAGTTAGGCTCATGCGTTATTAGTTCGTTTCGGTCCACTGAGAACCCTGCTTAAGTTAATGAGATATATATGATATATGTGCTGTAATATGCCCCTGCATAGATGTCGATGGCTCGGTAAGTTATATGTCGCTATTACTCCCTTCTTTGTGAACTTTATAATGGTATGCTATGCTTATGAAACTGAAGCTGAGTTAGTAGTTGGATGGCTTGAGGTTGAACTAATGAGAGTTTTTAGGTTCTTTGTGGTCGATGTTGTGTGAGAAAGGAGCCTGGGTTGTGATTTACAGTAATCGTGTGGATTGCGAGGCCATGTATGGCTTGTTCTGGTAAGTTGGATTATGAAGTGTTTGAATGTGCTACGTGCAAACCCCTCCCCCCTTGAGGTTATTCAGTGAAACTATGTGATTGATCTTTGAACTTAGACATCTTTACAAAGGATCGTTAAATGGTTGTTTGGAATATTGCGAATGTTTTGAGCATTCACCAGTTGCCTATTAGTTTATTAAGATGTTTGAAGCGTCAAAAGGTCCTAAATCTTCGAACTACTAAGTAAGTGACTCAAGTAAATAGTCAATAGGTTTAGGGAGCTTAAAAAGCGAACTAGTGATAAGTCGAAAACGTTTTAATGCTTTAGATCTTCATGTCTCCTTCTTGAGTTTAAAAAGGATTTAAAAAAAAACTACGAATGGGCAACTGAAGGAGTTTATTACGAAACTTAGTTTCAGTTATATGCTAGCCAATTTCTTTAACTTCTAAATGAGTTTCGATTCACGAGTTCGCGAAATTATTACACTTATGAGAGGTTTTTAAGTTGGAAATGAAAAGAACAATAAACCATTAATAAGGTTATGGGTTATTTTGTTAGGTAAGCAAGACTTTAATAAAGTAAGCAACTAAAAACAGAAAATAAATGTGATTTTAAAGGCTAAGAAAGTGCTAGGCAAATGGCCAGACCTTGAGGGTGGGAACAGGACGCAAATAGGGCATGAGCTGTTACCGCTAAGGTAATGTTGGGAACTAGACGCAAAAAGGTCTTCAGCTGTTCCCGAAAACTTGATGTAGTAAGGCATGAGCTGTTACCCCTGGGAACTGAACGCAGTAAGGCGTGAGCTATTTCCCGAAAGGTAATCAGAACTAGATGTAGTAAGGCGTAAGCTGCTCCCCTTGGGAACTGGTCGCAGTAAGGCGTGAGCTATTCCCCCAGGGCTAAGAAGAGAAGGTATTTCCATAATAAGTAAGAAAAGTAGTTGGCAATTCGCCACTTTTAAGTATTTCAGAAAGAAAGAAAGTTTCAAGGGCCATTAAGAGGCCAGCTCAAATGGATTCGAACATCTTATAAGGGTCATTAGAGGACCAACACGAAAGAGATTTCTTTTTAAACATTATATGGCTCAAGAGACTAAGTAAAGTGTTCCCAAGAACAGAAGGAAAGCTTTCAAATTCGCATATCCTACATATATTTTATGAACGAGTTTCCCAGTCTTTCATACTAATATAAGTATTTCAGAACCTTCTAGAAAGAATTATGAGTCTCGAAGAAGCTAACGAGATCTATAAACTATTGTTGGGAGATATCATGAGTCACTTTGTTTTCAAAAGTAAGTTTGAAAGCGTTTTACTCAATCTTTGTTACTTGCTTGGTTATGTGCCTAGATGCTTGTTAGTAGGGAAGTTTGGTCATTAAGGGCCTAGGAATGAGTTGAATGGTTAGTATGAAGTTTATGAGTGGTGATCCCTCCTTGGGGATTTATGATTGCCTAATATGATAGTAAAGCATGACTGCGTGATATGTGACTATTAAAGGTATTACTGCGTGCAACAGTTTTGGTTTTACGGAGTCAGGGAATACTTACTGAACATGTGGTTACTCATCCCATTACTCTTTCCCCTTTTCTCCCAGGTTTTCTCTATAACAGGTAGAGGTCGATTCAGTTGTGCCGAAATGGAAGTTTACCCTTGCTTAAAGGGGAGTTAAGTGTGCCCACAGAGAAGTAGGCTTCCTATTTAATGATGTTATAGAATGTATTCTTAGTTTGCAACTGTATGTAAACAAGTATTTTAGTTCATGTAGTGCATTCGGTTTAGGAGTTGCTCTGTATGGCCATGTGAGCCAAGCTTGTAATAATCAGTTGTCCTTTTTAGCTAAAGTTAGTTACATTTTGGGATGTCAACCCTAGTACTGCAGATGTGCGATCCGTTGAGTTGTAATCCTTTTATTTCGTTCTTTATTATTGAATTTTATGCTTTTGGTGCACTATAAGTGAGTGACCCATAGAGCTATGAACTTCGGCATGTAGCCGTTGAGCTTATTTTAGAGTTCTCTTTGTTTCTATTAATTGTAGGGTTTTATTGTAAGGCTTTTAGCCTGGGAAATTACCAGATTTTAGGCAAAACTCTACCCATTTTGGCTCAGAAATTAAGTAGGATTTAAGAAAAAACGTAACACTCCTAGCCATAGGGGTTGGCGGTGTTACACTTGGACTAAGAAATCTCCCTTGGGGCCCTTTTGGCACTCATAATACAATTTCGTAAGGTCTGCATCACCAGCATATAGACTTTTTAGATGCTCAAAGCCAAGAACATAAGCTTCTAACTGAAACAAGGGTAAGTACCTTCGAGATAAAGCATCGGCTCCTTGCATGAGTTTTCTAGAATTATGCTTGATTGTAAAGTGAAATGGTTGTAAATACTGAACCCATTTGGCATGACGTGAGTTTAACTTATGATGACCTTGAATATACCTCAAAGCCTCATGGTCGGAGTGAATAAAAAACTCAGTGGTAATCAGATAATGACTACAATGCTCTAAACACCTTGTGATTGCATAAAACTCTTCATCATGGGTGGAATACCTCTTTCTTGAATCACATAATTTCTCACTAAAGAAGGCTAAAGGTTTACCTTGTTGAGCAAGATCACCACCCATACCACCTACAGAGCCATCACACTCAACTTCAAAGACTTTATCAAAGCACGGTAAGGAAAGAATTGGTGCTTGAGTATGTCTTTTCTTGATCTCTTCAAAGGCATATTGGGCTTTGGGGGCCCTTAATAACCTCAGTCATAGGAGCCATGATAGTGCTGAAATTTCGAATGAACCTCCTGCAAAAAGAAGCTAATCCACGAAAAGCTTGGACATCATGAACACTCTTAGGAATAGACCATGACCGAATAGCAGAAGTCTTGCTTTTATCTATCTTAATACCATCTCCAGACACAATATAACCTAAGAATGCTACCTCAGGAATGAAAAAGGCACATTTCTTAAGGTTACCAAATAATCTTTCACATTTCAGAACAGGCATAACTTGAGTAAGATGATCTTGATGTTCATGCTCATTCTTGGAATAAATCAAGATATCATTGTAGTAGACTACCACAAACTTTCATATATACGACCTAAACACTTGATTCATCGATCTCATGAATGTACTTGGAGCATTTGAAAGACCATAGGGCATAACCGGCCATTCATAAAGCCCTCCTTTAGTCTTAAAGGTCGTCTTCCACTCGTCACCTTATCTGATTCGAATTTGGTAGTAACCACTTCGAACATCAATCTTAGAGAACACTTGAGAGCCGCACAACTCATCTAGCATATCATCAAGTCTAGGTATTGGATACCTATACTTGATTGTGATTTTGTTAATGGCCCTGCTAGCCGCACACATATGCGTTCCTCCAACCTTTATAGGAACTAGTAAAGTTGGTATGACACTTGGACTTAAGGACTCATGAATCAAGCTCTTAGACATTAGTTCCTCAACTTGCCGTTGAATTTCCATGGTTTGCTTGGGATTCATTCTATAAGTGGGCTTATTAGGTGGGACAGATCTAGGAATGAGATCAATATGGATTTGGATATCCTTTTAGGAGGAAATCCTTTGGGTATCTCCTTACGAAACAAATGATAGAACTTTTGTATGATTGCTTTGGCTACAGGGTGAGAGGGTAAAGGAGTTTCTGGTTTATCTTGAACACTTAATATCCACTCTCTAAAGGCCTTCAATTCATGATGGGAGGCCTTTAATAATGGTTCACTAAAAGTGAGAAGCAAATCAGATTGGTTGGACTTGTTTTGAGGCTTATTTTGGTAGAGTTTACATGGCGATGAAGGGCCAAGGGTAATCTTCTTGCCATCCTTGGCAAAGGAGTAAGTATTCAAGTATCCATTGTGCATAACCATACGGTCATATAACCATGATGGTCTTCCCAAAAGCATATGACAAGCATCCATGGGAATCACATCACACCAAAGTTCATCTTGGTAGTTCTTTCCAATGAAGAAAGAAACAAGGCACCGAGAGTTCACTTGGATACCCTTGCTTTGATTCAACCATTGAGTGTTGTAAGGGTGTGGATCCATCAAAGATCACAGAATATACTTTCCTTTGAACCATACAACGAGAGCAAAATATGTTCTCTCTTTGCTCATGCTTAGCTCATTTTTGGTCGCTCAAGACTCTTCTTAAAACCAACATCTCTCCTTCGTCAGCCTCCTGCACTACATCCTCTTGAGTTTCCTGAAGGTCATCATCAAAATCATCTCCCTTTTCCTCCTCTTCAAACACCTCCTTAACGGCTATCCATTTAACTAAGGTTCTAACCTTATAGCCTAGGCAGTTCGAAGCAATGTGCCTAAGTCCTCGGCACTTGAAGCACCTTCTATTGCTCATGGGGTTATGATGTGGTCCATTTTGATAGGTTTGGATCTTTTGTGGAGCTGGGGTTCTTTGTCGAAAGGAAGGGGATAGATTTAGGGGCTTAGAAATGGGATTAGAACTCCTCTTGTTAAAGGGTTGGTTTTGGGCGAAGGGTTTGGGGTTTTGAGGCTTATGGGGTTGTCTTGCTTTCTTTTGTTGCTCAACCTTCTGAGCAAGCATGCAAACCTCATCAAAAGTGGTATAGGGTTGTAAATCAACCACATTAGCATACCTAGGATCAAGACCTCCTAAGTATCTAACGATTATTTGCTCTTCGGGCTCTTAAAGATCACACTTGATTACAAGTTTCTGAAACTCAGGTGTATACTTTTCAACATTTAGATTACCTTGAGTAAGATTAGGGAGTTGAGAATAACAATCTTGAACATAGGTTGGGGGTAGAGATCGACCCTTAAGCTTAGATTCCATCTTCTCCCACGTTCTGATCTTGCACTTTCTTTCTCTAACCCGTTGGGCACACAAGTTATTCCGCCAAAGGGAGGCATATTTTCTAAGCCTTAAAGCCATTAGCTTGACTTTCTTGTCTTCAGAAACATCCTTGTACTAAAAAACATGCTTAACTATATGTAACCAATCCAAAAATTCCTTAAGATCAAGCTTGCCTTCAAATTCTAGGATTTCAACCTAGAAAACATTAGTGTTTGCTTAAAACCTTGGTTCAGGTCTAGCCATTCTCAAGGGTTAATCCTTACTAGGTGAATCCAGATTATGGCTATCGACTTGTTCATGCTTGCTAGGATTAGATTGGAGGGGTTTTTCATTCACTTTATGCTTTTACTTCAACACGGCTCCAAGTTGCTTTCTTAGATATTCACTCTAAGCTTGGAGTTCTTGGTCACGTTTAACTCCCTCCTTGAGTTTTCTCTTTATCATCTCATTTTTGGCTGAGAGTGATTGGCAATTATTCACCATTGCCTCAAATTTCTTGTCCAAACTTGTACTAGTACTCATGGAGTATTAGGGTTTGTGTTTAAGCTACAATAAGGATTGTGTTTGGAAATGAATGCAAATGAATCTGTAACGGTGGAGGGGGTGCACTACGCCAACAGAAACTCAATTCTAACACTAGATATGATGGAGTTGTGGGGAAGAATCACAAATACTCAAAACTAGTTCCAAAATGCAAAGATAAGCAAACTAAAATCAAAGTGGAGTTTAAGTGATATACGAATGAATGAGTGAGTGAATGATAATCTAAACTCTCATGTAGATACAGAAACAACACTAAGGTAGAGTGTAGGGCCCTTAACCTTAATTAGGATACCAAAACACCACCTAATTAAGAGTTAAGACTTTACTTTATGACCAGCTTAATCGGCCTAGCTATGGATAAGCAAGCGAAGTGTTTCAAGAAAGAAAGAAGAAAATGCTCTCAATTCTGGTTCAATTGGTATTCAAGTTTGGGTTTACAAAATGTGAGCTTCGAAGGCCTTACACACCATGGCCTACAGTAGCAAACTACCTAAGGAGGTTTCCTCCCTAGCAAGGAGACGTCTAAGTGAGCTTAGTTAAGCGCTTAGGAGTAATCTGGTACAATGAATGATTAATCTAACCTAATTACAACCAGAATATAAAGAAAATCAAGACAAATGATTATAGTTGACCTTAATACATCTAATTAAGCTTAATAAATAAGTTTCTTAGTAAAAGCAGAGAAAAGTAGCCATAAAGGGGGATTGCTTTTTAGCTGACCAATCCAAGTGAAGGGTGCGTTTTCTCTCTTTGCTTTTTAGCCATTGGTTGCTCTTTCCAAAATAGATTTCTGTAACAAATCATGGTGTTTCCAGCTGCCTTGACTCATGATTGAAGTAAGCAAACAAGGATATAGCTGAGCAAACCCACTTGAGAATGAAAAACAAGTAGGTGCTTAACTAGGTTCTGGAAGCTCAAAACTGCCCAGTTTTATACCCTTCTTCCCACCAATCTAAAGTGCGCATGATTTTAATTTCATGTGATGGGGGCATACCCTAGGGCCTATACAAACCCCTATGTAAAGAATTCAAGGTTAAAACATGTTTGAGTTGGAGAATTCCAGTAAAACATTTTATCGTGCATTTTTGGACCAAAACCAACAAGCTGGACAAAATGGGTTGATTTCTTCACTTAGATTGAGGATGATTGGGTTTTAGTTCTTGGACCTGAAAGTTAATATCCAAAGGAACGCAAAAATGAAAAAATATTTGATGTAAATTGGTCAGGCACATCCCGGCCAGTTAAATGCCCCAACTCAAGGTAGTCCAGGTACTCAAGTCCAAGTCCAAGGAACAAGTTTCATTTTATAAGCTGAGAAAGAGATAGTAGTCGGGTTCAACCCCTCGCAAGTACCTGGTTTTACTTGTGTTATTTTTTAGACTAAATGACATCCTAACTGTGTAATTCTTTTTTTGTTAGTTAGTTTAGGATGTCAGGAATCTAAGCATGTGAACCAAGATCTAGGCAAGCACATTAGTCATGCAGTCTAACCCATTACGCCAAGCTACCCGGTTAAAGCCCAAGAATGCATGGGTGGATTAATTAGGCCAATTGAGCCACCTAATGATGCACAAATTGAGATTTCTCAAATGAAAGGAAACCTGACATTATTCATCAAATTGAAGTGGCCCAATAGCAGCAAAGTAGCCGGTCCACACGCCACCATGCAGCTGGTTTCTTCACCTACAGGGTTTAGCCTCTTAGGTGGGGTTTCTCCACCAAGGTGGGTGTGATTAGTATAGTTTAGAGTTAAACTATGTACTTTAGTTAAGTAATTATGCTTAGTACGTTTCCTAGTCATGAAGTAACCTTCTAATGGTTACCTAATGAGCAAGGAAAGCCATGAGCGTGCCATTATAAGTATCTTAGTCATCCATTTTGTACTAAGTGATGATTAATTGAAATATAAAGTTTTGTTTGAAACTCCTCAGTGTTATTATCTTAAATTCTCTACTGGTTTATCTCTAATTCGGCCAATTAGAGTGGTGCTCAAGTGAGTTATGGTCTTAATTAGGTGGCGAAATCTGTATCCTAATCAAAGATCAAGGCCCTGAAACAATTTATATCGGTGAAACCTGTATCTAAGAATCATTTTAGTTCTATCGATTCGATTGTTTGCAGTTCGCGTGTTTCATTTTTGCCCCCACGCCATCTCTTGTCAATGCCACAACACCTTCTTCTCTCAACCAACTTGAGCTTTCCTTTCATTGTTGTTCCTTTCCTAGCGTGATACCTTAAATTTGGTATCAGAGCTAAGGTTCACTCTTGGCCTAAAATCAAAACCCCACACGTTTCCCTCCCTGTCACGCCACAAAATTCCCGAAAACACAAAAGAAGATTAGCGTTGGTTCGTGTTCTTCCTTTCAACATGAGCGGCATGACTCTTAAAGAAATGTTCGAAACTCTTTCGAAGAATTTCGATGTTGTGACTTCATCTAATGTCGGATTGAAGAATTTTACTGGGAAGTTGGAAAAGTAGAACGAGTACTTGCAAAAACAATTGGGAAATGACACGAAATAGAAACAAAAGGCACTTAAAAGTCTAGTTGTATCTGTTCATGGCAACGAAGAAGCAAGTAACTTGGTTAGTTCATCAAGTCAAGAAGAACCTCCAAGAAAGATTAGAGGAGCTAGAAGGATACCCAACAACTCAAATGATTTCAAAGTTGAAATTGTAGAGTTTGAGGGTAAATTGGAACCTGATGAGTTTTTGTAGTGGCTACACATTGTTGAGCGAGTCTTTAATTACAAGGACATTCTAGATCATAAGAAAGTGAAGCTGGTTACACCTAGATTACAAAGGTATGCATCCCTTTGGTGGACTAACCTTTGTGCTAAGCGAACTAGAAACAAAAAAGGCAAGATTAGAACTTGGCAGAAAATGGAGTCCAAATTGATGTCCCGCTTCCTTCCCGCTACGTTTTTCCAAAACAGTTATTTGTAATTGCAGAATTCGACTTAGGGGAATCTAACTATTGACAAATACTAATGGAGAATAAGCAAGACAGAAAGGCACTAAGCGAGGAACAAGCAAATGGTTTGGATAAGTTTACGGGAGCTGTAATGAAACTGAGTAATGAACGAGGCAACCACGATAAACTGAGCTTGCTCTTGGATACAGACACACCACCAAGGTAATCCCAGGGCCGCTTGATGCTAATATGGATACAAACACCACCAGACCAACAACAAGACTCACTAGAACACCACCTGTACAGGCATGAATACAGGATAGCTAGAGAGGGTTTTGAGAGGCAAGGAGCAAAGCTCGACTTAATTCACTCAATAACTGAGTTCATACAAGTAAAATGAGGCTTTTATACTCAGCCTTACACCCTCTCAAAATGACTAAGTAAAACAACAAAGCAAACTAAAAATAGAAAACAGATTTAAAACTAAGTAATCCGAAAACAAGATAATTTGATTCTTAACACCTATTTCCTTGGTTAATTTCCATGAATGAGCTGTCAAGGCCTTGGTTGATCAAAAGCACTAGTAATGATGGCTTTCGGAAACACAAATCAACTACTAATCACATGACTTAGCCTAGGAGATAGCAAGCACAATAACCTATTACCCTATGGATCAAAGGGAATTTCCTTGACGTTTGTGGTGGTTAATAGCAGATGTGACATGATCTAACGCTGCTGTTTTAGGGTCTCCCTTGATAATGTTTTGGACACCCTTTTAGGCCCTCAAACGTGTCATTCCATTACTGCAACTCATAACTGCACTACTGCTGGGCTGAAACTAGAGCAGGGTTGATGTTGTTGTGTTGAACCTGAAAATAAATGGAGCAACTTGATTCATTTGTTACCCCTAATATGAATTTACAAAGGATCTATGTTACCCCCAATAGGTGATCAATTGTTACTCGATTAGGTAGCAGACTCCGATTGCCTTGGACCTGCTTGAAAAACCAGCGGCATTGAAATCTTCTTTCAAGACTGTTCGGACCAGCGCTTGAACCTCTTAGCTCGACTGTGCTTTCTGAACTTGGACTTTCGTGGGATGGTCTACATCATCCTCTCCTCGTTGAAGAGAATTTGACCTTAAATTCTCAAGAGGCCTATCTTCTAGAAAAGGACTAATATTTGCCACATTGAAGGTGGCTGAGACCCCATAGTCCCCTGGAAGATCTATTGTATAAGCATTATCATTGATTTTCTCATAAACCTCAAAAGGGACCATCTACTCTTGGGCTCAATTGGGATTTTCTTCTTTGTGAAAACCTTTCATTTCTTAGATGCACCCAAACTAAGTCAAGGCTGGAAAACAATCTTCTTCATGTGCTTGTTGGCTTGTGTTTGATAGCTGCTGTTGCTTTTCTCAATTTTCTATCTGACCTTCTCATGTAGCTCCTAAATCTCTCTCACTCTCTTCTCAGCTTCTGGGCTAGGCTTCCCATCCATGCTCCTGGGAATCAAATCCTTCAGAGTCAAGGGGTCTAGGCAATAGACTACCTTGAAAGGTGAGATTCCAGCGGTCTTATGGGGACCTCTGTTGTAAGCAAACTCCACATGAGGCAGTAGAAGATCCCAAGCCTTGGATTGAGTTCTGATCAATGCACTGAGTAGGAAACCTAAGGATCTGTTTGTTACTTCAGTCTGGCCATCAGTTTGGGGATGGCATGTAGTGTTGAATTTGAGCTTAGTTCCCGGTTCTTCCAAAGTGTAAGCTAGAAATGGCTTAAAAACTTGGTGTCCCTATTTGATACAATGGATTTAGGTATGCCATGAAGTCTTATAATTTCCTTGAAGTAGAGCTCAGCAATCTGGACAACATCATTAGTCTTGGTACAGGCAATGAAATCTGCCATCTTTCAAAACCTATCCACTACTATAAAAACGGAGTCTTTGCCTCTCTGGGTTCTAGGTAGGCCTAGAACAAAATCCATCCTTACATCTGTCCAAGGGCCTTGAGGGACCGGAAGAGGGGTATATAGCCCTTGGGGTAAAGAGTGGCTCTTAGTTGCTTGGTAGGTTGCACACCTCTTCATGATGTCCTTTACATCCTTTGTCATGCCAGGCCAATAATAATGCTCTTTCAACATCAATGTTGTCTTGTTGTCCCTATAATGGCCAGCAAGGGCCACTCCATGCACCTCAATAATAAGCATTTCCCTAGTTCCACCTCTTAGAATATATAATCTTGTCCATTTGAATAGATAGCCATTTTGCTACATGAAGTCTCCCCTTGGTCTCTGCTTGCAATGCCCGTACAACTCCTTGAAATTCTCATCCTCCTCATATAAGCCCTCGAGATACTCAAAGCCAACTACACTGGTTTCAAGATGGAACCGTAAAAGGGGCCTCCTAGAAAGGGCATCTTCTCCCTGATTTAGTTTGCCAGATTTATGGTTGATAGTGAAATGGAAGGACTGCATGTACTCTACCCATTCGGCATGCCTAGCATTGAGTTTATGCTGCCCTTGTATGTACTTAAGGACCTCATGATCAGAGGAAATGATGAACTCAGATGCTATGAGGTAGTGGTTCTAATGTTCCAGACATCTAATGATGCAGACTAAGGGCTAGCACAAGACCCTCACCACGAACGAGAGAAGACCTTGCTGCTTAGCCACCGGCAACACCAATTCTATAAGGCCATTCAACTCAGTCTTGAACCTATTTTAGGGAGATCATTGCTTTGCTAGACACCTTAGCATTTCTTCTTATCAAGCTAAGTCCTTTTCAGGCTCACACAGCAGTCTTAGTTCAGTCCAGTTCAAAATAAAAGGCATCCTGTAATCAACCTATTTAGGGTGTTCTGTCCGCTTTCAAAAACTCAGGATTGTCCAAGGAAGCCAACCCCTTTTGAGCAGTACCCTAACTCATTTATCAGCTCATACTCAGCTTCTAAATGATGAAGGTTACTAGATGTTGCCTTGGAATTATTTTCTAATAGTAGCAGGTCCGATCCATAACAACAGCAGCAATTCAAAGAGAGAATTTTATCTCCAACTCAGCAGCTCATTTTTGCAAGTCTAAGGGTTTGAAAAGGTGTCCAAATATTTATCCAACAAGGCCTTAAAGTTGTAGATTTAGCGCCCCTAGCATCAGCTTTTAACCAGCACTAGAATGCAAGAAATACCCTTTTGTCCACTGGATTTCAGTGTGCTGTACTCGCTGGCACGAGGAATTAACTTGATGTAATCAGCTGCAAAACTCCTCCCAAAGCCATTATTAGTGAGTACCTTAACGCTATTAAGGGTTGACACCTCAGTAATGGAGATAAGCGAGGGGTTTAGGTGTCAAGGATCCAGCCACCTGCTGTTTTTAAGCTAGTTTATTTCAGTTTCTTTATTATTTTGCTCTAATCAGTTATAGCCATTGATCTTTTGATTAAGGCCATGCATTGAAGGCTTGTTTTCACTTCTAATAGACAAATCATTGATGAATGAAAACCCCGTTTGCTGGTTTAAGCGAAATCCTCTCCAAATCTCTCTAACTTTATCCTGTTCAGGTGGTGTTGAGAGTGATTCTTTATCTATTCCTCTAGTGCATTTGCTTTAGGGGGTTTGGTGGTGAATCCTTGTAGTTCTGGTTGGTGGATTAACATCCTTTACACCAGTTCGTATCTTCCATGTTGAGTTGCTAGCTTTGTCAAGTAATTAGGCTAGCAAGTTCAGCATACATCAGCTGGTATCAGAGCCTAACCTTAATTCTTGGTGAGTTGTTTTTGTTACTCTTTGCTATTTCTATTTTAGCTTCTTTCGAGTCTCGTTCACCTGCTCTCTTCCTAGAAAAACGTATTATTTAGCCACAAAAGAACCCTGCCATCCCAAACACACACCCAGCTACAAAGAGCCAAGCTCCTCAAACAGCTACAACATTCCAAATAGAGAAAACACCTCTCCTCCAACACAGCAACCTGTGAGAGTTCCTAGAGGTCTCTTTCGGGAACAGGATCATGAACTCAGGAAAGATCGAGCTGTCCTGGAAATGCAAGAAAGTATAAGAAGCCTTGTAACTCAAATTTAGTAGCTCATGAGTCAGCCTAGAGGAAGAGAAAGGGAGCCAACTCGGGATCCTCCTAGAGGTTTTGATTCCCCTCCTGATTCTCAGTATGGAAGTGAGTCATCTGCTGGAGATGCTAGGCCTAGGAGAAGGAGAATGCATGGGGATGACCTTAAAGACCTCAGAATAGAGGCCCCTAAGTTTGATGGAAGTTTAAAGCCTGAAGATTACTTGGAATGGGCTCAGGCCTCAGAGAGGATCATAGAGATCAAAGGCTATTCTGTAGAAAAGGCCTTTAAGCTTGGTGTTCTGAAGTTAAAACAGTATGCTTCACTTTGGTATGAAAACCTGAAGAGAACTAAGGCTTTGGAAGGCAAACCTAAGATCAAAACTTGGGTTAAGCTGAAGAAGCACATGGATAAAAGGTTCTTGCCTGCCACATACAAGCAAGAACTGTACCTGAAGGTCACCTGCTTGCAACAGGGAAGCATGAAGGTTGAAGAATACATTAGGGAGTTCAAGTAGTTGCAGATCAGGTGTGCCTTAAGGGAAGAAGCTGAACAAACTATTGCCAGCTTTCTCAAAGGCTTAAACCCTGCTATCTTAGAAAGGGTTGAACTGCAGCCATTCTGGACATTTGAAGATGCCTGCAAATTAGCTATCAAAGTTGAAAAATAACTTCAAACAAGGAGGCCTTACTCTTCTGCCCCTCCTAAACCTTTTGTACCAATGAAGACTTTCAATTCTTACAAGCCAGAATTTGTCCCTATGGATGACAAGGAAAGGGGAAAAGGAAAGGAGATTGCCAATGAAGTGCCAAAGGGCCAGAAGAGGTGTTTCAAGTGCCATGGCTATGGTCACTTTCAGGCGGATTGCCCCAACAGAAGGGTACTCACAATCAGGGAGATTGAAGAACTAGATCACATGGACATAGAGGAGGATGATGAAGAAGAATCTGCTGACGAGGGTGAAACGTCTTACCTGCCACCTGAAGAGGGTGAAATGCTCATGATTAAGAGAGTTCTTCATACTACTGAAGTCGCACCAGAAGCCAACCAAAGAGAGCAAATATTGCACTCCAGATGCAAGGTAGCCAACAAAACATGCAACCTAATTATAGATCAGGGTAGCTGCACCAATATAGCCTCCACTGAAATGGTCAGTAAGTTGAACCTATCCGCCATCACGCATCCTGGACCCTACACCTTGCAGTGGCTTAAGAGAGGCAATGAGGTAACAGGTTCCAAAAAAACTTTGGTACCTTTTTCAGTTCGTGAATATCAGGATGAACTTCTGTGTGATGTCTTGCCAATTGATGGTTGTCACTTGCTCCTCGGCAGACCTTGTCAATTTGATAGGGATGTCACTCACCATGGTCAGTCCATCACTTATTCTTTCAAACTAAAGGATAGAAAGATGACATTGACCCCTTTACCCCCTAACCAAACACAAAAACCTGAAACTGGGAGGGCTATACACAAGGAGAGTGTCTTGTTTGTCAATAGGGAAAGAGTGGAGATGGCTACTACTAAGGGAAAGCCTGTGCTTGCTGTGATGATGCTGGAATCTACCCCTAAGTAAGATACAGCAACCTTACACCCTTCTGTTCAGCCCCCTACTGAAGGAATTTGAGGATGTATTTCCCTAAGACTTGCCCCCTGGCCTCCCTCCAAAAAGTGGAATAGAGAACCAAATTGACTTACTCCCTGGGGCCCCACTGCCTAACAAACGTACCTACAGATGCAACCCTACTGAAACCAAGGAGCTATAAAGGCATGTTCAGGAACTGATTCATAGAGGCTATGTGAAGGAGAGCATGAGTCTATGCTCAGTTCCAGCTTTTTTGGTGCCAAAGAAAGATGGTGGTTGGAGGATGTGTGTGGACAGTAGAGCCATCAACAATATCACAGTCAAGTATAGGTATCCCATCCCTAGACTTGATGACATGTTGGATGAGCTTCATGGTTGTAGGATCTTCTCCAAGATAGATTTGAGAAGTGGCTATCATCATATCAGAATGAGAGAAGGGGATGAATGGAAAACTGCTTTCAAGACAAACCAAGGGCCTTATGAATGGCTTGTCATGCCATTTGGGTTGTCTAATGCACCTAGCACCTTCATGAGGTTGATGAATGAAGTGCTTAGGCCCTACATAGGTCTGTTTGTGGTTGTATATTTTCATGACATGCTTGTATACAACAAAACTAAGCTTGATCACATTCAGCACCTTAAGTAAGTTTTCACTACCCTCAAAAGCAAGAAACTATGTGGGAAGTTGGAGAGATGTGAATTTTTAGTACCAAGGGTTGTCTTCCTTGGGTATGTGGTTTCCTATGATGGCATTCGAATGGATGAAGCCAAGGTTGACGTCATTAAATCCTGGCCAGTACCTACCTCAGTCACTACAGTTAGAAGCTTTCATGGGTTAGCTTCCTTCTACAGAAGGTTCATCATGGATTTCAGGACAATCATGGCTCCCCTTACTGAGTGCATGAAGAAGGGTGGCTTCTCCTACCCTCCAGCAGCACCGAAGGGCTTTGAGACCATCAAGCAGAGGCTATGTGAAGCACCACTCCTGGCCTTGCCCAACTTTGAAGAATTATGTGAAGTAGAGTGTGATGCTAGTGGGGTGGGCATTGGAGCTGTTCTTACACAACTCAGGAAGCCCCTGGCCTACTTTAGTGAAAGGCTCAGTGGTCCTAAACTCAATTACTCAACCTATGACAAAGAATTCTATGCCATAGTGAGGGCTTTGAGTAATTGGAGTCACTACCTGAAACCTAAGGCTTTTGTCCTACATTCAGATCATCAGGCGTTGAGGTATCTTAATAGAAAGCCTAATCTCAAAACCAGGCATGCCAAGTGGGTAGAGTTTCTGCAAGCCTTCACCTTTTCTGCCAAGCATAAGAAAGGAACTGAGAATGTAGTAATAGGTGCACTCTCAAGGAGGTATGCCCTTATTTCTGTTCTAGGTGTAAAGCTATTGGGATTGTAGTCTATTTAGGCCTACTATTCTAAAGACTCAGCGTTTCAGGAGTTGGTGAGTAACACACCAGTCCAACGACCTTATGTGATGCAATAAGGCTTTCTGTGCAAAGGGAACAAGCTATGTATCCCAACCTATCCATTAAGGGATTTTCTAGTGAGAGAAGCCCATAGAGGGTCACTTGCTGGGCGTTTTGGTATGGATATTCTCAGAGAGCATTTTTATTGGCCAAAGGTGGGGGAGGATGTTCATAAAGTAGTGTCCAGAAGCTGCATTTGCCATAAAGCTAAGAGTCAATTCCATCAAGGCCTGTATACACCCCTTCCAATTCCATTAAGGCCTTGGGAAGATGTTAGTGTGGATTTTATTATTGCTTTGCCTAGGACACAAAGAGGCAAGCACTTAGTTATGGTGGTCGTAGACAGATTCACCAAGATGGCTCATTTTGTGGCATGTCACAAGGCTGATGATACCTCTCACATTGCTGATTTGTACCTCAGAGAGATCATCAGATTGCATGGAGTCCCTAAGACCATTATAAGTGTTAGAGACACCAAGTTCCTGTCTCATTTTTGGAGGAGTTTATGGCATCCGTTGGGTACCAAGCTCCTGTACAACACCACTTGCCATCCCCAAATTGATGGCCAAACTAAGGTTACCAACAGGACCTTGTCCACACTCCTTAGAACCATGGTCCAGAAGAATCTGAAGGAGTGGGATCTCAAGCTACCTCATGCTGAATTTTCTTACAACAGAACACCCACTAGAGCTACTAGTTCTTCACCTTTTGAGGCATTGTATGGGATCAATCCCCTGACCCCTATTGATCTTATTCCTCTTCCCACTGACTGCAAGGTTACCTTTGAAGCTGAGAAGAGAGCCAAGGAAATGAAGAAAGTACGTGAGCAAATTAGAGCTCACATTGAGAAGGTTAACGAAACCAACAAAATCAAAGCCAACAAAAATAGGAACGACATGGAGTATCAGTCTGGTGATCTTGTCTGGTTACACCTCAGGAGGGAGAGATTTCCAATTAGAAGGAAAAGTAAGCTAATGGTCAGAGGGGACGGACCTTTCCAGGTTCCTGCCAAGGTGGGAGCCAATGCCTACAAACTAGAGGTTCCGGGAGACATGGTTGTTTTAACCACATTTAATATGGGTGGCCTGACCCCCTATGTAGAGGATGAGATGGAATTTGGGAATTTGACGGCAAATCCTCTCAAAGGAGGGGAGGATGATGCAAACCAAGCACTAGAACAAGACCCTCACCGTGAACCAGAGAAGACCTCATTACTCAACCACCATCAACGCCAATTTTGTGAGGCAATTCAACTTAGTTTGGAAGCTATTTTGGGGAGATCATTGCTTTGCTAGACACCCCAGAAATTCTTCTGATCAAACGAAGTCATTTTCAGGCTCACAGAGTAGCCTTAGTTCAGTCTAGTTCAAAGTAAAAGTCATCCTGTAATAAGCCTATTTAGGTTGTTCTGTCTGATTCCAGTAACTCGGGATTGTCCAAGGAGGCCAATCCCTTATGATCAATACCCTAACTCATTTATCAGCTCATACTCGACTCATAAATGATGAAGGTTACTAGATTTTGACCTGGAATTATTTTCTGATAGCAGCACGTCAACAATAGGTCCACAACAGCAGTAGTACTTCAAAGAGAGAATTTTATCTCTAACTTAGCAGCCCATTTTGGCAAGTCTAAGCATTTGAAAAGGTGTCTAAATATTTATCCAAAAGGGCCCTAAAGTTGCAGATTTAGCTCCCTTAGCTTTAGCTTTTAAGCAGCACTAGAATGCAAGAAATACCTTTTTGTCCACTGGATTTCAGTGTGTTGTACTTGCTGGCAAGATGAATGAACTCGATGTAATCAGCTGCAAAAGACCTCCCAAAGCCGTCATTAGCAAGTACCTTGATGCTATTAAGGATTGACACCTCAGGAATGGAGATAAGCAAGGGGTTTAGGTGTCAAGGATCCAGCCAGCTGCTGTTTCTAAGCTAGTTTATTTCAGTTTTTTTCTTGCTTTACTGTAATCAGGTATGGCCGTTGATCTTTTGATTGAGGCCATGTATTTAAGGCTTGTTTTTACTAATAATAGACAGATCATTGATGAATGAAAACCCCCGTTGCTGGTTTAAGTAAAATCCTCTCCAAATCTCTCTAACTTTATCCTGTTCAGGTGGTGTCGAGAGTGATTCTTTACCTATTCCTCTGGTGCATTTGCTTTAGGGGTTTAGTGGTGAATCCTTGTAGTTCTGGTTGGTGGATTAACTTTCTTTAGACTAGTTCATATCTTCCATGTTGAGTTGTTAGCTTTGTCAAGTAATCAGGCCAGCAAGATCAACATGTGTCACCTAATGATGGCATAAAACTCCCTATCATTGGTTGAGTATCTCCTCTTTGCATCACATAGCTTCTCAACAAATAAGGCCAATGGTCTGCCCTCTTGAGCGAGGACTCCCCTTGTGCCTACTCCTGAGGCATCACACTCTACTTCAAACACTTTTTCAAAGCAAGGCAATACTAAGACTTGTGCTGGAGTCAGCCTTACCTTGACCTCTTCAAAGGCTTTCTGGGCCTTGGAACTCCATTGGAATGAACTGCCCTTGAGAACTTTAGTCAATGGTGCTACTATGGTACTAAAATTTTGATAAACCTCCTATAAAAAGATGCTAATCCATGGAAGGTCCTCATATCATAGATACGCTTGGGTACTGGCGAATTCCTGATTACCTCTACTTTGCTCTCATCGACATTAATTCCTTCGGTAGTAACTATATAGCCCAAGAAGGTGACCTCTCGAGCCAGAAAGGTGCACTTCTTGAGATTCCCATACAGTTTTTCTTTGTCCAAAACCTGAACAATATGATGGAGATGATCTAGGTGCTCTTCCTCACTCTTGGTATATATCAGTATGCCATCAAAATACACAACCACAAACCTGCCCATAAAGGGTCTGGACACATGATTTATTAGTCTCACGAATGTGCTAGGGGGATTTGACAAGCCAAAAGGCATGACTAGCCACTCATAGAGCCCACCCTTTGCTTTGAAGGAACTCTTCAACTCATCACCCTCTCTTATCCTTAACTGATGAAAACCACTTCTTAAATCCACTTTGGAAAAGAACGTTGAGCCATGTAGCTCATCTATCATGTCTTCAAGCATAGGGATAGGATGTTTGTATTTGATGGTAATCTTGTTTATTGCTCCACTATCAATACACATCATCTGGCTCCCATCCTTCTTTGGGACAAAAAGAGCTAGTATTGCGCATGGGCTGAGGATCTCTCTCACCATCCCTTTTGGCTATCAACTCCTCCACCTGCCTCTGGACCTCCTGAGTATCCTCGGCGTTCATTCCATAAGCTAGTTTTTTTGGTAATACAGCCCCTGGGATGAGATCAATGTGGTGCTGGATTGATCTCTTTGGAGGCAAGCCTAATGGGATTTCTCCTAGAAAGACATGAGTGAAATCGTGAAGGATCTATTTTGCTTGGAATGGAATGGTTGGGGTAGTTTTTGGCTCACTATGGGACTGAAGAATCTAGCCCCTGAAGGGTCTGAACTCATGCTGAGTGGCCTTGAGTTCAAGTTGCATTAGGGTTAGGTGTTTTTATGGAGTTTCAATTTGTTTGAAGGGTTAGTGTTCAGGCATTTGATGAGGGGGTAAGGGGGTGAGAGTGATCATCTTCCCATCCTTGGCAACTAAGTGTTCTGATGCCTATCATGCATCACTCCCCTATCATACAACCATTGTCCCCCAGTAACATATGACAAACATCCATAGGGATGATGTCACACCAAACCTTATCAAAGTAGTTTTTCCTAATTGAAAAGCTAATTAGGCACCCAAAATTGGCTTGCAATCCCTTACCTTGATTAAGCCACTAATGCAGTAGGGATGAGGGTGCATAGAACTTTGTAACCCCAACTTCTCTATCAAGGTTATAGAGGCCACACTAGCATAACTCCCACTGTCTACAATTAAGGAACAAACCTTGCCTTATATTGAACATCTGTTGTGGAAGATGTTCTCCCTTTGTTCATTTTTGGGGCTCCTTTGTACATTAAGAGCTCTGCTGATCACCAGTAGCTCTCCTTCTTCAGGTTTTGCTATTTCCTCCTCTCCCTCTTGTTCGTCTATGAAACAAACATGCCTTTCATCCTCTATTTCCTCCTCCGGTGAGGCTTTGTATTAAGCTAGGGTAATGACCCTCCTTTTGGGGCATTCATCAGCAAAATGACCCAAATCGTGGCAGTTGAAACACCTCTTGGGGTTAGCTCTGTTTGAAGGGGTTTTCTTTTATGGTTTAGGGGTCTCAACAGCAATCTGAGATGAGGCTCCAATAGGTTTAGGGGTGAGTTGAGGGCTCCCCTTGTTGAAATTTTGGTTCTTGGGGAAGAGCTTAGGGGGTTCTTTCTTTACTGCCTTCGACTTCTTTTATTGCTCAACCCTATGTGCCAACATACAAACATCCTCAAATGTAGTATATTGCTTCAATTCAACCACATAGGAGTACCTAGGGTCAAGTCCACTAAGGTGCCTTACTATGGTTTGATGTTCATGCTCCTTAAAATCACATTTAATCAAGAGTTTCTCAAACTCTCGAGTATACTCCTCAACAAACATGCGACCTGGGGTCAGGCTATGCAACTGGGTGTAGTTATCTTGTAGGTAAGAAGGGGATAAGAACCTATTTTTGAGCTTGGATTTCATTTTTTCCTAAGTTCTGATATTGTTCTTCCCTTTCTTAGCTCTCTGGGCATAGGGGTTGCTCTACTACAGAGAGGCATACTTTCTCAGTCTTAAGGCCATAGGCTTGACATTCTTATCCTTTGGGATGTGTTTGTAATCAAATACGCTCTCAACTGTGAGTAACCAATCAAGGAATTCATCTGGATCTAGCCTTCCTTCTAATTTTAGAACTTTAATCTTAATGTCAAAACTAGATGACTTGTGTTGGTTCCTCCTGCCTCTCCTTTGCCTTCCTTCAGGTTGACTGTCACTAGAGGAAGCAAAAGGGCTGCCTTAGCTATCAACCTCTTCCTCAAGTGACTGCTCTGAGGAGCTTTGAGCCTCTTAATGCAAGACTTTCCTCGTATTCTTGAGAGATTCTCCCAACTGCTTCCTTAGATACTCATTTTGTTTCTCCAAATACTTATAGTTCTTCATTAGTGTCTCAAACTTTTCTTCCAAAGACACACTACCACTCATGTAGCCTATTTAAGGAAAAGGGTTCTTTTGTGGACTTTATGATTGGGTAGAATGACAAAGTTTTAGTTGCTGGCTCAGGCCTAGGAGAGTAGCCTAAGCTCTTATACCAATTATGATGGAGAATAAGCATGAAAGAAATACACTAAGCACGGAACAAGCAAATTGTTTGGATACGTTTGTTGAGGTTGTAATGAAATTGAGTAATGAATAAGGTAACCAAGATAAACTGAGCTTGCTCTTGGATACAGACACAACACAAAGGCAATCCCAAGGCCCGTTGATGCTATTATAGATACAGTGTAACACCCCCAGCCCCTAGGGTCCGGTGCGTTACATTTTCTTACTTCTTACTTAATTCTTGGGGTGAAACGAACGGAGTTTCCCCTAAAAATTGACCGTTTCTAGGCTAAAAGCCTTACAAAAATCCCCTGCAAATCAACCGAAGCGCATAACATTTAAAAGAAGCTCAACGGCCACACGCCGGAGTTTATAACTCAACGAGCCACCCACTCGGAGTACACCAAACAGAATAGTTCTTTAACACATGAAAAGTAAATGATACAACTCAGCGGTCTACAAAACCAAAGTACAAGGGTTTACATCCCAAAACACAGCTAAATTCGAATAAAGACATCTAACTAATAAGATGGTTGGATCGCACGGCCAAACAGAGCGACTCATAAACAATATGCATTATATGAGCTAGAAAACTTAGTTTACAAAAATTACAAACCAGGAATACGTTACATCACATCGTTAAACATATGAATCTACTTCTATATGGAACAAATGACTCTTTTTCAAGTAGGGGTAGACTCCAGCTCGTGTAAGTAGCTTGATTTCCACCTGTCATAACAAAAACCTGGGGAAAAGGGGGAAAAAGTAATGGGATGAGCAACCACACGCTCAGTGAGAATTCCCCTACTCCCTAAAACCCAAAACAGTTACAGGCAATAATACTAATAATAGCCATGTATCACGCATTCATTCTTTACTATCATATTAGACAATCATAGATCCCAAGGAAAGATTACCCTTCTTAAAACTTCATTCTAACCATTCAAGTCAATTCTAGGCCCTTAATGACCAAACTTCCCTACTTGCAGGCATTTAGGCACATAAACAAGTATGCAACCAGGACTGAATACAAAGGCTTTGAAACTCTCTTTTGTAAACATAGTGACTCTTGATAAATACCAAGAATTAGAAATCATATAAACTTCTTTAAAACTTGCAACTTTTATAAAAACAAATGAGACACCCAAATTAGTAATAAAAGTTTTGCAAGAAACATTCTTTCTGAAGATATGCCCCATTAAAAACTTAAACGTTCAATGCATTGCTAGGCTACAACCAACTACACTCGAAATTCATTTAAACTATGTTCAGGACACATTTATAAAGTATATGTAGGTTACGTGCATTTGAAGCTTTCTTCTTTTCTTAAAAACGCCTTACTTGGCCTCTTCAGGCTTGTATTACTTTTAAAATAACTTCTTTTCCTTTCTGAACTGGCTTAGAAGGGCAATTTCCTAAATCTCTTATTTATTAGGAACATACTTATAACATAAAAACATCTCATTGTGCTAGCTAGGCGAGGTCAACACCGCCCTTAAGTGAGATCGTCACTCTTATTCTACGTTATCCCCGGGGTATACGTATTTAACTTTTGGCCGAAACGCATCTTAGTAGAGCAACTCTAACCTCGATATTGTCCTCTGTAGGGTAGCAGCTCACACCAGGATAATCATATCCTAAGTCCAGTCCCCCTTAAGGTTTTCTTACGCGTCACACATCATAACTTATCTAGGGAACAGCTCACACCAAGATATTTCATATCTTGAGTCCAGTTCCCAGGAACAGCTCACAGCAAGACAATTCTTATCTTGAGTCCAGTTCCTAACTTTTCTTTAGAGGGAAACAGCTTACGCCATCTTTGCGTCTAGTTTCTAGGAACAGCTCACAACAAGATAGCTCGTATCTTGAGTCCATTTCCAAACTTACTTACCTTGGGGGGAAAACAGCTCACACCCTTTTTGCGTCCAGTTTTCGCCCTCTGGCCAACTTCCCAGCACATTCTTGGACATTAAAGACATATTTCATTTCTCTGTTTCAAATGCTTGCTTGGTTGAAATCTGGCTTTTTAAACAAAACAACCATAATCTTTCCAAATGCTCATAGTTCACTTTGTTTTCAACTTAAAACCTTCTTATAACGTTAATACGTTTGTTAAATCGTAAAGCAACTTCGTGTATAACTTAGAGAGTTTCTCTTAAACATAATACGTGTATTAATTCGCAAACTTAGAGAGCTTCTCTTAAACATAATACGTCTATTAATTCGCAAAACAACTTCATTTCTAACTTAAAAGCTTCGTATAAACGTAACACGTTTATTAACTGTTAAAACGACTCCCTTTTAGACTTAAAAACTTCTTATAAAGGCAGTAAGTTGGTGAATACTTAAAACAATTTCACTTTAAACTTAGTTTCTAACTTAAATGCTTCGTATAAACGTAACAAGTTTGTCAAATCGTAAAACGATTACATTCCTTACTTAAAAGCTTCATATAAACGTAATACGGCTACAAACTTGCAAAATGACTTCGTTTTTAACTTTAGAAACTCTTATAGACGTAAGACGTTTGCTAGTTTATAAATCGAATTCATTTCTAACTAAAAAGCTTAGTATAAATGGAATACGTTTATTAACTCGTAAAACGACTTCCCTTGAAACTTGAAAGTTTCTTAAAAACGCAATGAGCTTGTTAAATCGTAAAACGATTTCGTTTCAAACTTAAAAGCTTCGTATAGTTTACTAAATCGTAAAACGACTTCATTTTTAAGTAACTAGATTCATATGGTTTACCAGATCGTAAAACGACTTCGTTTTTAACTAAAAGGCTTTTTATATAAACATAATAAGGTTGCCTAATCATAAAACGACATCGTTTTCAAGTAAGAAGCTTCTTATAAATGTAAAACAATTGCTCACTCATAAAAACGAGTTCACTTTTTAGCTTAAAAGCTTCTTTTAAACGTAAAACGTTTGTTAAATCGTAGATCGAAACTCAATAGAGACTTAAGTGACCAAAAGCATGCTCATAAGCTAAGCTTCATAATTAGCACCTTAGACTACTCTTTTTCGGGTCGTATAAATTCTTTTAAACAGGAGGAGGGGTCATTACCCAAACCAATGCCTTAAAAACCTTTCCGAACTCACTTTTAGTTCGCTTTTGATGTTCCCAAACGTATTGACTATTCAGTCGAGTCACTAACTGAGCAGTTCGACGGTTTATGACTCTTTTTACACTTTAGAGGTCCTAACACACGAATAGGCAACTGATAAACTTAAAAGTATTCTCAATGTGTAAAACGAGCTTTCTAAACGACATTTTCTTTTTGAGGATGTGTAAAGTTTCAAGAATTAATCACATAATGTCATGTAGCAAATTGGGGGAAAAGGGGTTTGCACATAGCACGTATGAACACTTCGTAAAAGCAATTTCCATAATCACCTCACAATCCACGCGATTAGGCTCCCTCCTCACATAACAATGACCAGAAGAACCTCGAATTAATTCAGTAGTTTCACCTCAAATCATCCAACTGCCGAACTTGGTTCAACAACACAATAATGCAATCGAATCATTCACAAATCAATATATATGTATGGTATTCAGTTGTAATCGTTCGAATGACTTAGCATATCAATGAATTCACAATCCAGTAACCGTAAGCATGATACTCATTTATAATCGCTCTACAACGCCTCAGACGACCCATTTGGCAATCTGAGGGCATAACATTCACATACAACCCCCAAAACAGAATTTTAAACATAAATTAATTGAGGTATTAGGATTAAGCATAACTCAGCTTGTTTCACAAATCTCCAAACTCATCAATTAGTAATGTCACGCGCCAACCCAACATGCATGGATCCTAAATCGGCATAATCGACATATTTACACAATTTTCGTTCGAATATGCCAATTACTGATAATTAACCCAAATTTCAACCTAAACTAAGTCATAATCAGTAAAATTGGATGAAATTACTAATAATTTAGGAAGAAAGGAACCCTCACCTTGAACCCAAGCTAGGGGTTCGATTCACTGCTGTGGGCACAACTTTAGGGGCTCAAACAACTCCAAACTTTCGGCTCTTGCTCACCCATGCTTGAACATGACCTGAATCGCTGCCAGACTCCCAGAATTCGAACCCTAGAAACGACCCAAAATCACTTACTAAATCAAGGTTGAATCGGGGTTTGAAAGCAACCAAAATTCATAGGAAATTGAAGCAATTAAGAGGTGAAGTTCATGGCCATACCTGGCGCACGCGTTCGAGCTCCAATTCGCCGCCAGAACGTGGTTGATTCGTACGAATTTCGACCCAAATTCACACCAAATGGTTGCAAACTCGAAGGGGAGGTCGAATGGGTGATGTTTTGGCGAAAATCGGCTCCCAGTTGGAGGTTGGGAGTGGCGTCAATGGAGGAGGAAGAAGAAGAACAACATGGCGTGAGGAGAGAGAGAGTGTCGGGGTAGGGGGGTCACGTGAACAGCCAGGGAAAGAAGGGGGAAGAAGGAAATAGTTCTCTCGTGAATTACTAAAATAGCCCTCCCTATCTCTTTCTTTTTGCCCCAAGCTGATTCAAATACGATATCACTAGTCTAATTCATAATCCGAACTCTAAACCCAAAATCAATAATGTACTCCTTCATCAACAATTCGTTCCCAATGCTATCTAGGTTCGATTTAATAACATCGAACTACTTCTCAGGTTGGCGACCTAATCGTATTTGGGTTCGTAGTCGATTTAGTACTCGTTAATAACTGTTAATAACGCTATTAAAAATTACCAAAGGATTGACAAAAATACTAACTTTAATAAAACTATCGATCACATAGGCACATCACTAATAACGTAACTCGTACCGTTAAATAAACTAGGTTTTTATAACACAAAAACGCGTCACGAACAACTTAACAGAAAATAAGGTACGCGGACCTTGCAATCTCCCCCCCTTAAAAGAATTTCATCCTCGAAATTGCTTACTTGTTGGAAATAACAGGGGCGTGTTTCTCCCGCACTCCTCTCACAAACCAAAGTTACTTCAAACACTCACTCCTTGGGTTCTAGTCTCATCTAATTAATGGGTTTTTCCTTTGAATCATAACAACACAATCCTTAAAGGTAAAATTGATACAATGATTATTTCTTAAATGGTAGACATAAGGAGTTGGGCATCCATCTCATGAGGCTTACTGGCTAGCTTCTTTTCGAATGTCGGGTTTACAATTGACTGAGTAGTGTTAGAAATAAACTAAATTGCGAGCATAAGGATGATTAATGGAAGGAGTACTTGGTACTGCCTTAGTGGATTCTCCTTCCAATCAAGATGCTCGACCTCCCGCTTGAGGTTTCTTACGGTTTCTATTGTTTTTTTGGGAAACACCAGTTGAAGAGCGACCTTGTTGTGCCGTTGGGTTGATTCTCATTCCAGATCTCTAAATATTACCCTGACCATTCCACATGGTCCTTGGGCAATTAGGGGCTTTGTGACCCGTATCACCCCATTCAAAGCATGAGCCCGTAAAGCTTTTGCATGGTCCAGGGTGCAGACGTCCACACTGGCGACAGGTTGTCCTTAGTTTCCATTGGATGGCTTGTTTCCCCTTATCCTGTTCTATTCCATATTTAAACCTTCTGAAGTTTTTTCTTCCTTGGGAATTGGATTCTCCGTGGCCAATTTCCTTATTTGCTAGGCCTTTTTCTTTGTTTCATTTTTAGTCTCATCTATGATGCGGGCTACTTTCACAACCCTCTTGTACATTTCTTGAAAGTTGGCATAAGCATATCCCGCTATTATCTGCTTTATTTCTCCCCTTAATCCTTGTTCGAAGTGGTCCATCCTCATTTCTTCGGTGGCTACTTGGTTAGGTGCAAAGCGGCTTAGCTCGTTAAACTTCGCTGCATACTCTATTATGCTCATTTCTCCTTGCTTTAGGCATAAGAACTCTCATTCCTTAGTCCTTCTTACATCATGAGAGTAATATTGAATGTTCGTCAAGGCTTTCAGTTGGTTCCAGGTTAACGCGCGTTCACTCGCTCTAGGTTTTACCGTTCCCCACCAGAATTCAACTTCTTTTTCAAATTGATAGGTGGCCAGATGCACCTTAAGTCCCTCAGGACACTCCATGATTTCAAATAAGTTCTCCATTCTCTTGAGCCACTCCTCGTATGCCATAGGGTCAGTTCCACCTTTAAACTTGGGAGGCTTAAGCTTATTAAATCGACGTATCATCTCCATGGCAATTGGTTCTGGTATGAGTTCACGTCGAGGAGGCATCTGTCACACAATTACACAAGGAATAACTTAGTTCTAATTTCAACTAGGACGAACTTCCTTGGTTAATGAAATGAGTCGCAAATGGCGAGAGTTGTTATGAATAGCCCAAAGTCTAGTTTAGTTCAACCTTCGTATAGTCATACGTGCATATCACATCTTATCCAAAGGAAATACACGTGCATGCTTACACAAACTAGTGAGCCTACAACACTGGGTCCATACCAACTGCACTTGTTTCGTTGAACACTGATAGTGTGACTTAGGAGTCACGAAAGATCTCAGCATCCTAGTAGTTCATGATTTAAGGAGAATAAACTAAAACTAACATAGGGCTCACATTTATCCGATAGGCTTAAGCGGATCACACAAAAGTCAATCAATCAAAGTATTTAAACTTCTTAATCTTCGGCATCATCATATCAATGGTGACTTCCTCCCGTGCCTTTTTAGACTCCAAAACACGCCTCTACTTTTCTAATCATTTGAATTCAGACCATATGAACTTCAAACTTTCGATCAAAATCACAAAGCCATACAAGTGAAACAACTTTGCTTGTGCTAACACTTATCTCATTCATAAGAATAGAAGCTATTTGGGTTATATTCTGGCAATTCGTTCATTCATTCGGTTAAGTAGCTCATCCAAGCTGCACCTATGTAGCTAAACATGCTAACATTCACATAAAATTCACATTTGCACATACAACAGGCACATGCCACATAGTCACAAAGTGTTCGTAGACGAATATATGAAATGCAATACTCAGGTCGTAGCCTATGGTCGCAGAACCTTTGCTCTGATACTATCAACGTAACACCCCCAGCGCTGAGGGTCAGGAGCGTTACATTTTTTTACTTCTTACTTAATTCCTGTGGTGAAACAGACAGAGTTTCCCCTAAAAACTGACCATTTCCAGGCTAAAAGCCTTACAAAAATCCCCTACAAATCAACAGAAGCGCATAACATTTAAAAGAAGCTCAACGACCACATGCCCGAGTTCATAACTCAACGAGCCACCTGCTCGGAGTACACCAAACAAAATAGTTCTTTAACACATGAAAAGTAAATGATACAGCTCCACGATCTACACAATCGGAGTACTGGGGTTTACATCCCAAAACAAAGCTAAATTCGAATAAAGACATCTAACTAATAAGATGGTTGGCTCACACTGCCATATAGAGTGACTCATAAACAATATGCATTATATGAGCTAGAAAACTTAGTTTACAACAATTACAAACCAGGAATACGTTACATCACATCGTTAAACACATGGATCTATTTCTATATGGCACAAATGACTCTTTTTCAAGTAGGGGTAGACTCCAGCTCCTGTAAGTAGCTTGACGCCCACCTGTCATAACAAAAGCTTGGGGAAAAGGGGGGAAAAGTAATGGGATGAGCAACCATACGCTAAGTGAGAATTCCCTTACTCCCTAAAACCCAAAACAGTTGCAGGCAATAATACTAATAATATCTGTATATCACGCATTCATACTTTACTATCATATTAGACAATCATAGATCGCAAGGAAATATTACCCTTCTTAAAACTTCATTCCAACCATTCAACTCAAATCTAGGCCCTTAATGACCAAACTTCCCTATTTGCAGGCATTCAGGCACATACACAAGTATGCAACCAGGACTGAATACAATGGCTTTCAAACTCTCTTTGGAAAACACAGTGACTCTCGATAAATACAGAGAATTATAAATCATGTAAACTTCTTTAAAACTTACAACTTTTCTAAAAACTTATGAGACACCCAAATTAGTAATAAAAGTTTTGCAAGAAACATTCTTTCTTAAGATATGCACCATTAAAAACTTAAACGTTCAACGCGTTGCTAGGCTATAACCAACTACACTTGAAATTCATTTAAACTATATTCAGGACACATTCATAAAGTAGATGTAGGTTACGTGCATTTGAAAGCTTTCTTCTTTTCTTCAAAACGCCTTCCTTGGCCTCTTGAGGCTTGTATTACTTTTAAAATAACTTCTTTTCCTTTCTGAACTTGCTTAGAATGGCAATTTGCCAAATCTCTTATTTATTAGCAACATAATTATAACATAAAAACATCTCATCGTGTTGGCTAAGGGAGGTCAACACCGCGCTTAAGTGAGATCATCACTCTTATTCTACGCTATCCCCGGGGTATACGTACTTAACTTTTGGCCAAAACGCATCTTAGTAGAGCAACTCTAACCTCGATACTGTCCTCTTTAGGGCAACAGCTCACACCAGGATAATCATATCCTGAGTCCAGTCACCCTCAAGGTTTTCTTATGCGTCACGCATCATAACTTATATGGGAACAACTCACATCAAGATATTTCATATCCTGAGTCCAGTTCCCAGGAACAGCTCACACCAAGACAATTCATATCTTGAGTCCAGTTCCTAACTTTTGTTTAGAGGGAAACAGCTCACGCCATCTTTGCGTCCAGTTTCCAGGAACAGCTCACACCAAGATAGCTTGTATCTTGAGTCCAGTTCCTAACTTACTTATCTCAGGGGGAAAACAGCTCACGCCCTTTTTGGTGGTGCCCTGAAGTGTGAGCGACCTTTGAAGATATAAAAATCAAGCTAATGCAAGCTCCAGTGTTATCTCTTCCCTGTTTCGATAAGGTGTTTGAGGTCGACTGCGACACATTTGCCGTCGGTATTGATGGAGTTCTTACTCAAGAAGGCAAACCATTAGCCTTCTTTAGTGAGAAGTTGTGCGATTCAAGGTGAAAATACTAGACTTGCAATGAAGAGTTTATGCCATTGTTCGTTGTTTGGAGCATTGGAGTCATTATCTTATGGCCAATGAGTTTATATTACATTTTGATCACGAGCCCTTGAAGAATGTTCAGGGTCAACATAAATTAAATTTTACACACGCCAAATGGATTGAGTACCTCTCATCATTCCATTTCACTATTTTGCATAAGTCAGGGAAGTTGAATAAAGGCATTGATGCCTTATCCGGGAGATATCTATTACTTTTCCAATTAGATGCATGCGTTTTGGGTTTAGAGCATATAAAACAATTATATTCAGAAGATGAAGACTTTGGCGAGCTATATGGTGTGATGGAGATCCCTAAAGGAGGAATGTTTAAGGCATTCAAATAAGCTTAGATAAATCATATTCTTTAGCCAAATTCCAACAACAAGCCATTATTTTGCTAAGGAATAGAAACAACAAGTCACATGTTAAAATCATAATACAAGCCTTATTTTGCGCCCTTTATTTCTTTGACTTTCATGAGATCTAACTTTAATATTTTGCCATGACTTTGAATTTCAGGGAGTCATATTTCAAATAAAGCAAGTTCTAAGTCATTTGGACTTCATTTACCAACGCAAATCAACCATTAAATCCATACTATCCAGACTGCTGGACTGAAACAGACAGCACTAGGTTTCATGTGCTTAATTACTTAGACCTCCTTGACGTTTAAGTTTGATATTTTTTTATATTTTGCTTCCCCAAGATCTTATCTTTCAGGGCATGTAAAAATATTTTGGTTAAGTCGTGTTAAAATGGGACAACCAAGTCATTTTTGTAAACAATGCAAGTTCAAACCTAGTTTTGACCAGTCTGAGTTTTATGATGTTTTGGACCAACAAATGAATTCATAAATGTGTTATTCCACTTAGATAAGTTAGGAGACATCCAGGGATTTCAAGTCATATGTCTAAATCCAAATCATGCCCACGTCTTTCATGGGATATGTGGTGTCCAAACCAAGCCTGCATTCTGCCTGAATCTGCCTAGTTGTACCTGATTGGTGTATTTGGTGATGGATGTCTTTCCAGCCATCCAATCTTGTCAAAGTAGCTTGATATGGAAGTTAAAGGAGTCTTGGAAACAATCATGGACCAAGCAATTGAAGAACTAATGAGAAACAAGGAGAGAAAGGTAGAAACGCTCCCATTGGTTGGCCGTAAAGCACAAAGGGAACAATGCAGCTTTCTCCTTTTCTCTCACATGTGGATAGTAGCTTGCTTGCTTACTTACTTACTTAGGCTGAATGTAATTAATATAATCTAGCTTATTCTGGTGCATAAAGTTGTAATCAGCTTGATTAAATGGTGTATAGTTAAAACCAATTTGACTAAGCTAGATTGGGCTAGATTAAGCTAGGTTAGAGGTTTCCTAACTTTGAAGAAAGCTCTTAACCATTTCTAGGAAGCACATGAACGTCCATATAAAGGCCTTGAAGCCTCATATTGCAAGCATAACTTGATGAATTTTAAAGAAAAGCTTGATTGAAAACTCTCTTGCAGGTGAATTCTCCTGTGTTAAATTCCTAAGTGCTGTATCTCTAAGTTGGTTCCTTAGAGTGGTAATCTCTTAGGTCAAAATCAAACTTCTTAGTGGTGCTTTTGCTGTATCTAAGGAGCCTAGTTTGGATGAAGCCTTGAGGAGTTTGGTGGCGATGATATCTGTATGTATTAATCCCCTTAAGTCTAGCTCTTGACTCTCCAGGTGTGGATTCAATTGGGTGAGTTAAGTTCATATCTTTCGCTGTTATCTTTACATTCACTTGTTTTCTTTCTAAACTGAGTTTGAGTTTATCCCTTGATTATAATCTTTCAAGGTTTGACTTACACTCCTAAATTGAGTTTAAGCTTAATCCTTGATAGATATATCATGGTGCGTGTCAAAAGCACCCCGAAGGTGATTATTTGATTCAAGAACGTTTTCTATTCAAAGGTGCACGCCTTTGTGGGCCTAATTGCAGCACCCGGGAGCTTTTGATTCGAGAAGTTCATGACGGTTCATTACGGGGAGACGAAAACTGCCACCATTTTTAAATAGCATTATTTATGGCCCATGATGCATAAAGATGTACAACATTTACTAAGCCGATGTGGGACATGTCAAGTCGTTAAAAGTCACTTATTCCCGCAAGGGTTATACACGCCACTACCTATTCCGACTTAACCATGGGTTTATGTGAGCATGGACATTATTCTAGGCTTGCCTAGAACGCAACGGGGAAAGAATTCGATATTTGTGGTGGTAGACCGGTTCTCTAAAATGGCCCATTTAAAGCCTGCACCAAATCTAACAATGCTAATAATATTCCAGAGTTGTATTTCACGGAAGTGACTAGACTATATGGTATTCCTCGATCTATTGCTTTAAATCGAGATACTAAGTTTCTAAGTCATTTCTGGATCACCCTATGGAAGAAACTGGGGACAAAACTCAAGTAGTGTACCACCTATCATCCCTAGACTGACGAACAAACTAAGGTTGCAGATCGAACCTTGGGAACACTCCTAAGGACTTTGATTTTACCTCAGTCTAAGAAAGCATGGGGCCTCTAGTTAGCACATGCAGAGTTTGCCTACAATCGAGCCCCTAGTAGAGTAATGGGCGTGTCTCCATTTAAGGTGGTATACGGGATTGAGCCCATAACTCCCTTAGATCTGACGCCACACCCCCTGGATCAATGACCGAGTGCAGATGCTGATCAACGAGCTAAAGAAATTTAGAAGCTGCACGAGCAGCTTAGAAATAAAATTCATCAATCTAACCTATCGTATTCTACTCACGCAAACAAGAAAAGGAAGAAGAAGAAGTTCAAGGCAGGAGATTTAGTATGGATCCATCTCCGAAAAGAGTGTTTTCCAGCAAGATGTAAAAACAAACTAATGCCAAGAGATAATGGTCCATTTAAGATCCTAGAACGCCTCAATTCTAGTGCTCACAAGGTGGATCTCCCTGGGGACTATGGAGTTTCAACTACGTTCAACATAGCTGATTTGAGCCCATACGAGGAAGATGACCACCTGTATGATTTGAGGTTAAATCATGTCAAACAAGGGGAGGATGATCTAAATATGATGTAAATCAGTCAAACACACCCCAGTTAAATCCCCCAAGTCAAGGTAGTCTGGTTACTCAAGTCCAAGTCCAAGGAACACGTTCCATTTTGCAAGCTGAAAAAGAGATAGTACCCGGGTTCAACCCCTCGCATGTACCCGATTTTGTTTTTATTATTTTTTAGACTAAACAACATTTAAATTGTGTAATTATATTTTGTTAGTTAGTTCAGGATGTCAAGAACCGAAGCATGTCAACCAAGATCCAAGGCAAGCACATTAAGTCATCCAATCCAATTCATTTTGCCAAGTTGCCCAGTTGAAGCCCAAGAATGCATGACTGGATTAGTTAGGCTAATTGAGCCAACTAATAATGTGGAAATTACAATTTCTCAAATGGGCGGGCTCGCTGACATCTGATGTTTTCCCCCATGGAAGGAAAGCTAAGATTAGTCGTCAAATTGAAGTGGCCCAATAGTAGCAAAGTAGCCGATCCACAAGCCACCATGCAATTGGTTTCTTCACCTAGCGGGTTTACCCTTTTAGATGGGTTTTCTCCACCGAGGTGGGTGTGTGCTTGACTATCCACTAATGGTTAGTCACTAAGTGTCATTCAAGGAGATAAAGCCACATGGAGTGAAGAGAATGAGCCATTTTGCATGCTAAGAATCGAACACCATGCGGGATGTCGCAACCATGAGCAAGTCTTGAACTTTTGAGGTGGCATCCATGGGTGATGTCCTTCCTACGGAGGAAAACATGATCCATCAACCTAGGATCATCAAGAAAGAAGCTTAGATGGTGTTTTTACTAACTATCAAGCCTTTTGTATATGATTAGTATAATTTAGAGTTAAATTGTGTACTTTAGTTAAGTAATTATGCTTAGTATGTTTCCTATTCATGAAGTAACCTTCTAATGGTTACCTAATGAGTAAGGAAATCCATAAGCGTGCCATCAGAAGTAGCTTGGTCGTCCCTTTTGTACTCAGTGATGATTAATTGAAATCAGAAGTTGAGTTTGAAACTCCTTAGTTTTGTTACCTTAAATTCTGTACTTGCTTATCTCTAATTTGGCCAATTAGAGTGGTGGCAAGTGAGTCTTCGTCTTAATTAGGTGGTGAAATCTATATCCTAATTAAAGACCAAGGGCCCTGAAACAATTCTTAGTGGTGAAACCTATATCTAAGAATCATTTCAGTTTTATCAATTCCATTGGTTCCAGTTCTTGTGTTTCCTACTCTCCCTCATGCCATCTCTTCTCCACGCCATAACACCTTCTTCTCTACACCAAATTGAGCTTTCCTTTCATTCCCCTTCCTTTCCTAGCATGATACATCAATATTAAACTTGAGCCACAATGTAGCTTACGGAATCAAGTGAACAAAATCGGGTATTTTCTGCCCGTTTAATCCGGTTGCATCTTCATGGCTCCTTTCCGAAACTTGAGCCATTGCTAGGACTTTGGAACTTGCATTAGACCTTGCTAGACTCTTAGGATCTTCTTCGTTTTCTTGGCTTAAGGGAACTCCATCAACATCCCAAAAGGACCTAATGAACATCCATGGGCACAATATCACACCAAATCTCATCCTTGTAGTTCTTGCCAATAGATAAAGTAAGTAAACGCCGAAAAGAGATTTGTAAGCCTTCACCTTGATTGAGCCATCGTGATGTAGATCAAGCTCATTTAAACCAGGGTGATGTTCAAGCTTTAGTTCAGCAAGTTTTAAGGTAAGGGGGTCGGTTCAATGATGCTCCAACCAGACCAATTTAGTCCTTAGTCTGTGATTTGATTTAGTGATCAACAAGTCTTTTAGTGAGTAAATTAGTTCAATTACTAAATACATTGTCAGCTGATAATTGAGAAAAGTTGCTTTAGTTTGAGGATGCAGTTTACTTAACACAGTAGCATTTTCAGCCCAATCAGCAAGAATGCTCGGATTCCAGTACAGCATAATAGTATTTTGAGAGTCAAACGCGGTCCATTCTTGCAGCAGGCTATAGGCACATTAAAGGGCATGAAAAGGTGTCAAAAATATTATCAAGGAAGACCCAAAAACAACAAAGTCAGACCTGCTCACATATGTTATTAACCACCACAAAAGTAAAGGAAATTCCCTTTGATCCAAAGGGTTACTAGCTACTGTGCTTGCTGGTCAGCCGAGCCAACAACCAAAACACGAACCTCAGCCTAAGCACATACTCCATAAGGAACCCTTTTTTTCTAAATAGGCAAGATGACTGGCAGTACCTCATTTGAAGAAAAATTTGAGACTCTGATGAAGAGTTATAAGTACTTGGAGAAACAAAATGAGTATCTCAGGAAGCAGTTGGGAGAATCTCTCAAGAACAAGAGGAGAGTCTTGCATTCAGAGACTCAAAGCTGCTCAGGGTGGTCACATGAGGAAGAGGTTGACTACAAAGGCAACCCCTTTGCTTCCTCTAGTGACAATGAGTTTGAACCAAGACAGACAAGAGGCAGAAGGCACCATCACCCATACTCTGGCTTTGATATGAAGTTTGAAGTGAGGCTTGACCGTGATGAGTTCATTAACTAGCTATAGATAGTTGAAAGAGTCTTTGATTACAAAGGCATTTCTAAAGACAAGAAGGTGAGGCTAGTGGCTTTGAAGCTCAGGAACTATGCTTGCCTTTGGTGGAGCAACTTATGTGCTAAGAGAGCTAAGAAAAGGAAAGGTAAGATCAGAACCTTTGCTGAAATTGATGGAATCCCCTTAGGCTAAGACATTAAAGAAGGTCCTAAGAGTCTAGTAAGGTCCAGTGCAAGCTCCAAGGTTCAAGCAATGGCTCACATTCTGGAAAAGAGCCATGAAGGTGCAACCGGGTTAAACAAGCAGAAAGTACCCGGTTTTGTTCAGTGTATTTCTTAAGCTACATTATGGCTTAAGTTTGATATTTTTGCATTTTTGGGATCCTTAAGATGTTAAATTTCTGGTGCAAGAATTTAAAGTCATTCATGCTTAGTCGAGATGAAGAGATCAAGCCATTTTGTTCAACCTGTCAGTCTTGGTCCAAAACTGCACGATAAAATAATTTGGTGGAAATTTCCTACTTAAAAAAGATTGAACGTTGATTTATTTGTAGGTGGGGTTTGTGCATACAATAAGGATTCCTTCCATGACCTGAAATTAAAATCATGCTCACTTTTGTTTGCTGGAAATAAGGGTAGGAGAGTCAGAAAATCGGGCTAAAACCTGATTCCAGAACCCGGCAAGCAACTGCTTACGTTTTTCCCTCCTCCAAGGGTTTGCTCAGCTGATATCTTGCCTACTTGCTTCAATCATGGTCCAAGATAGCCAAAAACAGATGATATGCTGCAAATTTACTTGGGAAGCGCCTAGCTAATGGGAGAATAAAGGAAGAAATTCCACCTTGCAACCGGATTGGCCAGCCGAAAAGCGCTCGTACTTTATGGCAGCTTTTCTCCACTTTTTTCCCTTCATAGGTGATGTATTAAGCTTAATTAGGAGCATTATTGTTAGGTATGATCATTTGTCTTGCTTTCCTTTACATTCTAGTTGTAATTAGCTTAGGTTAATTGAGCTTGTAAACTAGATTAGTCCTAAGCGCTTAACTAAGATTCATTAGACGTTTCCTTCCTAGGGAGGAAATTCACTACTAAAAAAGCACAAAACAATGATGGAATTTAGCAACGGAAAATTATAACCACGGAATTGGCGACGAAAATGGCAACGGATAATTTGTATTAGGAAAAAATTTGATTCCGCGATGGACATGGTGATGGAAACCCGAATCTATCGCTAGTGTTCAATACTGGCAACGGAATATCCGTCACCACGTTAATAAAAAATAATTTAATTTCAATATGAGGATGGAAATTCCATCGCCGGGTGGAGAAAATTCAAATTCTAAAAAAATTAGGGCTGGCAACGGAATTTCTATCGCTAACTTCGCCGCAGCCCCAATTAAATGAATCCAGATTTGGTCTAAAATTCATTTGACACCCACGATAGAGAGAGAGAGAGAGAGGCAAAATCGCTTAGCAAACCCCCACCGCCCACGCGTCGATCGGCCATCGGTGTCGTCTCTTACCGTCGCCGACCACCATCGCCAGGCACCGGTGCCACTCCCCATAGCCGGTTGTTTGGAACATTTTTGAGGTAAATTTTCTCAACTAAACTAGTTGTAATTTCTACAGATTTTGTAATTACATTGTTGGAATTTCATAATTAGTTTGTATTTATGTTGAAATGTGGTATTTATGTGAGGTTATTGCACTATTTTGTTTCAACATTTGGCTAAATGCAATTTAGGGTTTAGGTTTTGGGAATTTGAAATTAAAATTTGATATGTTGATGGAATGAAATGCTTTAGTTGGTAATGCTATTGAAATGTTGTATTTATGTGAGGCTATTGCTCTAACTCGGTTGAAGATTGATGTAAAAGCTCAATGTAATAAACTCACACTCAAAGGATTGCAAAGAATAGGCTAAGAAGTCACGACACTCAAGTTGAAGTCAATGGAATACGAAATTGAAAATCGTGTAAACGATATTCTACACCTGAAACTTGGATACAGAAACACCACTTAATCAAAGTTTAAGACTCACTTCATCACGACCTAATATGGCCTAGACTAGGATAAGCAAGTAAGAATCCAAGACATGAAAGGGAGCAATGCTCTCAATTCAGTTTCAATTTTCAAGGACAATAAGTTGAGTACAAAACAAGGTCTGTAAAGGCCCTTATATGGACGTTCAAGGGTTGTGTAGGAAAGGCTAAGAGGTTTCTTCAAAGTTAGGAAACCTCTAACCTAACTTAATCTAGCCTAATCTAGCTCAGTCAAATCGGTTTAAACTAAACACGATTTAATCAGGCTAATTATAACCTCATGCACCAAAATAAGCTACATTATACTGATTACGTTTAGCCTAAGTAAGAAAGTAAGTAAGCAAGCTGCTCCTAACACATGGGGAAAGAGAAAATGGCTGATGAAGTTTGCACTTTATGTCTGACCAATGGGGATGTTTATGCCTTTCCTTCCTTATTTCTCATTTATTTTTCAATTGGTTACTCCATGATTGTGTCCATGACTCCTTTAACAGCCTAACCATGCTACCAGGACTAGATTGGATGGCTGGAAAGACATCAACCACCAAATGCACTAATTAGGTGCAACATTGCTGGCTCAGCCAGATTAGAGGCTCTATTTGGATGCCACATATCCCATACAAAACGTAGGCATGATTTAGATTGCCACATATAGTTGGAAAGCACTACCTATCTCCTAACTCCTTCAAGTGGAATCACACATTTATGACTTTATTTGATGGTCCAAACCCTTAGAAAACTCAGTACGGTCAAAACCAGGTTCCAACCTGCCTTATTTGTAAAACTGACCTGGTTCTCCTATTTTTTCATGACTCAACCCAAATATTTTTATATGCCCTGAAAGATAAGATATTAAGGAACCAAACTATTAAAAAATATGAAGCTTAGACCTCAAGCAAGCCTATATAATTAAGCACACAAAACCAAGTACATTCTGGTTCAACCGGGCAGTCTGGATAGATTAGATTTAATGGCTAATTTAGGTTGGAAAATGAGGCCCAACTGACTTGGAACTTGCTTTATTGGAAATCGTACTTCCTGGACTTCAATTTCATGGCAAAATACTGAAGTTAGATCTCATGAAAGTCAAAGTAATAAAGGACACAAACCGGGCTTATGTTCTTATTTGAACCCATGTCAGCTCCAGCAACTAAGTACGCCCTGACCATGCCTCTCAACATGACCATGCCACTCCCTCCTCGTCCTAAAACCACAAAATCCCTCACTCCACAAGCTAACATGTCTTCTAGCCTTACTCCCGAGAATGTCGCTGAGCAAGCCTTAGGAGAGAAGGCCGAATTGGAAGCCCAAGTCAAGAATCTTCAATCACAACTTGGTCAATTGTTACAAACGATTTTAAAGTGGATGTCCCCGAGTTTGAAGGTCAACTTGATCCGAACTTATTCTTGGATTGGCTCCAAATGGTTGAAACAGTCTTTGAGTTCAAAGACATTCCCGATGTGATGTAAAGTTCAATGGAAAACACTCACGACCTTAGCTTGAACTCAATGCAGTTCAAATTGAAATGTGAGTTTAAGATAGTTCTAATCTTGAATTGTGGATAAAGTAATCACCACCAAGACCAAGGTTGGGGCCCCTAAGCTTGATTAAGATATAGAAATCACCACTTAAACAAGATTAGGACAAGACTTAAACACCACCTTAACCGGCCTAGTTAAGGATAAGCAAGTTTAGTGTTTTAGTTTTAAGGAGCAAAAGCTCCCTTTCTCTTTTTCAAAATGTATGAAATCTGATTGAAAAATGAAGAGTACAAAGCCTTAAAGGCTAGCAAGCAACCAACCAAGCAGCTAAACCCTAGGGAGTGAGGTTTCTTCACAATTAGGAAACCTGTTAAACCAGCTTAGTTCACAGTTTTAGCTAACCTGTGAGGTTGCAATGTTAATGTTAGCTAATCCTTATTAAGTACAATCATTGAGTCTATCTAATCATTAGGATTAAAGCCAAACATGATACTAAGCAAGCAATTAAGCTAATAAGCAGCTGCCTTGAAGTGAAGAAAAGTAGTGATGTTGATTGGTTGCTTTTGCTCTTCGGCTAGACACTCAGAATTAGGCTGTCTTCTTCACCTGCTTCTCATTGGATAACTTGGTGGTTCTTCCATGATTGTGTCCAACGGCTTGTTAGTTACTCATCTAAGAAGCTAGACATGGGTTGGATGCCAAAAAGGGATTAAACCATCAAATTCACCAATCAGTTGCAACCGGCTAGTAGCTCGCAGTTTTCAGGCTCTGATTGGAGGCCACGTTTCACATGCAAAACGTGGGCATGAATTGGCTTCCCACATATGGTTGGAAATTTCTGGAAGTCTTCTAACTTGTCAAATAGAATTACTCAATTTAGAGTTCATTTGCCTACTTAAAAGATCAAAATACCCGGACTGGTCTAAACCAAGTTCCAGCCTGCACGGTTTGGAAAATTGACCTGGTTCTTTATCTTCCACTTGACTTAACTAGATTTAATCACTTGGACTAGGTTGTCAACACCTTGAGGACCCAAAATATGCAAAAATTTAGGACATAAGCCTTATGGAGGCCTAATTAATTAGAAATAGAAAATCGGGATTGTAAACTGTTTTGAACCCGCAGGGTTCTGTTTGTGTTTCTAGCAAAAGGTCAGCCATCTTTTGAACTTGGGACCCTATTCTTAGACATTTTGGACTTGATTGATCATGAACTTGTTCTTGGCTTGGTAAGACTCTATCATCCTTCCCTTGTTGAAAAGATTTGATCCTCAAATAAGGTTGGGAATCATCTGAATGGAAGGGGCTCAAATCTTAGGTAGACCCAAAATGAAGTCCATGCTCACGTCCACCCAAGGTTGAATGGGAACTGGAGGTGGTGTGTATAAGCGATGGGGTAAGGTGTGACTATTGATAGCTTGGCATGTTCCACACCTCCTTGGGATGTCTTGAACATCGTTCTCCATTCGTGGGCAATAGTAATGGTCCGTTAACATGGTTAAGGTCTTGGGCTCACCAAAATGACCAGCCATAGAACCACCATGAACTTCCCTAATTAGGAGGTCATGGGTGCTACACTTAGGAATACACAGGCATAGTCCCTTGAACAAGTAGCCCTCTCGGACTAAGAAATCCCCCTTGGGGTGCTTCAAGTACACAGAATATAAGTCCCCAAGGTCTTGATAATCAGAATATAAGATTTTTAGAAGGTCAAAACAAAGAGTAATAGCATCCAATTGAAATTGGAGGAGATGTCTCCTAGATAATGCATCAGCACCTTAATTTAACTTTGCATACGTGTGCTTAATGGTGAAGTCGAATGACTGAACGAACTCAACCCATTTTGCATGGCGTGAGTTGAACTTGTGTTGGCCTTGAATGTACTTCAAAGCCTCATGATCTAAATGCAATATGAAGTCACTAGACACTAAACAATGGCTCCAATGCTCTAAACACCGTACAATAGCATAGAATTCCTTATCATAGGTGGAGTACTTTCTTCTTGAATCACCTAACTTCTCACTAAAGAAGGCCAATGATTTACTTTCTTGAGTAAGAACACCACCTGTACCTACTCTTGATGCATCACATTCAACTTCAAAGACCTTCTCAAAGCACAGCAAAGTAAAGACAAGCACCTGAGTTAGTCTTCTCTTTACTTCTTCAAAGGCAGATTGGGCTTTAGGGTTCCATTTGAATGACGTACCCCTAATCACCTCAGTTATGGGAGCCATAATAGTGATGAAGTTTCGAATAAACATCATGTAAATGGAAGCTAATCCTTGGAAGCTTCGAACATCATGAATTCTTTGTGCAGTAAAAAAAAAGGGACTTATTGCAATAGAAGCCTAGCAACAAATAATATGTTCTGTTGGTAAAAGTTTATTTTTACCATAAGATGGATTTTGTTGTTGGTCAAATGGCTATGCGTTTATGGCGCCAAAGGAACACAAATAAATTGCAACAGAAGCAAAGCATCTGACGTTGTTGTTAGTACATTACCAACAATATTTACGATGACTAAATGTTCTGTTGGTATTGTTAGATTTATACCAATAATTTTTGAGAAGTAAAGAGCTCTGTTGGTATTGTTCATTATGGCATATAGCAGTTTATTTTAACTAATGTAAAATTATCAAAACGGATAACAATATTTGCAACAAAAACTAGTCAATCTGTTGGTGTTATTACTGAAAAACCAACATTTAATATGTCTATATATTAGTGTTGCAATTTTAACGGCAACAATTTATTTTAACTTTTTGCGAATATTTAACATATGTTCAAAAAAATTACACTCATGTCATTAACCCTTTCCTTTCCCTTGGCAGTTCACACAATCCCTTAACTCTGTTCTTCCTGACGTTATTTAACACACCAGCATCACCAAAAGTCATTCAACTCTCTTCTTCCCTACACCCTCAATTCAATCACCCGACCGCCGGCTAGTCACACGGCATCGGCGTCAAACCAACACTCTTCTGTCCCTACTCCAGGCGTTGTCGCAACATCTTCAACTGCTCCAGGCCGTTCCATCGTCACCGGCCAATTCCTAATAATCTCCGGCCAACTCCACCGTCTTCGGCCACCAATTCGACTGCTCACTCGCCGACCACCAATCCCGAAGGTTTCGATTTGGCCCCTGCTGTAATAGCATTTTGAGGTATTCTGTTCAACCTATTCTTCTTTTACATATTCTGTTCTTCTTTTTTCTTTCCTCCATGAATCTATTGGACATTGGAAATATGATATTGAAGCCATTTGGTGTTATTTTTCATTCTGAGTTTGGCTATAAAAGCTTTGATATTCAAAGATCATGGCTTACTATTTCCATGTTCTGGTAATTTTGATTTATGAATGTCTCTTGATTTTTATTTATTTTTTGTTTCAAAGCGTCAAGATTTATTTTTAAAAGTCCTCTAGGAATCATGTGCTTGCTTGCAAGGTATTGGCAAAGGAGTGTACATTAGCTTGGAGACTGTTACCTTATTTGATTCATAGCTGAGAATGCTTTGGAGTCCAACATAGTCTTCCTTCCTTTGCTCTAGGGTCCTAAGTTGCCTGTCTCTCAGAGGCTAAAGTCTATTAGGAAGACCTTACTCCTTTGCATAGATTGCATTTGCACGCTATACATTAGGAACCAACAAAGAGTCGTTAAAATGGGGCAAGGCTCACCTGAAACCCTCTCACAAGTCCTCAAGAGCATATAAATATTTGTGTTCGGAATATTCCTTTCTTTCAGGAAGAAGATTAAACATATAATCCCAATCACTAAGAGATCTTCACATGTTGAACTTCAACTAAATCTTTACAGCAAGTTCAGTCATTGGCGGGTAAATGCTAAACACAAGTTTTACTTTCAAAGCTTTTTGAAGGGTCAAAGGTGACTGCTACAAAAGGACCTGCTCAGAGTTCAGTTTTGAATGAAAAGCATAGCAGCACGAATGAGGGTCCATCCATATTAGGTTACATTCCTGTTCTGCCTCTCTATCTTTACCTTCTGCAATTGGAGCAACCTCACATTTATGGTCAGCAGAATTAGCCGACAAGGATGACACAAGCTGATTAGATGCAAGCAAGTTCACATTCGAGCTAATTGCATCACAATTGCGAACTTCAATTCTGTTTAACTTCATATACGAATGCATCTGAAAAACCAACTCTTGAGCATAGAACCACACAGCAGGCATAACAATTCAGAAAGAGAAGTTCCTTACTACAAGAGATAGACAGAAAATAACAGAACAGAGTACTTAACAAACGAAAATGTCACACATCCAAGACTTAGTCGAAAAAGATAAGCAACGTATTTAAGGAATCGATTTACAATTGTTAGACCAGCTTGTGTCTAAAAGTTTCTACCCATTTTACAAACATTAATATTTATTGGAGTACTTAATATTTCATCATTGAATATCACACAACATGTTATCTTTTGAAACTTATTATATCTAGGCGTAATTTCACAAAAATTTAGGTTATGAATCACTTAACCTATGGCCTAGAAAACTTGTTCCTGAAATTTTCTATATTCCTTAACCTTAATCACATGATGGGGCTCTTCCCCTTTAAAACCCCCTGTCCCTCCCTGATAGCGATACTATATCATCTTTTCCCCCAACCAGGTTGTGTACCTCCCCCCTTCTGAAAAAAGAACAAAAGAAAAATGACTGAAGTACTCAATCATGATGAGGTGATAACCTCATAAAAAATAGGATTAAAGCATATCCTTTCTTTAAATCTAGATCATAGTCGTAAATATTGCCTAGTCAGGAATTATAGATTGGCAGGAATTATGTGGTTACCATCCTACTTGTAACGTGATTTGAAGGCCTTTAAACAATAGACAAACCTCAATAGAAACTTTTCGCTGGTCCACATAGAAGAATGCTGCTTCTTTTGTTAGTATACCGAATGCATAAACAAGTGGATAGTATGAAACATTGCTTCCACGAATATTATGGAACCAAGTAACCTACAAATGCATTCACCATGAAATATTATGAAGCAGAAAGCGGTGTTTTAAAAAAAAGAGCCTTATGAATGTGCAATGGAGAAAATGCATGCTTCTTAGAGAGGCTATAAATGTGATTTTAAGGTGGCACTATTAGATGGTAGAAGTCATGATGAAGCAATTAGCAAAAGACAAGAACACTTGCCACCTGAAACATGGGCCAACTTAGTGCAGTTTTGCCAATCAGACAAGGGAAAGGTAATTATGTGCTTTAAGAACACTTACAGTTATAGTTATTTTTAGATAATGCAGCTGTTATGATGTGATTCGTCAATTATTCGTTTAGGCTAGAACAGAAAGAGGGATTGAAAATTGGGGCAATAACAAAATGTGTCACTATGGAGGGACAAAGACTTTCGAACGTCTACGTGCTAAAGAAGAGGTATTATGTATATCCTGTTTATACTATAGCTCACTTTGATTTTAATTAACTCATTTAGTATTTTTGTACATTTTAGGAAAAGGGAAACAGAACAGATAAGCTTACAATATGGTTGAAGACCCATGCACCAAACAAAGCTATAAAACCTGACAATGCTTCAGCTACTGCAAAGGTATGAGTGTTTATTTTTATTTAATGTTCTTATTCATCTTATTTATTTTTACTAATGTGTAACATGACAAAAAGCAACTGAAAATGAGTTATCTAGTGTTGAAGAAGATTCATGTGATGACGCTACTCGAGACAAAATTTTCAAAAAAGTTATCAGAGAAGACAAATATGGTTATGCTAAGACCTTTGGCATTGTGGTCAATGCCCCTCATTCAAGTTCTAAAAGGTGTGCTTTAGAGGAAGAACGAACTAAAAGAACGAAAATCGAGCAAGAGTAATGAGAAACTCAAGAGAAGGTTGAACGTTTGGAGAATAAACTTGGATATGTCACCAATTTGGTGAAAGTGCTTTTGAAGGACAACATATTTCTATATGAGATATTTTATTATTTGTTGATGAGCTAGACATAGCGCCCATATATAAAGCTTATATGCGGTATGCTTAGATTTAGATCTTCAGCCTAGTATAATTTGCAGCTCACTAGGTGTAAATTGTTGTGACCTTATTTGGTTATCTTTTCCATTACTGAACTCAATAATCTACATCATGTGTATATCTCTTGTTCTTATCATAAAATAAGCCTATTTGTTGTTTGTTTAATAATTGGTATACTCCGGGCGAGTGTCCCGTAAAATTGTGGACTCCGGCGCATAGCCATTGAGTTTATTTTTATGTTCTTTTATACTTGTACTCAATGTAGGGAATTAATGTGAGGCGTTACACCTAGGAAATGGTCAGTTTTCAGGCAACACTCTGTCTATTTCGCCCTAGAATTGAAGCAGGAAATTAAGAAATCGTTGATACTTCTAACCCTAAGGGTTAGGGGTCATACAGGTGGTATCAGAGCAAGGTTCAGCCACCATAGGCCATGACCTGAGTCTTACACTTCATATAGTTCTCTAGGAACACATTTGTGATGACGTGCTATTGTGTGCAAATGTAGTTTTGGTACGAACATCAATCGTCTTAGCATGTTAAAACAAACCTTTTTTTTGTGGATCTGAAGCATTGTCATTCTATTTTTGTCAATCCTTCTTTGTCTTCGAGCTGGATGCCATGATGAACTCATTCAAGTTCTCTTTTCTATGATAAATTGGACATCATGTTATTACGAGGGAATGCCATTAGATGATTATAAATATTCTCCATTAACCCTTCTTAATATTTTATGCTTTTGTGCTTGTTTTATAGGGAATATCAGAGCATGTTCTTTCTTCATTTGAGGAAGATGAGGGTATTGATGATGACAATCAAAATGGGCATGCATTTGAAGAAGAAAATGCCGAAGAAGTTGATGATTAAGAACAAGATCATGAGTCATAGTTTGAGTTCTCTTATGCGGTTAATTTTTGTCTACACTTATCTTTTAGGTAGACCAAGTAATGGTTGAGTTTGCACCTATAGTTTGGACTTTAATTTCAATGGAAACAATTGCTGGAGTTATGTACTTATTTGTTATGAACTTTTAGTAAATGCAAAGCACTGCTGAAAACTTTTAAAAAACATTGTGCTTTTGTTTGACCTGATTCCTCTATTATCTATAACTATTGTACCTACAGGTTTGATTTTGTGAAGATGTATTTGTTAAAAAAAAAGTTCGTACTTCAATGGATGGAGTATTAGCAGTAGATGTTTGGATCATGAGGTGTGGGAAGGAATAGAATTACCAACATATTCCAGTTTCATGGAAATTCTTTTTTGACGGTATATAGTAATACCAAGAAATCTTGTTGTTGGAGAAGATTAAAAAGGCAGGGAAAAGAAAAAATTACCAACAAATACAGTACATTGGTGAATAATTTATGCCACCAGTTGATTTAGTACCGACAGAAGCATCTGTTAGTAACACTTGCCATCACCAACATATTATGTCTCTGCTGGTAACACGATGACATTCACCCATGGATTCATTCTATTGGTATTACGGAGAAATTGCAGCAGATTACAATATCTGTAGCTAAAACTATTACCATCACCCCTTTTTACCAACAATCTAGCAGTAGACCAATATATGTTTGTTTAAGGTTTTACCGACAGCGAATGTACTTATTGCAATAGAACTATCCATGTTGGTAAAAACCTCTTTTTTTTGTAGTGGTGGTTGAGGCCATGACCGTATAGCCTCCAACTTACTTTCATATGCCTTTATCCCTTCTTCATAAACAATGTAACCTAGGAATGTAACTTCATGAGTGTAGAAAGTACATTTGTTAAGGTTACCATACAACTTCTCACCTTCAAGAACAAGCACGACTTGATTGAGATGATCTTGATGCGTTTGCTCATCCTTGGAATAAATCAAAATGTCATCGAAGTAGACCACCGCAAATTTACCAAGGTAAGGATTGAATACTTGATTCATTAGCCTCATGAATGTGCTAGGAGCATTAGAAAGAGCAAATGGCATGGAAAGCCATTCATATAAACCTCCTTTAGTCTTGAGTGTTGTCTTTCATTCATCTCCCTCTCGGATTCTAATTTCGTAGTATCCACTTCTAAGATCAATCTTTGAGAACACTTTTGAGCCGTGTGGTTCACCTAGCATATCCTCAAGTCTAGGTATAGGATACCTATACTTGACAGTGATTTTGTTTATGGCTTTGCTATCCACACACATTCGTTGGCTACCGTCCTTCTTTGGAAACAACAAGGCAGGTACGGCACATGGGCTTAAGGACTCTCTTACAAGCCCCTTGGACATCAATTCTTCTACTTACCTTTGAATCTCCATGGTTTCCTTTGGGTTCTTCCTATAAGCTAGCTTATTAGGAAGGATTGAACTAGGAATGAGATCAATATGGTGTTGGATCTCTCTTTTAGGAGGTAACCCTATGGGTAGCTCCTCAGGAAATAAATGATAGAACTTTTGTATGAGTGACTTAGCTATGGGATAGGCAAGGGAGTTTCTGGTTGATGTATCTGCCGATGACCAAGCTAGGGTTCAATAGAATACAACTAACTTAGCAACCAAGGGAAAATAACATCAAGGGGAAACAAGTGAAAATGAACACATTACATGATGGTTATGAGGCATCAAGTATGTGAAGGGAGAATGGAACTTAGAATCAAGTGATTCTAAGTGATAAAACAAAGGTTCTTTGACGTGAGGTGATGTATAACACAAGGGGGAAATGGACCCAAACCAACCAAGCCAAGAACACAACTCAGAAGAGGTTATATCTCATGGCCATGGGGGTGGCACAGTCGTGCTTCATGGCACGGGCAGACTGTGCCACTTTGCTGCCCACTTTGCCTTGCATCCTTCACGGTGCCCGGTTTGAGGTGTTCATGTGTTTGGGTTTGAAAGCTAAACCAAATGGGGTAGCTTTAGCTTGGATTCAGCATGAACATATATGTGGGAATGGTTATGGATGTGTGAAATGGAAAGATGAATCAAAGTAAGAATCACTAACTTCAGATTAAAGCTAGCTAATCCACTTTAATCCTCTTTGAAGCACCTTGAGTATAGCATCGGTTTTGATAGAACTAAACTTAGGTAAGGATATAGAAACACCACCAAGCTAAGTTTAGGGCCCTTAAACAAAGTGTTAAGATACCGAAACACCACTTAACATTTGCTTAGGACTCACTTGAACACCACCTTAATTGGCCTAATTAAGGATAAGCAAGTAAGAGTTTGAGAGAAGAAAGCACACAAGCTTTCAAAACTGATTTTATCACTTCAAAAGGGGTTGTGTTTTACAAGCATGGCCATGTGCTCCTTAAGTAGGCAGAAAAAGACCATCAAGCTAGCAAGTAAAGGACATTTCTAACCTTCCTTCATGCTTAGGAAAGGTCTTAGTGCTAATTACAAGCTATTACAACCTGATTTGTACTAAACTGGATTACAAGGTAACTAAACTTAATCTAATACATTGAAATACAAATCTAAACTATGTCTCAGCTATTAATACATCATTATACACTATGCTTAACTTTAATACATGCTGAAATTTCTTCACTCGCACCTCATTGGTCAGCCCAAAAGTAGAAAACCACTTTACGGCAAGCCAATGGGAAGCAAGCAACTCATGGACACCAATCAAGCTCTCATTGGACCACCTTTTGGCCGTGCAACCAATAAAAGAAGGCCTAGAAGTGTGCGCCCAGCATAGAGGGACGTGCCTATCAGCTTGCAAGTGGAGAAAAGTGGCTGAGAGCTTAAAATACTTCAGCTTGTACTAAACCGGGTTTAGGGGCAGTTTTGTCCGGTTTTTGTAGCAACTTGTAAGCAAAGCAAAAGTGATGATATTTTAGTTTTCAGGCCATGGGGGGTTATTTTAGGATATGTATAAACCCCCCCAACAAATAAATCAAGGTTAGGACATGTTTAAGTAGGGTAATTAGGCTTAAACATTTTACCACGCAGATTAGGGCCTAATCTAACCGGTGTGGAAAAACACCTTGTTTCTTCATCCTCTTGTGGGTATGATTGGAAATTGATGCTTGGACCTGAAATTAAACATCTTAAAGATTCCAAAAATGTATAAATTCGTGACTTAAGCATTAGTATAACTTAAGTTATGAATTAAACAAAACCGGGTTGTTTCTGGTTTGTTGGACAGTTTTCACACATCTTGGTAAATGGCTGATTTGAATGACCAAATGAACTCCAAATTGGATGCAACTTGTCTTGTTTGAAAGCTGACATCTTAAACTTAAAATCCATGCAAAAACTTCAGGCCTATACCATTTTTATATTGGTCGAATTTTGCTTGCAAAAGAGGGTCAATGCTGGAATCTTTCCTTTTGTCCTGCAATGAAACAACTAAAACAAAACTTGGTTGAATTATACAACCTTTAACCATCATATTAGTAATGCCAAATTGATTTGATTCTTTTAAATCAAAGGTCATGGTGACATCTCCATCACTGGTTCATCTTGGATGTTTAGAATCCACTCTTTGAAAGCTTTAAACTCATGATATGAAGCCTATAAGAGAGGTTCACTAAAGGATAATAAGCAACCAGAATGTTCAGGCTTTTTTGTAGGCTTGTTTTGGTGGAGTTCGGATGGTGATAATGGCTTTAAGGTGATCTTCTTTCCTCCCTTTGAAAAGGAGTATGTATTCTAGAATCCATCATGCATTACCTTTCTACCATACATCTATGGTCTACCCAACAAGACATGGCATGCATCCATGGGAATAACATCACACCATAACTCATCTTAGTAGTTCTTACCAATGTACAAGGAAATGAGGCATCGAGAGTTAACTTGTAATCCCTTGCTTTGGTTTAGCCATTAGATGTTGTATGGATGGGGATGAGGCATGGCTTCCAAGCCTAGGTTCTCAATCATGCTAAGAGAAACTACATTGGCATAGCTTCCTACATCAATAATGAAAGAACAAACCTTCTCTTTAACCATGCACCTAGTATGAAAGATGTTCTCCCTTTGTTCATCTTTCGCTCCCTTCTGGCTATTCAGTACTCTTGTCAAAACCAGCATCTCACCCTCATCTGCTTCTTCTTCAACCTCCTCTAAGTTTTCCTCAAGGTTTCCCTCACTTTCACCTTCAATTTCCTCATCAAATTCTTGCTCATCTATGGCTCTACATTCAACTAAAGTGATCATTTTTCTGTTTGGACTGTCCGAGGCTATGTGGCCTAATCCTTGGCACTTAAAACATGATGTATCTTGGAAGGAAAACACAAATACTCAAACCTGAATTGAAGAGCCAAAGGCTAGCAATGCTGAATTCGAGCTAAAGTTTAAGTGTTGTTGTGTATGAATGCTTGAAAGAAGGATAACCTAAGCTCTTGTTTAGATACAAAATCACCACTAAACTAGAGCTTAGGGTCCCTAAATGGTGATTAAGATATAACAACACCACTTGATCAAGATTTAGGACTTACTTGATCACCACCTTAATCGACCAAAATAAGGATAAGCAATTGAAGTATTTAAGGGAACGAAAGCTAAATGCTCTCAATTATGGTTTTCATTCAACGTTGAAGTGTGTTACAAAATGGTCGTGGCTACACATTAGTACAAAGCCTAGCAAGCAACTAAACAACCAAGCTAGCTGGTGGAGGTTTCCTACCTAGGAAGGAAACGTATTACAAGCTAATCTTGAATGTTTAAAACTAAGCTAGATTACAAACTTACTTAACCTATACTAATTACAAGCAGAATATGAAGGAAACCAAAACAAGTGATGTAATTAGCTTAATACATCTTTAAGCAAGCTAATACAGCAGCATTACTAGAAAAAATGTGGAGAAAAGCAGCCGTAAAGGTGGTTCTCTTTTCGGCTATCTAATCAGAATGCAAGGTGATAATGCTTCCTTTTTGCTCTCATTGGTTCACACGATTAAAGGTGGTTGTTGCAGCAAATCATGGTGTTTCCTGGTTGCTTGACTAGTGATTGAAGCAAGCAAGCAAGAAGAGAGCTGAGCAAACCCATTGAAGAGGGAAAAACAAGTAGCACTCTATCGGGGTCTTCAAAGGCACTTTTTAGCCTAGTTTTGTGACCGTGCTTCCACCAATCAAAAGTGAGTATGATTATGATTTCAGGCCATGGGGGGACTCCTTAGAGTGTGTACAAGCCCCTGCAAAGAAATCAAGGTTAAGTCATGTTTAAGCAGAAGATTTCTACTAAAACATTTTACCATGCAGTTTTGGACCCAAACTGGTAAGTTGGACAAAAGGCCTTGACCTCTTGACTTTGACTGTGCATGATTGATTTTGAATGCTTGGACTTGACAGCTGACATCATAAGGAACCCAAAAATGTAAAAATATCAATCATAAGGCACAACATAGCTTAAGTAATCAGATGAACAAAACTGGGTAGATTCTGGTTATTAATCTCGGCTGCTGCTGTTTGGTTCTTCTCTAACATTTGGACCATTGCTTGGACTTTGGAACTTGCATTGGACCTTGCAGGACTCTTAGGGCCCTCTTCCTTGTCTTGGAGGTGGGGGACTCCATCATCCTCCCAAAACATTTTAAATGCTACTAAAACATTTTACCATGCAGTTTGGGACACAAACTGGTAAGTTGGACAAAAGGCCTTGACCTCTTTACTTCGACTGTGCATGATTGATTTTAAATGCTTGGACATGACAGCTAACATCATAAGGAACCCAAAAATGCAAAAATATCAATCTTAAGGCACAACGTAGCTTAAGTAATTAGATGAACAAAACTGGGTAGATTCTGGTTGTTCAACTCCGATGCTGCTGTTTGGTTCTTGTCTAACATTTGGACCATTGCTTGGACTTTTGGAACTTGCATTGGACCTTGTAGGACTCTTAGGACCCTCTTCCTTGTCTTGGCGGTGGGGGACTCCATAATCCTTCCCTTATGGAAGAGATTCGATCCTCAAATCTTCAAGGTAATCATCGGCTTAGTAAGCACTCAAGTCAGCCACCTTGAGTGTAGCTGAAACTCCATAGTCCCCTGGAAAATCAACCTTATAAGAATTGTCATCAATTCTTTCAAGTACCTCAAATGGATCATTATCCCCTGCCATGAGCTTGTTCTTCCTCTTTGAAGGAAGTCTCTATTTTCTTAACTGTACCCATATGAGGTCTCTAGGTTGAAATACCATCTTCTTCTTGTGTTTGTTGGCTTGAGCTTGATATGATGCGTTAGTCTTCTCTATTCTGCTCATTACCAACTCATGTATCTTTTGGATTTGTTCCACCCTAGCCGTCGCATCTGCAGTTGGCTTTTGATCTAATGGCCTTGGAGTAAGATCAAGTGGACTAATAGGATACATCCCGTAGACCACCTTGTATGGTGATAGACCAGTAGTCTTGCATCGAGCCCTATTGTAAGCAAATTCTGTATGGAGCAAAAGCAAATCCCAAGCTTTTGGACGAAGTTTAATCAAAGCCCTCAGAAGTGTTCATAGGGTTAGATTTGTAACCTCAGTTTACAAATCAGTTTGCGGATGACAAGTGGTATTATATTTCAGTTTAGCACCCAACTTCTTCCACAAGGTAATCCAAAAATGGCTTGGAAACATAGTGTCCCGATCAGAAACAACTGATCTAGGCATACCTTATAATCTAGCCACCTCCCTGAAATACAACTCAGCAATGTGTGTAGTGTCATTAGTCTTATTGCATGGAATAAAATGAGACATTTTAGAAAACCTATCTTCTACAACAAAGAAGGAATCTTTGTTCCTTTGGGTGTTACGTAGTACAAGAATAAAATCTGTGGGGTATAGGCCGTGTGGAAACAAGTGACTTTTCGCCACTTGACAAGTCCCACACCTCATCAGAATGTCCTGTACGTCCTTCTTCTTACCTGGCCAGTAGTAGTGCTCCCTTAGCATCATGAGTGTCTTATTTTCACCATAGTGAGTAGCTCCATAACCTCCATGAACTTCCCTAATTAGAAGCTCTCTTGTGCTACACCGTGGTACACACAGCCCTGTACCCTTGAAAAGAAACCCTTCTTCAATCAGAAAATCTCCTTTGGGGTGCTTAGAACATTAAGCAAACAACTCCCCAAAGTCTTCATCTTTAGCATGCAAAACTTTTAGATGGTCAAAACCAAGTACACAAGCATCTAATTCAAACAAAAGTAGGTACCTCTGTGATAGAGCATCTATACCTTGGTTAAGCTATCTAGCTTTGTGCTTGATTATGAAGTGAAATGACTGGAGAAAAAACTCAACCCACTTAGCATGACGTGAGTTTAGGTTGTGTTGGCCTTGAATATACTTCGAAGCTTCATGGTTAAAATTGAGGATAAACTCAATTGCAATCAGATAATGATTCCAATGCTATGAAAATCTTACAATTGCATAGAACTCTTTATCATAGGTGGAGTATTTTCTCCTTGAATCATATATTTTCTCACTAAAGAATGGTAATGGCTTACCTTCATGAGTAAGAACACCACCTATTCTAACTCCAGGGGCATCACATTCAACTTCAAATACTTCACTAAAGTTCATGTTGATAGTTCATTCCAATGGAGGAACAAATCCAGCACCGTGAATTCACTTGGATTCCCTTACTTTGATTCAGCCATTGAATGTTGTAGGGATGTGGATGTGTCATAGTTTGTAATCCCAGTTTCTCAATCATGCTGATTGAAACCACATTTGCACAACTTCGTCCATTAATAATCAAAGAACATGCCATCCCTTGGATTGTACAACAAGAATGGAATATGTTCTCCCTTTGGTCATCTTTTACTCCTTTCTGGTTGCTTAGAACTCTTCTCAAAACCAGTAATTGACCTTCATCAGCTTCTTCCACTACTTCTTGAGTTTCCTTAAATTCATCTTCAAAATCATCTTCCTTTTCTTCTTCTTCAAAGACCTCTCTCGTGGCTGGCCATTCAGACGAAGTAATGACCTTATGGTTTGGGCAGTCCGAGGCTATATGCCAATGTCCTTAGCATTGAAAATTCTTCCATTACTCATGGGATTTGGACCTTTGTGGATCAAGCCTATTTAGAGCAATTTAGATCTCTTGTGGAGCTGGGGTTCTTCATAGGAAGGAAGGGGATGGATTTTGTGGCTTGGAAATGGGATTAGAACTCCCCTTATTAAATGGCTCATTTCGAGTGTAAGGCTTTAGATTTTGGGGTTTGAGGGGCTGTCTTGCTTTCTTTTGCTGCTCAACCTTACGAGCTAACACACATACTTCATAAAGAGTGGTATAAGCTTGCAATTCAACCACATTGCCATACCTAGGATCAAGACCTCCTAAGTATCTAACAATGTTTTGCTCTTCGGGTTCTTGTATATCACACTTGATCAAAAGCTTCTCAAACTCATGTGTGTACTACTCAACATTCATGCTGCTTTAAGTAAGACAATGGAGTTGACAATAGCAATCTTGTACATAAGTTGGGGGAAAAAAACGAGCCTTAAACTTTGATTTCATCTTGTCCCATGTTCTGATTTTTCTTTCCCTAACCCGTTTAGCACATAGGTTTGTCCACCATAATGAAGCATACTTTCTAAGTCATAAGGGAACTAACTTGACCTTCTTATCCTCTTGAACGTCCTCATACTCAAAGACACGTTCAAAAGTATGCAACCAACCTAAGAATTCTTCTGGATCAAGCTTACCTTCGAATTCTGGAATTTCAACTTTGCATTCATTAGTGTTAGCATGCATCCGTGGTTCTACCCCGGCCATTCTCACTGGTTCATCTTCACTGGATGAATGAACTTCATGGTTGTGGACTTGTTCTTGCCTTCTTGGTTCTGATTGATAAGTTTCTTCATTCATCTGTTGCTTTTGCTTCAAAAAAGAACCAAGTTGTTTGTGTAGATACTCATTTTGGGCTTGCGTCACTTTGTTACGTTGAGTATCTTCATGAATCTTCTTCACCAGCATTTCATTCTGCCTCATTAATGCTTCAAACTTCTATTCTAAACTCACACTAGACCTCATCTTGTTCACAGCTTGTGTTTGGATTCAAACTAGGACTGTGTTTGGAGTTTTGAGTAGGAATGAATTCTGGAAGACGAGGGACGTACTAGGCCAAGGAGAAACCAAAGCTCTGATAGCAAATATGATGTATTTTGGATGGAAAACACAAATACTCAAACCTAAATTCAAGAGCTAAAGGCTAGCAATGCTGAATTGAAGCTAAAGTTTATGTGTTCTCGTGTACAAATGCTTGAAAGAAGGATAATCTAAGCTCTTGCTTAGGTACATAATCACCACTAAACTCAAGCTTAGGGTCCCTAAACTGTGATTAAGATACAAAAATACCACTTAATCAAGGTTTAATAGACCAAATTAACGATAAGTAAGTGAAGTGTTTAAGGGAACGAAAGCTACATGTTCTGAATTCTTTTTTCATTCGAAGTTCAAGTGTGTTACAAAATGGCGATGGTTACACATTAGTACAAACCCTAGCAGGCAACTAAACAACCAAGCTAACTGGTGGAGGTTTCCTACCTAAGAAGGAAACGGATTACAAGCTAATCTTAAGGGCTTAAAACTAAGATAGATTACAAGCTTGCTTAACTTACTAATTACAACCAAAATATTAAGGAAAGAAAAACAAATGATGTAGATAACTTAATACATATTTATGTAAGGTAATACAACAACATCACTAGCAAAAATGTGGAGAAAACCAGCAGTAAAGTGGTTATGTTTTCGGCTATCCAATCAGAATGCAAGGTGTTGTTGCTTCCTTTTTGCTCTCATTGGTTCACACGATTAAAGGTGGTTGCTGCAACAAATCATGGTGTTTCTTGGCAACTTGACTACTGATTGAAGCAAGCAAGCAAAAAGAGTGCTGAGCAAACCCATTGAGTAAGGAAAAACACGTAGCACTCTGTCGGGTCTTCAAAGGCAGTTTTTAGCCCGATTTTGTGACCTTGCTTCCACCAATCAAAAGTGAGTATGTGATGTATCTTGGTTGGAAAACACAAATACTCAAACCTGAATTCAAGAGCTAAAGGGTAGCAATGCTGAATTCAAGCTAAAGTTTAAGTGTTGCCGTGTACGAATGCTTGAAAGAAGGATAATCTAAGCTCTTGCTTTGGTACAGAATCACCACTAAACTCAAGCTTAGGGTCCCTAAACTGTGATTAAGATAAAGAAACACCCCTTAATCAAGGATTAGGACTTAATTGATCACCACGTTAATCGACCAAATTAACGATGAGTAAGTGAAGTATTTAAGGGAACGAAAGCTACATGTTCTCAATTCTGGTTTTCATTCAAAGTTCAAGTGTGTTACAGAAAGGCCATGGTTACACATTAGTACAAGCCCTAGTAGGCAACTAAACAACCAAGCTAGCTGGTGGAAGTTTCCTATGTAAGAAGGAAACGGATTACAATCTAATCTTAAGCGCTTAAAACTAAGATAGATTACAAGCTTGCTTAACTTATACTAATTACAACCAAAATATTAAGGAAAGCAAAACAAATGATGTAGATAACTGAATACATCTTTAAGTAAGTGAATACAGCAGCATTACTAGCAAAAATGTGGAGAGAAGCAGTTGTAAAGGTTATTCTCTTTTTGGGTATCCAATCAGAATGTAAGGTGTTGTTGCTTCCTTTTTGCTCTCATTGGTTCACACAATTCAAGGTGGTTGCTACAAAAAATCATGGTGTCTCTTGGCTACTTGACTACTGATTTAAGCAAGCAAGCAAAAAGAGAGTTGAGCAAACCCATTGAGTAGCGAAAAACACGTAGCACTCTGTCGGGTCTTAAAAGGCAGTTTTTAGCCCGGTTTTGTGACCTTGCTTCCACTAATCAAAAGTGAGTATGTGATGTATCTTGGTAGGAAAACACAAATACTGAAACCTGAATTCATGAGCTAAAGGCTAGCAATGCTGAATTCAAGCTAAAGTTTCAGTGTTGCCGTGTATGAATGCTTGAAGGAAGGATAATCTAAGCTCTTGTTTAGATACATAATCACCACTAAACTCAAGCTTAGGGTCCCTAAATTGTGTTTAAGATACTGAAACATCACTTAATCAAGGTTTAGGACTTACTTGATCACCACCTTAATCGACTAAATTAAGGATAAGCAAGTGAGGTATTTAAGGGTACGAAAGCTAAATGCTCTCAATTCTACTTTTCATTCAAAGTTCAAGTGTGAATTACAAAATGGACATGGCTACACAATAGTACAAAGCCTAACAAGCAACTAAACAACCAATCTAGCTAGTGGAGGTTTTCTACACAAGAAGGAATCAAATTACGAGGTAAAGTCAAACACTTAAGATTAAGCTAGATTACAAGCTTGCTTACCTTATACTAATTACAACTAGAATACTAGGGAAAGCAACACAAATGATGTAATTAACTTAATACATCTTTAACTAAGCTAATACAACAGCATTAGTAGCAAAAATGAGGAGAAAAGCAGCCGTAAAGGTGGAGCTCTTTTCGGTTATCCAATAAGAATGCAAGGTGCTTTTGTTCCCTTTTTGCTCTCATTAGTTCACACGATTCAAGGTGGTTGCTGCTACAAATCATGGTGTTCCCAGGCTGCTTAATTAGTGATTGAAGCAAGCAACCAAGAAGAGAGCTGAGCAAACCCATTAAAGGGGGAAAAACACGAATCACTCAACCGGGTTCTCAAAGCTAGTTTTTAGCCCGATTTTGTGACGTTGCTTCCACCAATCAAAAGTGAGTATGATTTTCATTTCAAGCCATGGGGGAACTCCTTAGGGTGTGTACAAACCCCCCTGTCAAGAAATCAAGGTTAAATCATGTTAAAGTAGAAGATTTCTACTAAAACATTTTACCGTGCAGTTTTGGACCCAAACTGGTAAGTTGGACAAAAGGCCTTGACCTCTTGACTTCAACTGTGCATGATTGATTTTAAATGCGTGGACCGAAAGGCTAACATCATAAGGAACCCAAAAATGTAAAAATATCAATCTTAAGCCACAATGTAGCTTAAGTAATCAGATGAACAAGACCAGGTACATTCTTTTTGTTCAACTCAGATGATGCTGTTTGGTTCTCCTCCATCATTTGGACCATTCCTTGGACTTTGGAACTTGCTTTGGACCTTGTAGAACTATTAGGACCGTCTTCCTTGTCTTGGCTGTGGGGGACTCCATCATCCTCCCCTTGTTGAAGGGATTTGATCCTTAAATCTTCTAGGTAATCATTGGCTTGGTAAGCACTGAAGTCATCCGTATTGAATGTAGCCGAAACTCCATAGTCCCCTGGCAAATCAACCTTATAAGCATTGTCACTAATTCTTGTAAGTACCTCAAATGGACCACCAGCCCTTGGCATGAGCTTGTTATTCCTCTTTGAAGGAAATCGCTATTTTCTTAAGTGTATCCATACGAGGTCTCTAGGTTAAAATATAACCTTCTTCTTGTGTTTGTTGGCTTGAGCCTGATATGATGCATTAGTCTTCTCTGTTCAGCAGCTTACCAATTGATGTATCTTCAGGATTTCTTCCACCCTAGTCGTTGTATCTACACTTGGCTTTTGATCTAATAGCCTTGGAGTAAGATCAAGTGGACTAATAGGATCAATCGCACAGACCACCTTGAGTGGTGATAGACAAGTAGTGTTACCTGGAGCCCTATTTGTAGCAAATTCTGCATGGGGTAAAAGCAAATCTAAAGCTTTGGCATGAGGTTTAATAAAAGCCCTTAGAAGTGTTCCTAGGGTTTGATTTGTAACGTCAGTTTGCCCATCAGTTTGTGGATGACAAGTGGTACCATATTTAAGTTTAGTTCCTAACTTCTTCCGCAAGGTAATCCAAAAATGGCTAAGAAACCTAGTGTCTCAATCAGAAACAATTGATCTAGGTATACCATGTAATCTAGCCACCTCCCTGAAATGCAACCTAGCAATGTTTGTATCATCATTAGTCTTGTTGTATGGAATGAAATGAGACATTTTTAGAAAACCTATCTACTACAACAAAGATGAAATCTTTGTTCCTTTGGGTGTTAGGCAGTCCAACAATAAACTCCATACATACATCAACCAAAGGAGTAGTAGGAATAGGTAGAGGTGTGTATAGGCCGTGGGGTAAGGAGTGACTTTTGGCCAGTTGGAAAGTCCCACACCTCTTCAGAATGTCTTATACATCCTTCTCCATACCTGGCTAGTAGTAATGCTCCCTTAACGTGATGAGTGTCTTGTTTTCACCATAGTGAGTAGCTAGAGAACCTCCATGAACTTCGCTAATTAGAAGCTCTCTTGTGCTACACCTTGGTACACACAGCCGTATACCCTTGAAGAGAAACCCTTCTTGAATAAGAAAATCTCCTTTACGGTGCTTTGAGCATTTAGCAAACAACTCCCGAAAGCCTTCATCTTCAGCATACAAAGCCTTTAGATGGTCAAAACCAAGTAGACAAGTGTTTAACTGAAACCAAAGTGGGTACCTCCATGATAGAGCATATGCACCTTGGTTAAGCTTTCTAGATTTGTGCTTGATTAGGAAGTGAAATGACTGAAGAAACTCGACCCACTGAGCATGACGTGAGTTTAGCTTGTGTTGGCCTTGAATATACTTCGAAGCTTTATGGTCATAATGGAGGATAAACTCACTTGCAATTAGAAAATGACTCCAATGCTATAGACATCTTACAATTCCATAGAACTCTTTATCAAAGGTGGAGTATTTTCTCCTTGAATAAGATATTTTCTCACTAAAGAAGGCCAATGGCTTACCTTCTTGAGTAAGAACACCACCTATACCAACTCTAGAGGCATCACATTCAACTTCAAACACCTTACTAAAGCATAGCAAAGAGAGAAAACGTGCTTCAGTAGGTCTTCTCTTGATCTCTTCAAAGGCAAATTGAGCTTTCGGTGTCTAATGGAATGATGTACCCCTGATAACTTTAGTCATAGGAGCCATAATACTGCTAAAACTTCTAATAAACCTCGTATAAAATGAAGCTAGTCCATGAAAAGCCAAACATCATGAATGGACTTTGGAGTAGGCTAAGACCAAATAGCTTTAATCTTGCTTTCATCTGGCTTAATGCCATCACCAGTGACTAAGTAACCTAGGAATGTTACTTCTGGAGTGAAGAAAGCACATTTATTAAGGTTACCAAATAGCCTTTCACATTCCAGAACAAGCATCACTTGAGTTAGATGGTCCTGATGTTCATGCTCATCCTTGGAATAAATCAAGATATCAAAGAAGTAAACCACCATAAACTTACCTATGTACATCCTGAATACTTTATTCATCAATCTCATGAAAGTGGTAGGCAAATTTGAAAGACCAAAGGGCATAACAAACCATTCATAAAGCCCTCCCTTAGTCTTGAAAGTTGTGTTCCATTCGTCACCTTCTCTAATCCGATTCTAGTAGTATCCAGTTCGAAGGTCTATCTTTGAAAACACTTTAAAGCCATGTAATTCATCCAGCATGTCTTCAAGTCTAGGTGTTGGATACCTACACTTGATTGTGATTTTGTTAATGGCCCTACTATCGACACACGTACGCATTCCACCATCTTTCTTGGGCACTAAAAGAGCAAGCATGACACATGGAGTTAAGGACTCACGGATTAAGCCCTTAGACTTGAATTCTTCAACTTGCCTCTGAGTTTCCATTGTGTCCTTTGTATTCACTATGTAGGCAGGATAATAAGGTAGAATGGAGCCAGGAATAAGATCAATGTGGTGTTGCATATCTCTTTTAGGAGGTAAACTCGTGGGTATCTCCTAAGGAAACAAATGATAAAAGTTTTTTATGAGTGTTTTGGCTACAGGGTGAGTGGGTAAAGGACTTGCTGGTTCATCTTGCATGCTCAAAATTCACTCTTTAAAGGCTTTAAACTCTTGTTAAGAAGCCTTTAACAATGGCCCTCTTATGGCCAGTACCAAATCAGAATGAATGCGTCTGTTTTGAGGCTTGATTTCATGGACTTCTAATGGTGGTAAAGGGGCTAAAGCAATCTTCTTACCATCCTTGGTAAATGAGTAAGTATTCAAGTAACCATTATGCATAACCTTACGATTATACAACCATGGTCTTCCCAAAGGTATATGACAAGCAGCCGTAGGAATAACATCACACCAAAGTTCATCTAGATAGCTCTTTAAAATGGAGAAAGAAATCAAGCATCGTGAGTTCACTTGTATTCCCTTGCTTTGATTTAGCCATTGGATGTTGTAGAGATGTGGATGTGTCATAGTTTGCAATCTTAGTTTCTTAATCATGATTGTAGAAACCACATTTGCACAGCTTCCTCCCTCAATAATCAAGGAACATACCTTCCCTTGTACTGTACAATGAGAATGGAATATGTTCTCCCTTTATTCAACTTTCACTCCTTTCTGGTTGCTTAAAACTCTTCTGAAAACAAGTAATTCACGTTCATCAACTTCTTCCACCACCTCCTCTTGAGTTTCCTCAACTTCATCTTCAGAATCATCTTCATTTTCCTCTTCTTCAAAGACCTCCTTCACGGCTCACGATTCGGACAAGGTAATGACCTTGCGGTCTGGGCAGTCTGAGGCTATGTGCCCAAGTCCTTGGCATTTCAAACATCTTCTATTGCTGATGGGGTTAGGATTAGGCCTATTTTGAGAAGTTTGGATCCTTTGTGTCGCTGGGGTTCTTTGTGGAAATGAAGGGGATGGATTTTGCGGTTTGGAAACAGGATTAGAACTCCCCTTGTTAAAGGGTTGGTTCCTGGTATAAGGCTTTGGATTTTAGGGTTTAAGGGACTATTTTGCTTTCTTTTGCTGCTCAACCTTATGAGCCAGCACACAGACTTCATCAAAAGTGGTGTAAGCTTGTAATTCAACCACATTAGCATACCTAGGATCAAGACCTCCCAAGTATCTAGTTATGGTTCGCTCTTCAGGTTCTTATATATCACACTTGATCAAGAGCTTCTCATACTCACGTGTGTACTCTTCAACACTCATGCTGCCTTGAGTAAGATTATAGAGTTGAGAACAACAATCGTGGACATAAGTTGGGGGAAGAAAATGTGCCTTAAGCTTTGATTTAGTCTTGTCCCATGTTCGAATTTTAGACTTTCTTTCCCCAACCCGTTTAGCACATAGGTTTGTCCACCACAATAAAGCATAGTTTCTAAGTCTGAAGGACACTAACTTCACCTTGTTATCCTCTTGAACATCTTTATACTCAAAAACATGTTCAATAGTTTGCAACCAAACTAGAAATTCTTCTAGGTCAAGCTTACCGTCGAATTCTGGAATCTCAACTTTGAAATCATTGGTGTTAGCTTGCATCCATGGTTTTCCCTCTTCAATAGGTTTGCTCAGCTTTGTTCTTGCTTGCTTGCTTCAATCACTAGTTAAGCTGCCTGGAATCATCATGATTTTGCACAACAACCACCTTGAATCGTGTGAACCAATGGGAGCAAAAAGGGAACAACAGAACCTTGCATTCTGAGTGGACAACCGAAAAGTGCTCCACCTTTACGGTTGCTGTTCTCCACGTTTTTGCTAGTAATGTTGTTGTATTGGCATAGCTAATGATGTAGTAAGTTAATTATATCATTTGCTTTGCTTTCCTTGGTATTCTGGTTGTAATTAGTTTAAGTTAAGCAAGCTTGTAATGTAGCTTACTCTTAAGCGTGTGGAATCAACTAATAATGTGTTTCCTTCCTAGGGATGAAACCTCTACCAGCTAGGTTCGTTGGTTAGTTGCTTGCTAGGGTTTGTACTAAATTATACTCATGGCCATTTTATAATTCATACTTGAACTTTGAATGAAAACCAGAATTGAGAGCATTTAGCTTTCATTCCCTAAATAGTTCACTTGCTTATCCTTAATTTGGTCAATTACGGTGGTGATCAAGTAAGTCTTAAACCTTGATTAAGTGGTATTTCTGTATCTTAATCATAGTTTAGGGACCCTAAGACTAAGTTTAGAGGTGATTCTGTATCAAAACAAGAGCGTAGATTATCCTTATTTCAAACACTCATTCATGGATTCACTCTCACTTTAGCTTGAATTCAGCTTGCTTGCATTCAAGCTTTGAATTCAGGTTTGAGTATTAGTGTTTTCCATCTAAGATACATCATATTCTCAACTATAATCTTACTCAAGGTAGTATGAGTGTTGAAGAGTACACAGCTGAGTTTGAGAAGCTTTTAATCAAGTGTGACATAGAAAAACCCAAAGAGCAAGCCATTGTTAGGTACTTGGGAGGTCTTGATCCTAGGCATGCTATTGTGGTTGAATTGCAAGCTTACACCACTTTTGATGAAGTATGTGTGCTGGCTCATAAGGTTGAGTAGTAAACAAATGCAAAACAACCCCTTAAACCCCAAAATCCAAAGCTTTACACCCGGAACCTACCCTTTAGCAAGGGGAGTTCTAATCCCATTTCTAAGCCACAAAATCCATCCCCTTCCTTTCCACAAGGAACCCTAGCTCCACAAAAGATCCAAACTTATCAAAACAGGCCTAATACTAATCCCTTGAGCAATAGAAGATGTTTAAAATGCCAAGGACTTAGGCACATAGCCTCGGACTGCCCAAACCGTAAGGTCGTTACTTTGTTCGAATGGTCAACCGTGAAAGAGGTCTTTGAAGAAGAGGAAAAATAAGATGATTTTGAAGATGAACTTGATGAAACTCAAGAGGAAGTAGTGGAAGAAGCTGATGAAGGTGAATTACTAGTTTTGAGAAGAGTTATAAGGAACCAGAAGGGAGTAAAAGATGAACAAAGGGAGAACATATTCCATTCTTGTTGTACAGTCGAAGGGAAGCTATGTTCTTTGATTATTGATAGAGGAAGCTGTGCAAATGTGGCTTCTCTAAGCATGATTGAGAAACTAGGATTGAAAACTATGACACATCCACATTCCTACAACATTGAAGTGCTGAATCAAAGCAAGGGAATCCAACTAAACTCACGGTGCTTGACTTCTTTCTCCATTGGAAAGAACTACCAAGATGAACTTGGGTGTGATGTTATTCCTTTGGATGCTTATCATATGCTTTTGGGAAGACATGGTTGTATAACCGTGAGGTTGTATATAATGGTTACTTGAGTAGTTACTCTGTTGCCAAGGGTTCTGATTTGCTACTGGCCATAGGAGAGGCATTACTAAAGGCTTCTCAATATGAATTTAAAGCCTTTAAGGAGTGGATTTTAAGCACGCAATATGAACGAGCAAGTCCTTTACCCACTCACCCCGTAGCCAAAACACTCATACAAAACTTCTGTTATTTGTTCCCTGAGGAGATACCCACGGGTTTACCTACGAAGAGAGATATCCAATACCACATTCATCTTATTCCTGGTTCCATTCTCCCTTATAAGCCTGCGTACAAAATAAATCTAAAGGACACCATGGAAATTCAAAGGCAAGTTGAAGAGTTGAAGTCTAAGGGCTTAATCCATGAGTCCTTAAGCCCATGTGCCGTGCCTGCTCTTTTGGTGCCTAAGAAAGGTGGTTGAATGCGTATGTGTGTGGATAGTAGGGCAATTAACAAAATCACGATCAAGTATAGGTATCCCATGCCTAGACTTCAAGATATGCTGGATGAATTATGTGGCTCTAAAGTGTTTTAAAAGATAGACCTTCGAAGTGGACACTACCAGATTCGGATTAAGGAAGGTGACAAATGGAAGATAGATTTCAAGACTAAGGGAAGGCTCTGTGAATGGTTGGTTATACCCTTTGGTCTTTCAAATGCACGTAGCACTTTCATGAGATTGATGAATCAAGTCTTCAGGTCGTACATAGGCATGTTTGTGGTGGTTTACTTCAATGATATCTTGATTTATTCCCAGGATGAGCATGAACATCAAGACCATCTAACTCAAGTGATGCTTGTTCTGGAACGTGAAAGGCTAATTTGTAACCTTAAGAAATGTGCTTTCTTCACTCCAAAAGTAACATTCTTAGGTTACATAGTCACTGGTGATCGCATTAAGGCAGATGAAAGCCAGATTGAAGCTATTCGCTCATGGCCTATTCCTAAGTCCATTCATGATGTTCGAGCTTCTCATGGATTAGGTTCATTTTAGAGGAGGTTTATTAAAAGTTTTAGCACCATTATAGCCCCTATGATTGAAGTTATCAAGGGCACATCATTTCATTGGGCACCAAAAGCTCAATCTGCCTTTGAAGAGCTCAAAAGAAGACTTACTAAAGCACATGTTCTCTCTTTGTCGTGCTTTAGTAAAGTATTTGAAGTTGAATGTGATGTCTCTGGAGTTGGTGTAGGTGGTGTTCTTACTCAAGAAGGTAAGCCATTAGGCTTGTTTAGTGAGAAACTATGTGATTGAAGAATGGAATACTCCACCTATGATAAAGAGTTCTACGCAATTGTGAGATGTCTAGAGCATTGGAGCCATTATTTGATTGCAAGTGGGTTTATCCTACATTTTGACCATGAAGCTTTGAAGTACATTTAAGGCCCACACAAGCTAAACTCACATCATGCTAAGTGGGTTAAGTTTCTCTAGTCATTTCACTTTACAATCAAGCATAAATCCGGAAAGCTTAAACAAGGTGCCAATGGTCTATCATTGAGGTATCCACTTTTCTTTCAATTAGATGGTTTTGTACTTGGGTTTGAGCATCTAAAAGCTTTGTATCCTGAAGATGAAGACTTTGGGGAGTTGTTTGCGTAATGTTCTAAGCACCCCAAATGAGAGTTTATGATTTAAGAAGGGTTTCTTTCCAAGGTACACGGCTGTGTGTACCAAGGTGTAGCACAATGGAGCTTTTAATCACGAAAGTTCATAGAGGTTCTGTAGCAGGTCATTCTGGTGAAAACAAGACACTCATCATGCAAAGGGAGCATTACTACTGTCCATGCATGGATAAGGACATACGTGTGGGACATGTCAAGTGGCCAAAAGTCACTCCTTACCCCACGGCCCATACACACTTGTACCCATACCTACTACTCCTTGGGTTGATGTAAGTATAGATTTCATTCTTTCACTACCTAAGACGAAGAGGAACAAAGATTTCATCTTTGTTGTAGTAGATAGGTTCTCTAAAATGATGCTACGCACATTGCTGAGTTGTATTTCAGGGAAATGGCTAGAATACATGGTATACCTAGATCAATTGTTTCTGATCAGGATACAAAGTTTCTGAGCCATTTTTGGATTATATTATGGAAGAAGTTGGGTACTAAATCGAAATATAGTACCATTTGTCATCCACAAACTAATGGGCAAACTGAGGTTACAAATCGAGCCTTATGAACACATCTAAGTGCTTTGATTAAACCTCATACCAAAGCTTGGGATTTACTTTTACCCCATGCAGAATTTGCTTAGAACAGGGCTCCAAGCAAGGCTACTAGTTTATCACCATTCAAGGTGGTCTATAGGATTGATCCTAGTCGTCCACTTGATCTTACTCCAAGGCCTTTAGATCAAAAGGCAAGTGTCGAGGTAGTAGCTAGGGTGGAAGAAATCTAGAAGATACATGAGTTGGTATGGAGCAGAATAGAGAAGACTGTTGCATCATATTAAGCTCAAGCCAACAAACACAAGAAGAAAGTGGTATTCCAATATGGAGACCTCGTATGGATACACCTAAGAAATGAGATATTTTCTTCAAAGAGGAAGAACAAACTCATGCCAAGGGCTGATGGTCCATTTGAGGTACTTGAAAGAATTGATGACAATGCTTATAAGGTTTATTTTCCAGGGGGCTATGGAGTTTCAACTACATTCAACATTGCTGACTTGAGTGCTTACCAAGTTGGTGATTACCTTAAAGATTTGAGGATCAAATCTCTCTAACAAGGAGAGGATGATGGAGTTCCCTGCAACCAAGACAAGGAAGAAGGCCCTAAGAGTCCTACAAGGTCCAATGCAAGATTCAAAGTCCAAGCAATGGTTCAAATGTTGGAGGAGAACCAAACAGCAACATCTGGGTTAAACAACCACAATGTACCCGGTTTTGCCCACCTAATTTCTTAAGCTACATTGTGGATTAAGATTGATATTTTTGTATTTTTGGGTTCCTTATGATGCTACTTTCAGGTCCAAGCATTTAAAATCAATGATGCTCAGTCAAAGTTAAGAGATCAAGGCCTTTTGTCCAACCTGCCAGTTTGGGTGCAAAATTGCACGGTAAAATGTTTTAGTAGAAATCTTCTACTTAAACATGATTCAACCTTGATTGCTTTGAAGAGGGGTTTTGTACACACCGTAAGGAGTCCCCCCATGGCTAGAAATCATAATCACTTTTGATTGGTGGAAGCAAGGTCACAAAACGGGGCTAAAACTGCCTTTGACAACCCTACAGAGTGCTGTGTGGTTTTCCCTCTTCAATGGGTTTGCTCAGCTCTCTTGTTGCTTGCTTGGTTCAATCACTAGCCAAGATGTTGGGAAACACCAAGATTTGCTGCAGCAACCACCATGAATCATTTGAACAAATGGTAGCAAATAGGGAACAAAAGCAACTTGCATTCTGATTGGATAGCCGAAAAGTGCTCCACCTTTACGGCTGCTTCTCTCCTCATTTTTTCTAGTAATGCTGCTGTATTAGCTTAGTTAAAGATGTATTAAGTTAATTACGTCATTTGTTTTGTTTTCCTTAGTTTTCTTGTTATAATTAGTATAAGTTAAGCAAGCTTGTAATCTAGCTTAGTTCTAAGCGCTTGAATTTAGCTAGTAATCGGTTTCCGTCCTATGTAGGAAACCTCCACCCGCTAGCTTGGTTGTTTGGTTGCTTGCTAGGCCTTGTACTAATGTGTAGCCATGACCATTTTGTAATTCATACTTGAACTTTGAATGAAAACCAGAATTAAGAGCATTTAGCTTCCGTTCCCATAAATACTTCACTTGCTTATCCTTAATTTGGTCGATTCAGCTGGGGATCAAGTATGTCCTAAACTGTGATTAAGTGGTGTTTCTGTATGTTAATCACAGTTTAGGGACCCTAAGCTTTATATTAGTGGTGATTCTGTATATAAACAGAAGCTTATATTATCCTCCTTTCAAGCATTTATACACGACAACACTTAAACTTTACCTTGAATTCTACATCGCCAGCCATTAGTTCTTGAATTCAAGTTTAAGTATTTGTGTTTTCGTACCAAGATACATGAAAGGGTGTGTTCTGGCTTAAGGACTTAAAGTTTTGAGGTTTAAAAGACTGTTTTGCTTTCTTTTGTTGTTCAACTTTATAAGCAAGCATGCAAACCTCATCAAATGTAGTGTAAACTTATAAATCAACAACATTAGCATACCTAGGATCAAGGCCTCCCAAGTATCTAACAATTGTTTGCTCGTCTGGTTCGTGTAAGTCGCACTTAATTATAAGCCTTTTAAACCCTCTAGTGTATTCATCTACACTCAGGTTACCTTGATTCAAGTTGGGGAGTTGAGAGCAACAATCATAAACATAGGTAGGAGGAAGAAACCGAGCCTTTACCTTAGTCTTCTTCTTCTCCCAAGTTCTGATTTTGGACTTCCTTTCCTTAACTCTTTTGGCACACAAGTTAGTCCACCAAAGAGAAGCATACTTACGGAGTTTTAAAGTAACCAGCTTCACCTTCTTCTCCTTAAGGATGCCCTTGTACTCAAAAACTCTCTGAACCGTGTGTAACCAATCCAAGAACTCTTCAGGATCAAGGTTGCCTTCCTATTCTAGCACTTCTACCTTCAAATCAGTGGAATTAGCTTGAATCCGTGGTTCTGGCCTAGCCATTCTTAATGGTTCACCCTCACTACATGAATCAAGATGATGCCTAAACACATGCTCTTATCTTATAGGTTCTGATTGTAGAGGTTCCTCATTGAGTACTTGCTTTTGCTTTAAGAATTCACCAAGCTGTTTACGTAAGTACGCATGTTGAGCCTTGGTTTCTTGGTTTTGCTAGGAATCCTCATGCTAAAACTCATCTTGCTTGCCATTTGTGTTTACACTCAAACTAGGAATGTGTTTGGAATTGAATGGGGAAGTGATTCTGTAAGGTGGAAGGACGTACCAGTCTAAGGAGAAACCAAGCTCTGATACCAAATATGATGTAAAGTTCAATGGAAAACACTCACACTCAAAGGATAAATCAAGAATAAGTGAAGAGACTCACGACCTTAGCTTGAACTCAATGCAATCCGAACCACAATGTGAGTTTAAGGTAATTCTAATCTTGAATCTTGGATATAGTAATCACCACTAAGACCAAGGTTAAGCCGCTAAGCTTGATTAAGATACAAAAATCACTACTTAAATAAGATTTGGACTAGACTTAAACACCACCTTAACTAGCCTAGTTAAGGATAAGCAAGTTTAGTGTTTTGGTTTTAAGGAGCAAAGGTCTCTTTCTCTCTTTCAAAATGTACAAAATCTGATTGAAAAATGAGGAGTACAAAGCCTTAAATGCTAGCAAGCAAGCAAGCAGCGAAAGCCTAGTGAGTGAGGTTTCGTCACAATTAGGAAACCTCTTGAACTAGCTTAGTTCACGGTTTTAGCTAACCTCGTGAGGTTACAATGTGAGTCTTAGCTAGTCCTTGTTAAGTACATCCATTGAGTCTATCTAATCATTAGGATTAAAGCTAAACATGATACTAAGCAAGCAATTAAGCTAATAAGCAGCTACCTTGAAGTGAAGAAAAGTAGTGATGTTGACCAGTTGCTTTTGCTTGTTGGCCGGCCACTCAGAATTAGGTTGTCTTTTTCCCTTGCTTCTCATTCGATAACTTGGTGCTTTTTCCATGATCGTGTCCAATATCTTGTTAGTTACTCATCCAAGCAGCTAAACATGGATTGGACGCTGAAAAGGCATTAAACCAGCAAATGCACCAATCAGGTGTAACCGGGCAGTAGCTGATATTTTTCAGGCTTTGATTAGAGGCCACGTTTCACATGGAAAATGTGGGCAAGAATTGACTTGCCACATATGGTTGGAACTCTCTAGGAGGCTTTTAACTGGTCCAAGTCGAATTACTCAATTTAGAGTTCATTTGCCTGCTCAAAAGATCAAAATACCCGGACTGGTCTAACACGGGTTCCAGCCTGCATGGTTTGGAAAATTGATCTGGTTCTTCATCTCCGGCTTGACTTAACTGGATTTAAGCACTTTGACTAGGTAGTCAACATCTAGAGGACCCAAAATATGAAAAAGTTCAGGACTTAAACCTCATGGAGGCTTAAGTAATTAGAAACACAAAACCAGGCTTGTACACAATTTTGAACCTGTAGGGTTCTGTCTGTGGTTCTAGGAAACGGTGAGCGATCTTTTGAACTTGGGACCTTGTTATTAGACGTTCTAGACTTGAATGATCCTGAACTTGGTCTTGGCGTGGTAGGACTCCATCACAATGAAACGAAGGGAAAACTTATTGCTTTAAAGGTTAGAAAGTATGCTTCTACTTGGTGGTCAAATGTTGTGACTAAGAGAATTAGGAAGGGAAAAGGGAAGATGCGAACTTGGGAGAAAATGAAGTCCAAACTTAAGTCCAAGTTTCTACCTTCCCATTACTTGCAAGATAACTTCCTTAAACTCTACCACCTCAAACGAAGGTCTAAGAGTGTAGAAGAATACACTAGAGAGTTTGAGCAATCGCTTTTGAAGTGTGATTTGAAGGAGGATGAATCTCAAACTTTGATTAGATATTTGAGTGCCTTGAATGAAGAGATTGCTCATGTGGTTGAACTCTACCCCTATAGTTCTTTGGATGAGCTTAGTGTCTTAGCTCACAAAGTGGAGTTGCAAAAAAGAGTCAAGGGGAAGCGCATGGCTTCCAAGCCTAACCCATGGCCTTACCCACTCCAAAAGCCTTCCTACAACCCTCCAAAAACACAAACACAAGACCGTCTCCACCCAATGCCTCATAAACACCCTCAAAACAACCACCAAAACCTATGGATAAGAAGAGGTGTTTCCGTTGCCAAGGTCTTGGTCATTATGCATCCGAACGCCCCAACAAAAGAGTGGTCACTTTAGCCGAGTACCAAGCTACTTGCGAGGAGCTAGAGGAGCAAAATGATGAAGGAGAGAATGAGCTTCTCATGACCGAAGCCCTTGAAGAATTTCATGAAGGACTAAATGAAGGAGAGATGGTTGTGATAAGGCAAGCATTGAGTGGCCTTACTTCCCAAAATGACGTGGACCAAAGGGAAAACATCTTTCGCACCGTGGTGGGGAAGGTTTGTTCTGTCATCATAAATGGAGGAAGTTGTGCCAGTGTTGCTTTGAAGACTCTTGTAGAGAAGCTAAAGCTTTCAGTTTCACCACACCCAAGCCCTTACACCATCCAATGGCTCAATCAAGGTAAAGGCTTGCAAATCCTTCTCAATGTTTGCTTAGCTTATCTATTGGAAAGAGTTACAAAGATGAAATTTGGTGAGATATTGTGCCCATGGATGCTTGTGATGTCCTCTTTGGACATCCATGGTTGTTTGAGAGAAGTTTGACGCATAATGGTCGTTTGAATACATAGACCTTCACCACAGACCAAAGAAGATCACCCTCACCCCTCTCAAGCGTACCTCTCAAAGAAAGCCCTAAGACAGCCCTAGCATGGATGTCCTCCTCACCACCCTTCTCCATTCCCAACTCCCTGAGTATGATGATTGTAAAGAGTGGATTCTACTTGGCCATGAACTGGCCAAAGTTAAGGATTCCTCCCATCCTTTGCTTACCCCTGCCCTAAAAGCCTTTGAGCATGTCTTCCCAAGTGAGGCACCCCATGGCCTCCCTCCCAAAAGGTCTATCCAACAGAAAATTGATCTCATTCCCGATGCCATACTTCCAAACAAGTCGGTCTACCGTATGAACCCCCAAGAAACATTCTAGCTAAAGGCTTGATCCATGAGAGCCTTAGTCGATGTGTCGTGCCGACCTTACTTGTTCCTAAGAAGGATGGGTCCATGAGCATGTGTGTGGATAGTAGAGCAATTAACAAGATCACTATCAAGTATCGATATGCCACTCCTAGACTACATGGAGCCACCATCTTCTCTAAGATCGATCTTGGAAGTGGCTATTATCAAATTTGGATTTTTGAAGGGGATGAGTGGAAGCCGACTTTCAAGACCAAAGGAGGGCTCTATGAGTGGCTTGTAATGCCATTCGGTTTGATAAATGCACCAAGCACCTTCATGAGGCTTATGAACCAAGTTCTAAAGCCCCTTCTTGGCATGTTTGTTGATGTCTACTTTGATGACATATTGGTGTATAGCAAGAGTGAAGAAGAGCATGCCAATCATCTACATCAAGTCTTGAGTATCCTAGCTCAAGAAAATGATGTATACTGAAACTTGTAGGCTTGATCAATTGATAAAGCTACCAACTCCAAATGGAAGATATGGACTGCCCTAAAGAGAGCTCATCCACCAACTAGAACTGCAAGGATTCACCCCTAAACCCCTTAAAGCAAATGCACCAGAGCATTAGATAAAGAATCACTCTCAACACCACTTGAACAGGTTAACGTTAGAGAGATTTTTGAGAAAGCTTTGCTTGAACCGGGAAGAGGGGTTTTCCTTCATGAATAATCCGAGTATTACAAGTGGAGACAAGTCATAAATACTTAGTTATAATGAAAGGATCAACGGCCACAACAGAGTTTAGCTAAAATACGCAAATAGATTTGAACTAAAACTAGCTTAAAACAGCAACAAGCATGGTCTGTGACACCTAAACCCTTTGCTTATCTCCGTTACTGAGGTGTCAACCCTTAATAGCATCAAGGTAATTACCACTGATGGTCTTGGAAGTAGATTTGCAGCTTGATCACATCAGATGAAGTCGGCCAGCCAGAAAGTACAACATACTAAAATCCAAAGGATAAAAGGGTATTTCTTGTGTACTTGTGCTGGTTAAAAGCTTATGCTAAAGGACATGAATCTACAACTTTACGACCTTGTTGGATAAATATTTAGACAACCTTTCATGCATTAGAGTTGCCAAAACGAGCTGCTAAGTTAGGCAAAAAATTCTCCCTTCGAAACTGCTGCTGTTGCTGCTAGTAAATGATTGCACGACAAAAATCGTGTAACGTTTATCATTTAGGAGCTGATTATGATCTTATAAATGAGTTAGGGTACTGATAAAAAAGGGAATCGACTCCTTAGGCATGAATGAGTTACTGAAAATAAGTAGAACAACCTCAAATGTACTGAATTGTAAGGTGTTCTTCATTAAACTGAATTGAACTAAGGCTATTGTTTGAGCCTCAAAATTACTTGGCTTGGCTAGTAGTAACGGTAAGGTGTCTAGTAAAGCAAGGATATCCCTAAAATAGCCTCGAAACTGAATTGTAAGGCCTCACAGAATTGCCCTTGATGGTGGCTAAGCAGCAAAGTGTTCTCTAGTCTACGGTGAGGGTGTTGTTCTAGCCTTTGGTCTGCATCATCCTCCCCTCGTTTGAGAGGATTTTCCCTCAAATCCCTAAAGTCAATCTGGTCCTCTACATCGAGACCTAAGTCACTCGCATTAAATGTGGCTAAAACAGCTATGTCCCCTATGAGTTGTAGTTTGTAAGCATTAGCTCCCACCTTGGCTAGAACCTTGAAAGGTCCATCCCCTCTGGCCATTAGCTTGCTTTTCCTCCTGGTGGGGAAGATTTCCTTCCTTAGGTGCAACCAAACAAGATCACTAGGTTGATACTCCATGCCCTTCCTGTTCTTGTTAACCTTGATCTTGTAAGCTTCATTAACCTTCTCAATGTGAGATCTAATATGCTAATAAAGTTTCTTCATTTCCTTGGCCCCCTTTTTAACATCAAAGCTAACCTTGTAATTAGTGGTAAGTGGTATAAGATCAATGGGAGTTACAGGATTGATCCCATACAATGCCTAAAAGGGTGAACAACCAGTAGCTCTAGTTGGTGTTCGATTGTACGCAAACTCAACATGAGGTACCTTGACATCCCATTCCTTCAAATTCTTCTGGACTGTGGTTCTAAGGAAGGTGGACAAGGTCCTGTTGGTGACTTTTGTTTGGCCATCAGTTTGAGGATGGCAAGTTGAGCTGTACAAGAGCTTGGTTCCCAATAAATGCCATTAACTCCTCCAAAAATGAGATAAGAACTTAGTGTCCCTATCACTTATAATGGTCTTGGGTACACCATGCAATCTGATGATTTCCTTAATGTATAAATCGGCAATGTGAGATGCATCACCAGCTATGTGACATGCCATAAAGTGAGCCATGTTGGAGAATCTGTCCACCACCACCATAGCTGAATCTTTGCCCACTCTATGTCCTCGGCAAAGCAACAACGAAATCCATACTAACATCTTCGTAAGGCCTTAATAGAACTCGAAGGGGTGTATAAAGGCCTTAATGGAATCGACTCTTGGCTTTATGGCAAATGGAGCATCAGGATACCACTCTATGAACATCTTCCCCCATTTTTGGTCAATGGAAATGCTCCCTAAGAACGTCCAAGGTGTTGTTCATCCCAAAACGCCCAGCAAGTGACCGTCCATCCACCTCGCTCACTAACAAGTCCCTTAGTGGATAGGCTGGAATACACAGTTTGTTTCCTTTGAACAAAAAGCCTTCTTGCATCACATAAGGCCCTTGAGCTGGAGTGCTACTCACTAGTTCTTGAAAGGCTGGGTCTTCAAGGTAGTAAGCTTCAATTGATTGCAATCCTAGTAGCTTGGTACCCAGAACAGAACCCAAGGCATATCTCCTTAAAAGTGCATCTGCTACTACATTCTCAGTTCCCTTCTTGTGCTTGGTACAAAGGGTGAAAGCTTGCAGATAGTCGACCCATTTTGCATGTCTTACATTGAGCTTGGGTTGGCCATTAAGAAACTTTAGTGCTTGATGGTCTGAATGCAGGACAAAAGATTTAGGCTTGTTCTAGTGACTCCAATGACTCAAAGCTCTCACCACGGCATAGAATTTTTTGTCATAGGTTGAGTAATTGAGTTTAGGGCCACTGAGTTTCTCACTGAAGTAGGCCAGGGGGTTTTTAAGTTGGGTGAGAACAACACCAATGCCCACTCCACTGGCATCACACTATACCTCTAATAATTCTTCAAAGTTAGGTAAGGCTAGGACTGGTGCCTCATATAACCTTTACTTTATAACCTCAAAAGCCTTTTGTGTTGCTGGAGACGAAGAAAAGCATCCCTTCCTCATGCCATTTTGTGAGAGGAGCCATGATGGTACTGAAATCCTTGATGAATCTTCTATAGGAGGAAGCTAAACCATGGAAACTCCACATTGAAGTGACTGAGGTAGGAAATGGCTAGGACTTGATTGCTTCAACCTTGGCTTCATCCACCTGAATACCATCATAGGAAACCACATATCTAATGAGGACTACCCTTGGCACAAAGAACTCACGTTTTTTTAACTTCTCATACTCTGGCCTCTAAGGGTAGAGAAAACTTACTTGAGATGCTGGATATGGTCAGATTCTGTCTTGCTGTACACAAGTATATCATCGAAGTATACAACCACAAATAGACCAATGTAAGGCCTAGACACTTCATTCATCAGTCTCATGAAGGTGCTTGGTGTATTAGATAACACAAATGGCATGACAAGTCGTTCATAAAGCCCTTGCTTTGTCTTGAAGGTACTTTTCCACTCATCTCCCTCTCTCATTGTGATATGATGATAGCCACTCCTCAAATCTATCTTGGAGAAGATCTTTAAACCATGAAGCTCATCCAACATGCCATCAAGCCTAAGAATAGGATACCTATACTTGATTGTAATGTTGTTGATGGCTCTACTGTTTACACACAACCTCCAACAGCCATCTTTCTTTGGCACCAATAAGGTTGGGACTAAGCATGGGCTTATGCTTTCCCTTGCATATCCTCTATCAATCAGTTCTCAAACTTGCCTTTGCAACTTCTTAGTTTTAGTAGCGTTGCATTTATAGGCAACTTTGTTAGGTAATGGGAATCCAGGGATTAGATCAATCTCGTGCTTAATACCCCTCATGGGAGGGAGGCCTAGGGGTAAGTCTTGGGGAAAAACATCCTTAAAATCCTATATCAAGGGCTTAACAGAAGGGTGTAGGGTTGTTGGGTCTGATTTAGGGTCAGATTCCAACATAAGCACAACAAATATAGGTTTTCCCTTAGTAGTAGCCCTCTCCACTCTTCCCCCACTGACAAGTAAGGCACTCTCCTTGTGTATATCCCTGCTAGTTTCTGGCTTGTGCGTTTGGTTAGGGGGTAAACGGGTTAAAGTCATCTTTTTACCCTTGACTTTGAAGGAATAAGTGTTGGATTGACCATGGTGAACGACATCCCTGTCATACTGCCAGGGTTTGCCTAGGAGCAAGTGACAAGCATCCATTGGAAAGACATCACGTATAACCTCATCTTGGTATTCACCAATTGAAAAAGGAACCAAAGTGTGCTTGGAAACTGTTATCTCATTGCCTATCTTACACCATTGCAAGGTGTAAGGTCTAGGATGAATGATGGTGCCCAGATTCAGCTTGCTAACCGTCTCAATAGAGGCTACATTTGTATAGCTGCATCCATCTATGATCCGGTTGCATGTTTTGTTGGCTACCTTACATCTGGAGTGAAAAAGTTGCTCTCTTGGGTTGGCTTCTAGGGGGGCTCAATAGTATGAAGGACTCTTTCAATCACGAGCATCTCACCCTCTTCAGGTGGTAAGTAGGAAGTCTCCCGCTCATTAGCAAACTCTTCTTCTTGATCCTCCTCTACCTCTATGTGATCTAGTTCTTCAATCTCTCTGATTATAAGCACTCTTCTATTGGAGCAATATGCTTGGAAGTAACCATAGCCAAGGCACTTGAAACACTTCTTCTAACCCTTAGAAGCTTCCTTGGCAACCTCCTTCCCCTTCCCTATATCCTTGTTATCCTTAGGGATAGGTTCTGACCTGTAAGAGTTGAAAGCTTTTACTAGAACAGCAGGTTTAGGAGGGGTAGAAGAGTAAGGCCTCCCTGATTTAAATTGTTTCTCAACCTTAACAGATAGCTTGCAGGCATCTTCAAACGTCCAGAAAGGTTGCAACTCAACCTTTTGTAAGATTGCAAGATTTAAGCCCCTGAGAAACCTGGCAACGGTTTGTTTAGACTCTTCCCTCAAGGCACGCCTAATCTGTAATTGCTTGAATCCTCTAATGTATTCTTCAACCTTCATGCATCCCTGTTGCAAGGAAGTGACCTTAAAGTATAGTTCTTGCTTATATATAGCTGGTAAGAACCTCTTATCCATGTGTTTCTTCAACTTAACCCAAGTTTTAATCGTAGGTTTACCTTCCAAGGCCCTGGTTCTCTGTAGATTCTCAAACTAGGGAGAACCATATTGCTTTAACTTCAAAACAACAAGCTTACAGGCCTTTTCCCCATAATAGCCTTTGATTTCTATGGTCCTCTCCATGGCTTGAACCCATTTCAAGTAATCTTCAAGCTTCAAGCTTCCATTAAACTCAAGGGCCTCTACTATGAGGTCTTTTAGGTGATCCGTATGCATTCTCCTTCTCCTGCGTCTAACATCTCCAGTGCAATATTCACCACCATACTGAGAATCAGAACCTCCAGGACGGTCCTGTGGTGTATCCCTTTCTCTTCCTGTTGGTTGGTTCATAAGTTACTGAATTTGAGCTGTGAGCCTTCTGATACTTTCTTGCATTTCTAGAATAGCTCAATCTCTCCTAAGTTCATGAACTTGTTCTGGAGAGAGACCTCTAGAAACTCTCAAAGGTTACTGAGGTGGAGGGGAAGTGTTTTCCCTCTCAGTCATGCTACTCAGGGTAAGGAAAATAGAATGTTGGAGCTGTTTTGAGGAGTTTGGTTCTTTGTAGTTGGACATGTGTTTAGGCTGGTAGGGTTCTTTTGTTGTTAAATGACAAGTTCTAGGATTGGGGGAGGGGGGACAAGAGAACGAGACTAGAATTAGAGCTGCAAAGTAGTGGATAGAAGCAACTTACAAAGAATCAAGTTGGGCTCTAGCACCATCTGATGTGTACTAAAACTTGTAGGCTTGATCAATTGATAAAACCAGCAACTCCACATGGAAGATATGGGCCGGCTAAAAGGAAGATAATCCACCAACTCGAACAATAAGGATTCACCACTAAACCGCTTAAAGCAAATGCACTAGAGGACTAGATAAAGAATCACTCTAAACACCACCTGAACAGGTTAAAGTTAGAGAGCTTTTTCAAAGAGTTTTGCTTCAACCAGGAAAAGGGGTTTTCCTGCGTGAATAATCTGATTATTACATGTGGAGACAAGTCTTAAATACTTAGTTACAATCAAAGGATCAACAGCCATAACTAATTCTAGTTAAAATAAGCAAGCATATTTGAACTAAAACTAGCTTAAAAGAGCAACAAGATTGATCTGTTACACCTAAACCCTTTGCTTGTCTCCATTGCTGAGGTGTCAACCCTTAATAGCATCAAGGTACTTGCTAATGATGGTCTTGGAAGGGGATTTGCAGCTTGATCACATAAGATTAAGTTAGCTTGCCAGAAAGCACAACACACTTAAATCCAAAGGATAAAAGGGTATTTCTTGTGTACTTGTGCTGGTTAAAAGCTTATGCTAAAGGATCTGAATTTGTAACTTTTGGGCCTTGTTGGATAAATGTTTAGACACCCTTTCATGCCCTTAGACTTGCCAAAACGAGATGCTAAGTTAGGGATAAAATTCTCCATTTAAAACAAATGCTGCTGCTGCTGACTTGCTGCTTCCAGTAAATGATTCCAGGACAAAAACCAAGTAAGCTTTATCATTTAGGAGCTGATTAGGAGCTGATAAATGAGTGAGGGTAGTGGTAAAAAATGGATTGCACTCCTTAGGCATGAACAAGTTACTGAAAGCAGGTAGCACAGCCTCAAATGTATTGAACTGTAGGGTGTTCCTTATTGAACTGAATTGAACTAAGGCTGCTATTTGAGCCTCAAAATGACTTAGCTTGGCTAGTAGTGATGCTAGGGTGTCCAGCAAAGCAAGGATCTCCCCAAAATAGCCTCCAAACGGAATTGTAAGGCCTCATAGAATTGGCCTTGATGGTGGCTAAGTAGCAAAGTCTTCTCTGGTCCAGGGTGAGGGTCTTGTTCTAGCCTTTGGTTTGCGTCATGAAAAGCTCTATGGAAACTTAGAGAAGTGTCACTTTTTCAATTCTCAAGTCATATTTTTGGGCTACGTTGTTTCAGCCCAAGGGATTCTTATTGATGAGGGCAAGATCAATGCTATCCATGAGTGGCCCGTCCCTACGTCAATGCAACAAGTTCAAAGTTTTCATGGCCTAGCCTCTTTTTATAGGAGCTTCATGAGGGATTTTAGCTCCATTGTTGCACCCGTGATTGAAGTTCCGAAGGGCAAATGTTTTGAATGGATTGAACAAGCTCAAAAGGCCGTTGAGCGAATCAAGCTCAAGCTTACTAGTGCACCCGTTCTTGACCGTCTAAGCTTCTCCAAAGTCTTTGAAGTGGAATGTGATGCTTCTGGAGTGGGGATAGGAGTTTTCCTATCTCGAGAGAAGAGGCCCGTAGCTTTCTTTAGTGAAAAGGTCAATGATGCAAAGAAGAAGTACTCCACTTATGACAAGGAGTTCTATGCAATTGTGAGAGCTTTGGTGCATTGGAGGCATTACTTAGTGGGAGGAGAGTTCATTCTCCATTCAGATCATGAAGCTCTCAAGTTCATACAAAGGCAACATAAGATCAACCAAGGCATGCCAAGTGGGTAAAGTATTTACAAGCTTATCATTTTGTGATCCATCACAAGTCGGGCCAATTGAACAAGGGTACGGATGCTTTATCAAGAAGGTATCTTCTCCTGTCGACTTTGGAGAGTAAGGTCCTTGGTTTTGAGTGTATCAGAGGAATGTATGCTCAAGATGAAGAGTTCAAGGAGATTCTTGAAAAATGCTCACAACATGCCTATGGTCTCTTCGACCTTGAAGATGGGTTCTTGTTTAAAGGCACACAGTTATGCATTCCTAGAAGTGGGTTTTGGGAACTCCTCATTCAAGAGCTCTATGGTGGGGCTTTGGTCAGGCACTTTGGCATTGAGAAGACTTGTTCCATGCTCAAGGAACACTACTATTGGCCAAGCATGTCCAAGGATGTGGAGCATTATGTAAGAAGGTGCTCTACTTGCCAACAAGCCAAGAGTGACTCATGGCCCCAAGGCCTTTACACTCATCTCCCTATCCCTCAAGGCCCTTGGGACGATGTGAGCTTGGATTTCATCACAGGTTTGCCAACGACCCAAAGGCACAAAGATTCAATCATTGTGGTGGTGGACCGATTCTCTAAAATGGCACACTTCATATCGTGCATACCACCAATGATGCTTTCCTTATTGCAAACCTCTACTTCAAAGAGATAGTGCATCTTCATGGAATTCCAAGAAGCAAGGTTTCACATGGGGACACAAAGTTCCTAAGTCATTCTTGGCTTACCTTGAGGAGAATGTTTGGTACTCACCTCAAGTTTATCACTACATGTCAACCCCAAACCGATGGTCAAACCGAAGTGACTAATAAGACTTTGGGAACTTTGCTCAGAGTTCTAGTCAAGAAGAGCATCAAAAGGTGGGATGAGTTGCTTCCTCATGCGGAATTTGCCTTCAATCGAGCTCCTAGCAAGGCTACCTCTCTTTGCCCTTTCCAAGTGGTATATGGCTACAACCCTCGGACTGCCTTGGACCTTGTTCCAATTCCTAATCCCACCAAATTCAGTTGGGAAGCTAAGAAGAGAGTAAAAGAAATTCAACAGTTACACACCATGGTGAAGGAAAGGATTGAGAAGTCCAATGAGCAAGCAAAGCAACGTGCCAAAAGGCATAGAAAAGATGCACAATTTCGGCCGGGAGACTTGGTTTGGATCCATTTGAGGAAGGAAAGGTTTCCTAGCAAGCGCAAATCCAAGCTTATGCCACGTTCGGATGGTCCATTTTAAGTCATTTAGAAGATTGGTCCTAATGCATACAAGATCGACTTCCCAGGAGATTATGGAGTCTCGACCACCTTTAATGTGGCGGACCTTAGTCCATATTATGATGAAGATGATCAATTTCCGTGTTTGAGGTCAAACTCCAACCAATGCACAGAGTACGATGGGGACCATCCCTTGGAACCATTTGAAGGTCAGCCAGCAAGCCTAGGCGACTCTATAAGTACCAAGGAGGTCAAGGAACGTCATGCTTTGGCCCAAGAAGTCACCAACCAGACCGTGCACCTACTGCCTCATTGGACCAGAATTAGGCTTGACTTTCTCAATCTTTGGGCCACTGATGCCAAGCGTATAACTGAGTGCAATGACCACCCCCTTAATGTTAAAGATGTTAGCTTTCAAATAAATCACATTTCAAGGAATTTGGAGGTCATTTGCTAGGTCAACCATCCACTTCGTTCAGACTGTGCAGAACTAGTGCTAATCTAGCACGAGGCAAAATCAAGGGAGTTTAATGGGACCAACTTAACTCCAACATTTGTGCAACTTTAAGGCATGAAAGATGCGATAAATAGTTATCAATTCACCAGCCTTCAAGGACCAGTAAGCACCCCCTTGTGTTGCTATTATCCAGCCAAAAGGAAAAGAAGAACGACTTCGTTATCCAGTTGTACTAGCCATGTAAGAGAGCTGCAATTTGCCTTAATTACTAGTACTTTTTGCTGAGTTAGACATTGTCTGGCTGTACTAAGATGCTTTCAAGGCTTGACACCTCATTTTTAATTAAGCTTTAGTACTAATGAGGTGACCAAGTGAATGACTAAGTGAATGATTAAGTGCACGTACTAATGGGAGTGGGCTGATTTGATGCTCTCTCTTCCCTAGTGTAGTAATTGTCTCTTGGCTGAGTGTGGGGGCTTTGGACAGCCGTGGGAAGGCCTTTATAGTAAGTCAAAGAGTCTTTTGGAAACATACTTGAATTAATGCTAAGCTTGAGTTGTGAAAACTCTCTCTATTCTCTCTCAAAATCCTAGTGTGTATCATGAGCGTGGCAATCTCAAGCGGGTCTCTAGGTCTTCTTATTTCAACTAAGATGGTGCTTGAAATCTGTAACTTAGTTGAACTAATAAGATTGCCCAAGTGTGTGCAAACTAAGGTGGGTATTCAAATCACCCTTGCTAGTTCACTTGTGCTTATCATTGTTCTTGCTTCCTTTGATTCTATTTGTCTCCATTCAACCAATATGCATTCTTGAATCGCTTATGCAATCTCTTGCACTAGTGAGGCTAGAACACATAAGCAGAGCCATAAACAAAATTACAATCAAGTATAGGTGCCCCATACCTAGACTTGAGGACATGCCAGATGAACTACGTGGCTCAAAAGTGTTTTCAAAGATTGATCTTAGAAGTGCATTTTACCAAATCAGAATCCGAGAGGGAGTTGAATGGAAGATGACATTGAAGACCAAGGGAGGCTTATATGAATGGCTTGTGATGTATCTCCCGACATTGTATGCTAAAACACAATCCAAGAGTAAAAGCATATGATGTATGTTGAGTTTTACAAGCTTAGAACATTGGCAAAGCTAGCAACTCAACATGGAAGATATGAATTGACCTAAAGGAAGTATTTCCACCAACCAGAACTACAGGATTCACCACTAAGCCCCTTAAACCTAAATGCACCAGGAGTTAGATAAAGAATCACTCTCAGCACCCCCTGAATAAGCCAAAGTTAGAGAGATTTTGAGAGGTTTTTGCTTGAACAAGCAAAAGAGAGTCTTTCAATAATCATGACCTAAGCATTACATGTGGACACAAGCCTAAAATAATCAATTAAAATCAAAAGATCGATGACCATAACTAATTCTAGCCAAAGAAAACAGATTTGAACTAAACTAGCCTAAAACGGCAACAGACTAGATTCTTCACACCTAAACCCTTTGCTTATCTCTAATACTTAAGTGCCAACCCTTAATAGCATCAAGGTACTTGCTAATGATGGCCTCGGGAGGGGATTTACAGATTACTACATCGAGTTAAACCGGCCTGCCAACAAGTACAACACACTGAAATCCAAAGGATAAAAGGGTTTTCTTGCATTCCGGTGCTGGTTAAAAGCTATTGCTAAAGGATTTAAATCTGCAACCTTAGGGCCTTGTTGGATAAATATTTAGACACCTTTTGAAGCCCTTAGACTTTCCAAAGCGAGCTGCGAAGTTGGGGATAAAAATTCTCCCTTTAAACTGTTGCCGCTACTGCTGACCTACTGCAACCAGAATTAATTCTGAGGAAAAATCAAGTAACCTTTATCATTTAGGAGATGATTACGAACTGATAAATGAGTTAGGGTACTGATAAAAAAGGATTGGATTCCTTAGTCATGCATAAGTTACTAGAAGCATGCAAAACAACCTAAAACATGCTGATTGCAGGATGCTCTTTATTTGAGCTGAACTCAACTAAGGCTGCTGTTTGTGCCTCAAAATGACTTGGCTTGGCCAGAATAAATACTAGAGTGTCCAGAAAAGTAATGATATCCCGAAAATATCCTCCAAGTTCAATTGTAAGGCCTCATAGAATTGACCCTGATGGTGGCTAAGCAGCAAAGTCTTCTCTAGTATAGGTTGAGGGTCTTATTCTAGCCTTTGGTCTGCATCATCCTCCCCTCATTTGAGAGGATTTCCCTAAAATCCCCAAAGTCAATCTCATCCTCTACATAGGGACTCAGGTCACCTACATTGAAGGTGGCTGAAACAGCCATGTCTCTTGGGAGTTTTAGTTTGTAAGCATTAGCTCCTTCCCTAGCTAGAACCTTGAAAGGTCCGTCCCCTGTATCCATTACCTTACTTTTCCTCCCGGTGGGGAACCTTTCCTTCTTGAGGTGGAACCGAATAAGATCACCAGGCAGATACTCCATGCCTTTCTTGTTCTTGCTAGCCTTGATTTTATAGGCTTCGTTAACCTTCTCAATGTGAACTCTAATATGCTCATGAAGCTTCTTCATTTCCTTGGCCCTCTTTTCAGCCTTAAAGCTACCCTTGCAATCAACGGGGAGAGGAATAAGGTGAACGGGAGTCAGGGGATTGATCCCACATAATGCCTCAAAAGGTGAACAACAAGTGGCTCCAGTTGGTGTTCTGTTGTAAGCAAACTCAGCACAGGGCAGGTTGAGATCCCATTCCTTCAAATTCTTCTGGACCACGGTTCTAAGGAGGGTGGACAAGGTCTTGTAGGTGACCTCAGTTTGGCCATCTGTTTGATTGTGGCAAGTGGTGCTGTACAAGAGCTTGGTACCTAACAAATGCCATAATCTTCTCCAAAATGGAGACAAGAACTTAGTGTCCCTATCACTTACAATTGTCTTGGGCACACCATGTCATCTGATGAGTTCTCTAAAGTATAAATCAGCAATGTGAGATGCATCATCAGCCTTATGACCTGCCACAAAATGAGCTATCTTGATGAATTTGTCTACCACCAACGTAACTTTATCCTAGCCTCTTTGTGTCCTGGGCAAAGCAACAATGAAATCCATACTGACATCTTCCCAAGGCCTTCATGGAACTAGAAGGGTGTATAGAGGCCTTGAAAAAATTGGCTCTTGTCTTTATGGCAAATGGAGCATCTGGACACCACTTTATGAACATCTTCCCCTATTTTTTGGTAATGGAAATGCTCCCTAAGAATATCTAAGGTCTTGTTCATCCCAAAATGCCTAGCTAGTGACCCTCCACGGGCCTCTCTCACTAACAAATCCCTTAATGGACATGCTAGAATACATAGTTTGTTTCCTTTGAACAAAAGTCCATCTTGCATCACATAAGGCCCTTGAGCTGGGGTGTTACTCACCAACTCTTGGAAAGTTGGGTCTTCAGAGTAGTAGGCCTAAATCAACTGCAATCCTAGTAGATTTGCACCAAAAATGAAAATCAACGCATACCTCCTTGAAAGTGCATCTGGTACTACATTATCAGTCCCCTTCTTCTACTTGGCAGAAATGGTGAAAGCCTACAGGAACTCGACTCATTTTGCATGTCTTGCTTTGAGCTTGGGCTTGCCATTGAGAAACCTTAATGCTTGATGATTTGAATGTAAGACAACGGCCTTAGGCTTCAAGTAGTGACTCCAATGACTCAAAGCTGTTACTATGGCATAGAATTCTTTGTCATCGGTTGAGTAATTGAGTTTAGGGCCACTAAGCTTTTCACTAAACTAGGCTAGGGGCCATTTCAATTAGATAAGAACAACTCCAATGCCCACTGCACTGACATCAAACTCTACCTTAAATAATTATTCAAATTTAGGTAAGGCTAGGACTGGTGCATCACATAACCTCTGTTTGATAGTCTCAAAAGCTTTTTGTGTTGTTGAGGACCAAGAAAAGTTTCCCTTCTTCACCCATTTAGTGAGAGGAGCCATGATTGTGCTGAAATCCTTGATGAATCTTGCATACAAGGAGGCTACCCCATGGAAACTTCTGACTGTAGTGATTGAGATAGGGACAAGACAGGACTTGATTGCTTCAACCTTGGCTTCATCCATCTGAATACCATCACAGGAAACCACATATCCAAGCAAGACAACCCTTGGTACAAAGAACTCACACTTTCCTAACTTCCCATATATTTTCTGGCTTCAAAGCGTGGAGAAAACTTGCTTGAGGTGCTGGATGTGACCAGGTTCAGTCTTACTGTACACAAGTATGTCATCAAAATATACAACCACAAAGAGAACCATGTAGGGCCTAAGAACTTCATTCATCATTCTCATGAAGGTGATAGGTGCATTAGATAACCCAAAGGGCATGACAAGCCATTCATAAAGCCCTTGTTTTGTCTTGAAAGTGGTTTTCCATTCATCCCCTCCTCTCATTCTGATATGATGATAGCCACTCCTTATATCTATCTTGGAGAAGATCATTGAACCACAAAGCTCATCCAACATGTCATCAAGTTTAGGGATAGGATACCTATACTCGATTGTAATATTATTGATGGCTATGCTGTCCACACACATCCCCCAAATGTCATCTTTCTTTGGCACCAATAAGGCTAGAACTGAGCATGCACTCATGCTCTCCCTCATATAAGCCCTATCAATAGGCTCTTGAACTTGCCTTTGCAGCTCCTTGGTTTCAATAGGGTAGCATCTGTAGGTAGGTTTGTTAGGTAACCGGACTCCAGGGATTAGATGAATCCGGTGTGCAGTACCCCTTTTTGGAGGGAGGCCAGGCGGTAAGCCTTGGGGAAAAACATCCATAAACTCCTCAATGAGGGGCTGAACAGAGGGGTGTGGAGTCGTTGGGTCTGATTAAGGGGTAGATTCCAACACAAACACAACAAACATAGGTTTTCCATTGGTAATAGCCCATTCCACTTTTCCCCATTGACATGCAAGGCACTCTCCTTGTGTATATCCCTCCCAGTTTTAAGTTTATGTGTTCGGTTAGGGGGTAAAGGGGTCAGTGTCATCTTCTTACCCTTCAATTTGAAGGAATAACCGTTGGAGTGACCATGGTAAATGACGTCCACATCAAACTGCCAGGGTCTACCTCGGAGCAAGTGGCAAGCATCCATTGGTAAGACATCACACAGAACCTCATCATGATATTCACCAATTGAAAAATGAACCAAAGTTTGCTTGGAAACTGTTACCTTATTGCCCCTCTTAAGCCATTGCAAGGTGTGGGGTGTAAGATGGATGATGGTGGCCAGCTTCAGCTTGCTGACCATTTCAGTTGAAGCTACATTTGTACAGCTACCCCCATCTATAATCAGGTTGCGTGTTTTGTTGGCTACCTTGCATCTGGAGTGGAATATTTGCTATCTTTGGTTGGCTCCTGGTTGGGCTTTAGTAGCATGGAGAACTCTTTTGATCATAAGCACCTCACCTTCTTGAGGTGGCAAGTAAGAAGTCTCACCCTCATCAGCAGATTCTTCCTCCTCATCCTCCTCTACTTCTAGGTGATCTAGTTCTTCAATCTCTCTGATTGCGAGTACCCTTATGTTGGGGCAATCTGCTTGAGAGTGACCATAACCATGGCACTAAAAACATTTGTTTTGGCCTTTAGGAGTGTCCTTGGCAACCTCTTTTCCCTTCCCGTTGTCCTTGTCATCCTTGGGGGCAGGTTCTAGCTTGTAAGAATTGAGGGTCTTCACTAGTATAGCAGGTTTAGGAGGGCAAAAGAGTAAGGCCTCCTTAGTGTCAGCTATTTCTCAACCTTAACATCTAATTGCCGGTATCTTCAAAAGTCCAAAAGGGTATAGTTCGACCGTTTTTAAGACTACATGGCTTAATCCCTTGAGAAACCTGGCAATGGTTTATTCAGGTTCTTCCCTCAAGGCACACCTGATCTGTAGTTACTCGAACTCCCTAACGTATTCTTCAACGTTCATGATTCCTTGTTGCAAGGAACTGACCTTCAGGTGCAACTCTTGCTTATAGGTAGCTAGTAAGAATCTTCCATCCATGTGGTTCTTCAATTTAACCCAAGTTTTGATCTGAGGTTTGCCTTCCAAAGGCCTGGTTCTCTTCAAATTCTCATACTAGAGTGAGGCGTATTGTTTTAACTTCAGAATAGTAAGCTTAAAAGCCGTTTCTTAAGGATAGCCTTTGATCTCTATGATCCTTTCCATGGCCTGAACCCATTCCAAGTAATCTTCAGGCTTTAAACTTCCATCAAATTCAGGGGACTCTATTCTGAGGTCCTTAAGATCACCCCTATGCATTCTCCTTCTTCTAGGCCTAGTATCTGTAGTAAATGACTCGCTACCGTAATGAGATTCAGGAGGTGAATCCGAACCTCCAGGAGGGTGCTGAGGTGGCTCCCATTCTTTTCCTCTAAGCTGGTTCATAAGCTGCTGAATTTGGGCTATAAGTGTTCTGATACTTTCTTGCATTTCCAGTGTGGCTCAATCTCTCCTAAGTTAATGAGCCTGTTCCAGAGAGAGACCTCTAGGAACTCTAATAGGTTGTTGAGTTGGAGGGGAAGTGTTTTCCCTCTCAGCCATGCTGCTTGGGTAAGGAAAATTGGTAGGTTGTGGCCGTTTGAGGAGTTTGGCTCTTTGTAGCTGGACTTGTGTTTGGGATGATAGGGTTATTTTGTTGTTGAATAATAAGTTCCAGTATGGAAGCAAGTGAATGAGACTAGAAAAGGAAGTTGCAAAGATCAATAGAAACAACTTACTAAGAATCAGGTTAGGCTCTGATACCAGCTGATGTATGTTGAGCTTTACAAGCCTTGAATATTAACAAAGCTGCCAACTCAACATGGAACATACGAATTGACCTAAAAGAAGTATTTCCACCAACCAGAAGTATTTCCACCGACCAGAACTATAGGATTCATCACTAAGCCCCTTAAAGCTAAAAGCACCAGGAGTTAGATAAAGAATCACTCTCAACACCACCGGAACAAGCTAACGTTTGAGAGTTTTTGAGAGGTTTTTGCTTGAACCAACAAAAGGGACTCTTTCATTAATCATCATTTGAGTATTACAAGTGGAGACAAGCCCTAAATACTCAGTTATAATCAAAAGATCAACAGCCATAACTGATTGTTGCAAAAATAAGAAAACAGATTTGAACTAAACTAGCCTAAAACAGCAACATGCTGAATTCTTGACACCTAAACCCTTTGCTTTTCTCCATTACTGAGGTGTCAACCCAAATGGAATCAACATACTTGCTAATGACGGCCTTGGGAGGGGATTTGCAGCTGATTACATTGAGTTAAACCGGCCTACTAATAAGTACAGCACACTGAAATCCAAAGGATAAAAGGGTATTTCTTACATTCTCGAGCTAGTTAAAAGTTGATGCTAAAGGATCTGAATCTGCAACTTTAGGGCCTTGTTGGATAAATATTTAGACACCGTTTCAACCCCTTAGACTTGCTAAAGCGCGATGCGAAGTTGGGGGTAAAAATCCTCCCTTTAAACTGCTGCAGACCTACTGCTATCTGAATTAATTCTATGGCAAAATCATGTAACTTTATCATTTAGAAGTTGATTATGAGCTGATAGATGAGTTATGGTGCTGATCTAACGGGATTGGATTCCTTGGGCATGCATAAGCTACTAGAAGGAGGCAAAACAACCTGAAACATGCTAATTGCAGGATGCTCTGTATTTGAGCTGAACTGAACTAAGACAATTGTTTGTGCCTGAAAATGACTTGGCTTGGCCAGAAGAAATGCTAGGCTATCCAGAAAAGTAATGATCTCCATAAAATATCCTCCAAGTTGAATTGTAAGGCCTCACAGAATTGACCTTCATGGTGGCTAAGCAGCAAAGCCTGCTGTGGTCCATGATGACGGTCTTGTTCTAGCCGTTGATCTGCATCAACTTAAAACTAAGAGAGGGCACAATCAAGGAAAATTCAAGAGCATGGCACGTTACAAGCTGGTTTTGAATTAGCTAAAACTTAATGAGGGAAATGGATTTAGAATCAAGGGATTGTAAATGGGAAAAGGAAGAGAAAGGATAGATACTAAATTAATCTTTAGATATAGAAATCACCACCAAAGACTAATTTAGGTAAAACTAAGCTTGTTAAACGATATAGAAACACCACCAAGAACAAGATTATGGCCCTTAAACTATGAATAAGACACAGAAACACCACTTAATCATGTTTAAGACTACACTTGAACACCATCCTAATCAGCCTAGTTAGAGATCAGCAAGTTTAGTGTTTTAAGAGAAACAAGAGCAATGCTCTCAAATCTGATTTCAATTGATATTCAAAGCTTCGTACAAAATGAGCATTCTAAGGCGTTATATACATGGCCAAAGGCAGCCTGCATGCTTAGGAGGTTTCCTTCTAAGGGAGGGAAACTCTAAAGCATGCTCAAGCCTTGCTTATAACTAAGCTAACTACACCAGGTTGATTAACTTAAGCTAATTACAACCCGTAAGCTTAGTAATAAAAAAACAAATGACTAAGCTTAACATTAAAACACTTAATTTAGCTTAACACATTAAAATACTAGAGAAAATAAACAAACAGTAGCTGTAAAGTGCTTTCTCCTTTTTTTGCTAGCCAATCATATTGTAATGTGGTAAATCTTCCTTTATTTTCTCATTGGCTAGGCTCTTTCCAAGGCATGTTTGTAGCATATGATGGTGTCTCTTGCATCCTTGAACGTGATTGGAAGTAATTGAGTAGCCAAGCAGTTCAGCAAACCCTTATAGGAAGGAAATTACACCAAGCACTAAACCGAGTTCTAGAATATGTTTTCGGCCCGGTTTTGTACCTTTGTTTCCACCAATCAAAAGTTAGCACGATTTTAATTTCAGGCCATGGGGAAAATCCTTAGGGTGTGTACAAACCCCCTTGCAAGGAAATCAATGTTAAATCATGTTTAAGTAGAAGATTTCTACTAAAATATTTTACCGTGCAGATTTGGACCAAATATGGCAGGGTTGGTAAAATGGTCTGATTCTTCACTTTGACTGAGCATGATTGGTTTTTCTTGCTTGGAACTAAAAGGTAACATCTAGGGGAACCCAAAAATTTAAAAATTGAGGACTTAAACCATAATGTATCTTATGAAATCACATACTCAAAATCTGGTACATTCTGCTTCAACTGAGCAGTTTGGATATTTTGGGTTTGTTAGCTGAATTGGATGGGTAAATGAAGTCCAAATGAGTTAAAACTTTTTTTTCCGGAAATATAACTTCTTGAAATTCAAACCCATTGCAAAAATATTAGACTTAAACCTCAAAGAGGCCTATGTAATTAAGCTCTCAAAAACTGGGTATGTTGCTGGAATGAACCCGTGACCTGTTGTTTCAAGTCCTTTGGTAGTTTTGACAAAAATACTTAATTTAAAACTGATTTAATTGCATAGTTAAGTTTATTAGAATGTTAATAAACTCTCTTAGCAATGAAATCAAAGTTAAATTAAGTTTAAGTTGATGAATCAACTTAAAACTGAAATAGGTTAAAAAAAATAATTAAGGCTAATTGAGGATTGCATGAGGTGATATCCATAAGCTTGTCATGCCATTTGGTATTTCTAATGCTCCTAGTACAATCACAAGGCTAATGAATCAAGTATTCAAGCCTTATATTGGTAAATTTGTGGTGGTCTACTTCGATGACGTTTTGATTTATTCCAAAGATAAGCAAACACGTCAAGATCACCTCAATCAAGTCATGCTTGTTGTTGAACATGACAAGCTACACGGTAACCTTAAGAAATGTATTTTTTTCACTCATGATGTTACGTTCTTAGGTTACATTGTTTCTGAAGAAGGGATAAAGGCAGATGAGAGCAAGTAGGAGGCTATATGGGCATGGCCTCAACCACAAAGCATTTATGATGTTTGAAGCTTTCATGGATTAGCTTCCTTTTATAGGAGGTTTATTCGAAACTTCAGCAGTATTATAGGTTCCATGACTGAGGTTATTAAGGGTACGTCATTCAAATGGGCCCCTAAAGCCCAATCTGCCCTTAAAGAAGTAAAGAGAAGACTAACTCAAGCACTTATCCTTGCTTTGAGAAGGTCTTTGAAGTTGAATGTGATGCATTATGAGTGGGAATAGGTGGTGTTCTTACTGAAGAAGGTAAACGATTAGACTTCTTTAGTGAGAAGTTATACGATTCAAGAAGAAAGTACTCCACCTACGACAAGGAATTCTACGCTATTGTATGGTGTTTAGAGCATTGAAGCCATTATTTAGTGGCTAGTGAGTTTATATTGCATTCAGATCATAAGGCTTTGAAGTATATTTAAGGCCAACACAAGTTAAACTCACGCCATGCTAAATGGGTTGTGTTCCTTTAGTCATTTTACTTCACCATTAAGCACAAGTCTGGAAAGTTAAATCAGGGTGCTGAAGCAATATATAGGAGGCATCTCCTCCTATTTCAATTATATGCTCTTATTCTTGGTTTTGAGCATCTGAAGTGTTTATATCTGGATGATGAAGACCTTGGGGACTTATATTTTGTGTGCTTGACCTAAGGCTCAAAGGGGCAAGGGTTCAATATTAGTGGTAGTAGAAAGATTATCAAAGATGGAATGCTTCATACCTTGCAACAAGACCAATGATGCTACACACATTGTTGGATTATGCTTTAAAGAGGTAACTGGATTACTCGGTACTCCTAAGTCTATTGTTTCTGATAGGGACAAAAAGTTTTAAGTCATTTTTGGATTACCCTTTGGAAGAAGTTGGTACTAAGTTGATGTATAGTACGACATGTCACCCCCAAACTGATGGACAAACTGAGGTGACTAATCGAACCTTGGTTACACTTCCCAGAGCTTTGATTAAAGCTCATGCCAAAATTTGGGATTTACTCTTGCTGCATGCTGAGTTTGCATACAACAAAGCACCAAGTAAGGCTAGTGGTCTTTCCCCTTTTAAGGTGGTCAATTGGATTGATCCATTAAGTTCCATTGATCGTACCTCACGGCCCTTAGACCAGAAACCATGTGCACATGCAACAGTAAGAGTAGAAGAGATTCAAAAGGTCCATGAGTTGGTAAAGGCCAGAATTGAGAAGGCAAATGCATCCTATGTAGCCCAAGCCAATAAGCATAGGAGAAAGATGGTTTTTCAACCTGGAGATCTAGTATGGATCCACTTGAGGAAGGAGAGATTTTCTTCCAAAGGAAAGAACAAATTAATGCGAAGAGCTAAAGGTTCATTTGAGGTCCTAGAGAGGGTAAATCACAATGCGTACGAGGTTGATTTACTAGGAGAGTATGAATTTTTAGCGACGTTCAATGTGGTAGATTTGAGCCCCTTCCATCCAGCTGACTCGCAAGTAGATTTGAGGATCAAATCTTTTCAACAAGGGCAAGATTATGCCGTCTTACAAGCTAAGACAAAGTTCATGATCAATCAAGTCCAGAACGTCCAAGAACAAGGTGACAAGTTAAAAAGATGGCTCACCTTTCACCAGAAACACAAACAGAACCCTACGGGTTCAAAATAGTTTTCAAGCCCGATTTTGTGTTTCTAATTACTTAGGCCTCCGTAAGGGTTAAGTCTTGGATTTAGGCATCTATTAGGTTTAAGTCCTGAATTTTTGTATATGTTGGGTCCTCAAGATGTTAAATACCTGGTCCAAGTGATTAAATCAATAGAAATCATGTGAAAGATGAAGAAACAGGTCAATTTTCCAAACAGTGTAGTTTGGAATGCGGTTTGGACCAATCCGGGAATTTTGATCTTTTGGGCAGGTGAATGAAATCTAAATTGAGTGATTCCACTTGGAGGAGTTAGAAGCCTTCCACAGATTTACGACCATATGTGGCAAGCCTGATCATTCCCACGTCTTGCATGTGAAACGAGGCTTCTAATCAGAGCATAAAAACTGCCAACTATTGCCGTGTTGCACCTAATTGATGCATTTGGTGGTTGAAGTGCTTTCTTCTGTCCAATATGTGTCTGGCTAATGGCATGAGTAAATAGCAAGCTGTTGGACACAATCATGAAGAAGCCACCAAGTTATCCAATGTGAAGCAAGTGCGAAAGACAACTTCATTCGTAGTGCCCAGCCGTAAAGCATAAAGTAGCCAGTCAACTTCACTCCCTTTCTTCACTTCAAGGCAGCTGCTTATTTGCTTAATTACTTGCTCAGTATCAAGTTTAGCTTTTATTCTAATGATTAGATACACTCAATGGTTGTACTTAACAGAGATTAAGCTAGGATTAACATTGTAACCTCACAGGTTAGTAAAAATCGTGAACTAAGCTAGTTTAAGAGGTTTCCTAATTCTGAAGAAACCTCACTCACTAGGCTTTAGCTACTTAGTTGCTTGATAAAAGGCTTTTGTATTGTTCATTTTTCAATCAAATTTCGTGCATTTGAAAAGAAAGAAAGAAAGCTTTGCTCCTTAAAGCTGAAACACTTAACTTGCTGATCCTTAACTAGGGCGGTTAAGGTGGTGTTCAAGTCAAGTCCAGATCTTATTAACTGCTGATTTCTGTATCTTAATCAAGTTTAGGGGCCCTAACCTTGGTCTTGTTGGTGATTACTGTATCAAAGATTCAAGTTTAGAACTATTCAAAACTCACTTTTAGTTTCGGACTGCATAGAAAGCAAGCTTAGGCGGTGAGTTCCTTTGTTTGTTTTGTGCTCTCCTTTCATTGTAAATGATTTCCATTGAGCTTTACATCAGTTCACGAAAGAACTACTCAACTTAGGACAAGGAGTTCTATGCATTGGTGAGAGCTCTTGATCATTAGTCCCATTGCTTAAGGCCGAAACAATTTGTCCTTTGTTCGGATCATGAGGCATTAAAGTATTTGAGTGGCCAACATAAGCTCGATCCAAGACAAGCTAAATGGGTTGAGTTCTTGCAAAGCTTCTCCTTTATGGAAAAACATAAGAAGGGGATCACTAATGTTATGCTGGATACACTATCAAGGCGACATTCTCTCTTGGCTGTGATAGAAGCAAGGGTTCTAGGCTTCCAATTCATCTGTGAGCTCTACCAAGAAGATGAAAATTTCAAGCACTATCTCCGTGAGCAAGATGGTCACAAGCATAGCCCCTACAATCTCCAAGGGGGCCTCTTATTCAATGGCAACAAGTTATGTATTCCAAAGGGTCCAATTCGAAAGCTTCTTGTCAAGGAGGTTCATGGGGGCAGTCTAGTCATTAACTTTGGGATCACTAAGACTATTGATATGCTCAAAGAACATTTTTATTGGCCAAGAATGGGTGGTGATGTGCATGAAGTGGTTTCGAAGTGTTCTCTTTGTCAAAAGGCCAAAAGTCAATTCCACCAAGGACTATACACTCCATTGCATGTGCCTAATGGTCCTTGGAAAGATGTGATCATGGATTTCATAGTTGCCCTTCCTAGAACTCAAAGGGGGCAAAGATGCTATTATGGTCATGGTGGACCGTTTCCTACTGATGGCTCACTTCATTCCTTGTGAGAACACTGATGATGCCTCTCACATAGCCCATCTCTACTGCAACGAAGCTGTTAAGCTACATGGCATTCCTAAGAGCATTGTGTCCGAACAAGATTCAAAGTTTCTTAGTCATTTTTGGAGATTTTTATGGAGGCTCCTTCGTACTAAACTCTTGTATAGTACCTCCTACCATCCTCTAACCGATGGCCAAACCGAAGTAACCAATAAGACCCTTGCTACTTTACTTTGGAGTTTACTAAGTAAGAGCATCAAGGAGTGGGATCTCAGGCTTCCACACGCTGAGTTCGCGTACAATCGAACTCCTAGCTTTGCTACTTCCCACGCTCCTTTTGACTCTTGCTATGGAATCAACCCTCTAACTCCCCTAGAACTCATACCACTTCCACTTGACTCTAGAGTGAGTTATTAGGCTTAGGAGAGGGCCAAAGACATGAAGAAGCTTTAACAACAAATTTGGGCCAAGATTGAGAAGACAAACAAGATGTATAAAGCTAGAGCTAACAAGCACTGCAAGCCCATTACCTTCAACCCCTGGGACTTGGTGTGGATACACTTGATGAATGAGAGGTTCCTCTCTAGGAGAAAGAACAAACTCATGCCAAGGAGTGATGGTCTTTTCAAGGACCTCGAAAAGGTCAATGATAATGCTTACAAGTTAGAGCTGCCCGGGGACAAGGGTGTATCTTCTACATTCAATGTGGGTGATCTCACACCCTATCTTGAGGGTGAAGAAAATGGTGACGATTTGAAGGAAAATCACATTCAAGAAGGGGAGGACAAAGCAAATTCCATGTCTACACAAGTCCAAGCGAACTCACAAATCCTTCTTAGTGCTCACAAGCTACAACAAAGGGGACTTGGTCCATGTACTGATTTAGAGCTTCAATTCCAACATCATCCTAAGCCTTTAAGATGTGTTACTCTCCTATTTTGGCAAGGTCAAGAGGCCTTGTAAGTGGTTTAATCATTAAAACGAGCTTAAACCCATAACAACAATATGTTGAGCTCAAAACAGTGGCATGCTCCCAAATTGCACAAAAACCAGCGCACATACTCGATTTTGCAAGATTGATTACTCAAGCTTCATTTGGAGGCTGAAAATCCACTTTAGAGCCCTTAATATGTCATCTTTAAGGACATATGAAGATATCTAGGTTAGGTCATTGGGTAATACGTCAATTGTAGCCATTTTCCAGAGGTTGCAAAAACTATCCCAGCCTGCACGTGTTGCCCGTTTTACCCTATATCTCCAAATCAGTAGCTCCAAAGTTCTACCAACATGGGCCACATGGAACATTACTTTCTACGCTGTCTAAAAAGGTTTGTTTCACCCCATTTGAGTAAGAGACTTAGGAGATACAGGTGTTTGAAGTTGGCAGCTGTAATCTAAAAAGTTGCTGACAAAAAGCATAAAGCACTTTTCAGCTTCTGTGCTTGCAATGCTTTTTGGTTTCCTTTGGATTTATGGACATTTATATGGTCCCTTTCCCCCTTTTTTTCAGCTTGTTAAAGGCTCTCATATATAACGGAGGCCCTTAGGTTATAAAAAATCATATTTGAATAATATGAAAAGAGCTCAATGCTTTCTCTCTCAAAAATCTCATTTCTCTTTATCCTTGTTTCTGAGGCGGTGAGTCTTGAGTAGAACCTTTATAGAAGTGTTGGTGGCCAAGCCTTTATGCTTTTCTTGGTGGTTCAATAGTCATGGTGGGTGGCTTAGCCTTTAAACCAAGTCATATCTTTAGCAAAAGGGAAATTTACAACCAAAGTCAAGCAAGCTACAATCTGACCCATCTTGGTCACGCTCCATTTGGTGTCAGAGCCAATCAAGGTTGGTGCACTTAAGCTTATACCACATTTCCTTGCTTTGGTTTCATTCTTGGTAAGCCTTCTCTTTCACTCTTATTGTAGAAACCGTGGTGAATCTACCACTCTCTCTCTAGCTTCAGCAATCCCACTTCTCCTTTCAAAACAACCTTGACCAAACACTTTCTTAGATCCTAAACTCTTAACTAAGATTTGATTTCCCCAAAAACCCCTGTCTTACTTCCCAAGAACCCCTCAAAATAGCCCAAACACAAACCCCAACCAAAACCCCTCAAAAAGCTTCAAACCACAAAAATGTGCAAACTCAGGCAGAACATAGGCACGGCGACCTCGTGCCCATAGGCATGACAGTGCCTGCACTCTCCAGTTCTAGAACAACAGTATGGCCATCCCGTGCCCCTAAGCGCAACCGTGCCTCCCTTCCCCAGCCTGTTTTGCACCGTGCTACCCCTAAGCACGACCGTGCCTCTACCTCTTCAAGCCATCAGCCTCTTTCCTCCTTCTTTCTGACCATGCCTAAAGAAGAAAACCCCTCCACAAACAGCCCCCAACCAGCAGGAGTACCAAGGGGTATAAGCCTAGAACAAGCTTATATCATGAGACAAGATGATGCCATTCTGGCATTACAACAAAGTGTGAGGCAAATTAGTAGGCAACTTGAGCAAATGACCACCCAATTTAGGGCCCTCTAAGGAGGCCAAAGAGTTTAAGAGCCTAGTGATCATGGAGATGAATATGACTTCTCTAGTGACTCATGTAAGGGAAGCAATCCAACAAAGGGAGGTAGGAGACTTCCTATGGACAAGTTTAAAGACATCAAGGTAGAACGTCCGGAGTTCAATGACAACTTGAACCCCGATAAGTACCTTGAGTGGGTTGAAGCAATGGACTGAATCTTTTAGGCCGAGGGCTATAATGATGAAAGAATTTTCAAAGTTGCTGGCCTGATGTAAAGTTCAATGGAAATCACTTACAATCAAAGGAGAACAAAAAAACAAACAAAGGAACTCATGACCTTAGCTTGCTTTCTATGCAATCCAAAACTGAAAGTGAGTTTTGAATAGCTCTAAACTTGAATCTTGGATACAGTAATCACCACGAAGACCAAGGTTAGGGGCCCTAAACTTGATTAAGATACAGAAATCGCCACTTAAACAAGATTAGGACTTGACTTAAGCACCACCATAATTGGCCTAGTTAAGGATAAGCAGGTTAAGTGTTTCGGTTGTAAGGAGCAAAACTCTCTTACTTTCCTTTCAAATGCACGAAATCTGATTGAAAAATAAAGAGTACAAAAGCCTTAAAGGCTAGAAAGCAAGCAACCATGTAACTAAAGCCTAGGAAGTGAGGTTTCTTCAGAATTAGGAAACCTCTTAAACTGGCTTAGTTCATGATTTTCGCTAACCTGTGAGGTTACAATGTTAATCATAGCTTAATCCTTATTAAGTACAACCATTGAGTCAATATAATCTTTAGGATTAAAGCCAAACTTGATACTAAGCAAGTAATTACGCAAACAAGCAGCTGCCTTGAAATGAAGAAAAATAGTGATGTTGACTGGCTGCTTTATGCTTTATAGTTGGCCATTAGGAATGAGGCTATCTTTCTCGCTTTTTTCTTATTGGATAACTCGGTGGCTTCTTCATTATTGTGTCTAACAGCTTCTTAGTTACTCATCCCAGTAACTAGACACGAATTGGACAATAGAAAGGACTTCAACAACCAAATGCGCCAATTAGGTGTAACCGGCCAGCAGCTGGCAGTTTTCAGGCTATAATTGGAGGCCATGTTTCACATGCAAAATGTGGGCATGATCTGGCTTGCCACATATGGTTTGAAAGATCCAGAAGTTTTTTAAATCCTCTGATGGAGTCCCCATTACCAATGTCAAAGAAGAAGGTCCAGCAACTCGTTCAAGGTCCAATACACACTCTAACTTGCAAGCGTTGCTTCAGAATGGCCATGATATTCAAGAAGGAGTTCGCGGGCTAAACCCCTCAAAATAGCCCGATTTTGTCAATCTCATTACTTAGGCCTAACCATGCCTTAAGTAAGAAATTTGTGCATTATTGGAATACTCAAGAAGTCTACAATCAAGTGCAAGCATTGATTTCAAATCATGCACACAAGAGGATGAAGAATCAAGGCGTTTTCCAAAACCGTTCCAGATTGCCCTCCAAATGCACGGTTTAAAGTTTGTGTTTGATTACCCCACTTAAACACATCATAACCTTGATTTCTTGGTGGGGGGGGGATTATACACATCCTAAAAATACCCCCCATGTTTAAAATCCAAATCATGCCCACTTTTGCTAAGCTGAATTTATGCACCAAAACCGGCCAGCCACGGTTTGAACCCGGTTCATTTGAACCAGTTTATTTCTTCACCCAATCAGCCGGCCACTTGCATTCTCTAGATAGATTGGCACACTCTTCAAGTTTGTCACGCCCCTCAAGGTCACCTTGGATTGGTAGATACATGGGAAAGAGTAACCAATGAGAATACAAGGCAAGATATCTTGTCTCTCTCCTCTCATTGGCTAGCCGAAAAGTGGCCAAGGAATTCGGCTACCCACATGCATTCTAGTATCATTTTCATCTTGTATTATGTCTAATCATAAGTCTAATTGATGTATAATTAGCATAGACTAAGTTTCGATGCATGATTTGATGTGTTAGTAATAGTTAAGCTGGTTTGTAATTTGTTTAGTGCAAACCGGTTGTAATTAAGGTTTTAGTACATTTCCTCTCTAGTAAGGAAAGGGGGGAACGTGTACTTGCTAGTTGGCTAGGATATTTTCCTACATACACAAGCCCACCCCACGGCCATGGAAGAAGAACAACACACTTTGAATACAAAAGCTGAGTTTGACAGTATTTGCTTTCTTCTTTCCAAAACGTTGCTTGCTTATCCTTAATTGGGCCAATTAATGTGGTGTCCAAGTGAGTCTTAACCTTGACTAAGTGGTGATTTTGTATCTTAATCAAGATTAAGGGCCCTAGACTCAAAGATTGGTGGTGATTCTGTATCCAATCTAGGGCTTAGTTCTATCTTGTTCTAGTTTGATTCCCACGGTTACTAAGTGAAGTAATCAGCTTGGATTTTTAAGTTAATTAATTTCACTTAGCTTATCTTCTATACCCCTCCGTTCTCCCACTTCAAATACTTCCATTTCCATCCATTTTCACAATTTATACATCTCGAAAGAGAGCAAAATCGAAGCTAGCTTCAAGAGAATCCAAATCGTGCTCTCTTAGCACCTTCACGGCTTTGTGACCAGCAAAGTGGCACGGTGTGGCCCTGCACCTTTGCACGACCGTGCCACCCTTGGCCGTGAACAAGGCTTTAAGTTTTTGCTTCCCTTGATGTGTGTTGGCTTGGGTAGTGTTTCCCCTTGACACATACATCATATTTGTTATCAGAGCTTCGGTTTCTCCTAGGCCTTGTGTACCCTTCCACTTCCACAAATCATTCCTCTATTCCCTTTCACACAAATTAAGTTTCACCTTTGTTCTAGCAATCGTATTCGAGCATGACTTCAACTAGCATGTCTTTGGAAGAAAGGTTTGAAGCCTTGATGAAACAAAATGAGTTCTTGGCTAGCAAAATTCAAGAAGACTCTCAAAGGAACCAAGAAGCTCAAGCACAGAATGAGTATCTACAAAAGCAGTTGGGTTCATTTTTGAAGCAAAAGCAAAAGTTGAATGGGGACACCCTTCAATCTGAACCAAGGGCACGTGAACAAGTCTATAGCCATGATGTTGATTCATCAAGTGAAGAAGAAGTGCCTAGAGTGGTTAGAGGAGAGCCATGAAATCAAGCCAATAACAATGACTTTAGAGTTGAAGTTCCTGAATTTCAAGGTAAACTTTATCCTGAAGAGTTTATTGATTGGTTACATACTGTTGAAAGAGTCTTTGAGTATAAGGATATACCTGATGATAAGAAGGTTAAATTGGTGGCATTAAGACTCAGAAAGTATGCTTCTTTATGGTTGACAAACTTGAATGCGAAGAGACTTAGAGAAAGGAAGTCTAGAATTCGAACATGGGATAAAATGAAGTCCAAGCTTAAGGCACGGTTTCTCCCACCTACTTATGTCCAAGATTGTTATTCTCAATTTCATATTCTCACTCAAGGTAGTATGAATGCTGAAGAATACACTCGTGTGTTTGAGAAATTGATGATTAAATGTGACATTCAAGAACCTGAAGAGCAAACCATAGTTAGATACTTGGGTGGTCTTGATCCTAGGTATTCTAATGTGGTAGAATTGCAAGCCTATGCATCTTTTGATGATGTTTGGGTACTAGCTCACAAAGTGGAACAACAAAAGAAAGCTAAGCAACCCCACAAACCTCAAACTGCCAAGCCTTTCATTCGGAACCAACCTTTTGACAAGGGGAGTTCCAATCCACCACCAAAGCCACAAATGCCTTTCCCTCCTAATCCACAAAGAACCGTAGCACCTCAAAAGGCTCCAGCACCACCATTTCGTCCTAACCCTAACTCAATGAGCAATAGAAGGTGTTTTAAATGTCAAGGTGTTGGTCATATTGCTTCCGAATGTCGAAACAGAAAGGTCATTACTTTAGCAGAATGGACGACTGTTAAAGAAGACTTTGAAGAAGAGGAGAACGAAAGTGAAAGTGAGCAAGAGCAAGAGGAGGTTCACGAAGATGTCACTAAAGAAGTTGATGACGGAGAACTCTTAGTCCTAAGGAGAGTTCAAAGCAATCACAAAGGACTTAAAGATGAACAAAGAGAGAACATATTTTATAGAAGGTGTACCTCTCAAGATAAAATATGCTCTTTAATCATTGATGGTGGTAGTTGTTCTAATGCTGTTTCTCTAAGCATGATTGAGAAACTAGGGCTGCAAACAATGACTCATCCACATCCTTACAACATCCAGTGGTTAAATCAAAGCGAGGGAATTTAGGTGAACTATCGTTGTTTGGTTTCATTTTCCATTGGGAAGAATTACAAAGATGAATTATGGTGTGATGTTATTCCTATGGATGCATGTCATATTCTTTTGGGAAGACCATGGTTGTATGACCGAAAAGTTATGCATAATGGCTACCTAAACACTTATTCATTTACCAAGGATGGCAAGAAAATCACCCTAGCCCCTTTAGCCCCATCCAAACTCCACGAAAAACCCCCACAAAATAAGCCTAAACACGGTGAGTGTCTATTAGCCATGCGTGAGGGTGTATTAAAGGCTTCACAACATGAGTTTAAAGCCTTTAGAGAGTGGATTCTAAGCATCCAAGAAGAACCTGAAAACTTGATGCCCACTCATCCCATTGCCAAAACCCTCATTGAAAACTTCTGTCATTTATTCCCTGAGGAGATCCCCACGCGTTTCCCTACCAAAAGAGATATTCAACATCACATTAATCTTATCCCTGGTTCCATCTTACCCAACAAGCCTGCATATAGGATGAACCCAAAGGATACTAATGAGATTAAAAGACAGGTTGCAGAATTGTAGGAAAAGGGCTTGATTCGTGAGTCTATGAGTCCATGTGCCGTTCCAGCTCTTTTAGTGCCAAAGAAAGATGGTGGAGTGAGAATGTATGTTGATAGCAGGGCCATTAACAAGATCACTATCAAGTACGGGTATCCCATACAAAGACTTGAAGATATGCTAGATGAGTTACATGGCTTCAAGGTGTTTTGAAAGATTGATCTTCGAAGTGGTTACTTCTAAATCAGAATCAGAGAAGGTGATGAATGGAAGACTGCTTTCAAAACCAAAGGTGGACTTTATCAATAGTTGGTAATGCCTTTTGGTCTTTCTGATGCACCTAGTACTTTCATGAGGTTAACGAACCAAGTGTTTAGACCTTATATTGGCAATTTTGTGGTAGTATACTTTGATGATATTTTGTTGTATTCTAAGAATGAGCATGAACATCAAGATCATCTAACTCAAGTTATGCTTGTCTTAGAACGTGAAAAGTTGTCTGGTAACCTTAAGAAGTGTGCTTTCTTCACTCCTGAAGTTGCATTTCTTGGTTATATTGTGACTGAAGATGGTATAAAGGTAGATGAAGGTAAGGTAGAAGCCATTCGTTCTTGGCCTATACCTAAGAGCATTCATGATGTTAGAGCATTCATGATGTTAGAGCATTCCACGGTTTAGCTTCTTTCTACAGGAGATTTATTCAAAATTTCAGCACTATTATGGCTCCTATGACTGAAGTTATCAAAGGTACATCCTTTATGTGGAATCTAAAAGCTCAATCTGCCTCTGAAGAGATCAAGACTAGGCTTACTCAAGCACCGATATTGTCATTGCCATGCTTTAGTAAAGTCTTTGAAGTTAAATGTGAGACCTCTGGTGTAGGCATTGGTGGAGTTCTTGCACAAGAAGGTAAACCTCTAGCCTTCTTTAGTGAGAAATTGTGTGATTCTAGAAGAAAATACTCCATGTATGATAAAGAGTTCTATACTATTGTGAGATGTTTAGAGCACTGGAATCATTATCTTATTGCAAGTGAGTTTATCTTACATTCTGACCATGAAGCATTGAAGTATATTCAAGGCCAGCATAAGTGAAACTCCAGACATGCCGATTGGGTTGTGTTTATGCAATCATATCACTTCACTATCAAGCACAAGTCAGGTAAACTCAATCAAGGTGCGGATGCTCAATCCAGGAGGTATCTATTATTATTTCAGCTAGATGATTGTGTGCTTGGTTTTGAGCATCTACAGGTTTTATATGCCAATGATGAAGACTTTAGGGCATTATATGCTGCTTGTTTTAAACAGCCCAAAGGAGATTTTCATATCCAAGAAGGTTTTCTATTCAAGGGTACTCGACTATGTGTTCCCAAGTGCAGTACAAGGGAGTTGCTGATTCGAGAAGTCCATGGAGGTTCCTTAGCTGCACATTATGCTGAGAACAAGACTATTATTATGCTAAGAGAACATTACTATTGGCCAGATATGGAACGTGATGTGCCGGATATTCTAAACAGGTGTAGAACATGTTAAGTTGTGAAGAGCCATTCGCTACCTCAAAGTTTACGCACTCCATTACCTATTCCTACCTTACCATGGGTTGATTTAAGTATGGACTTCATTCATGGACTTCCTAAAACACAAAGGAACAAAGATTCTTTCTTTGTTGTGGTTGATAGGTTTTCTAAGATGTCTCATTTCATTCCATGCAACAAGACCAATGATGCTACACATATTGTTGAGTTGTACTTCAAAGAAGTAACAAGGTTACATGGTATTCCAAGGTCATTTGTTTCTGACAGGGATACCAAGTTTTTGAGTCATTTCTGGATTACTTTGTGGAAAAAGTTAGGTACTAAGCTGAAATATAGTACCACTTGTCATCCACAAACTAATGGCCAAACTGAGGTTACTAATCGAACCTTATGGACTCTCCTAAGAGCTTTGATTAAGCCTCATGGCAAAGCATGGGATTTGCTTTTACCACATGTAGAGTTTGCTTACAATAGGACACCAAGCAAGGCAACGGGTCTTTCCCCATTCAAAGTGGTCTATCGAATTGATCGCCTTAGTCCACTTGATCTTATTCCAAGGTCATTTGATGAAAAGCCACATCCTGATACAGCTGCAAGGGTAGAACAAATCAAGAAGGTACATGAGTTCATAAGGAGCAAGATTGAGAAGACCAATGAAACCTATCAAGCTCACGCCAACAAGCACAAGAATCAAGTGGTATTCCAACCACGAGATCTTGTACGGATTCACCTTAGAAAGGAGAGGTTTCCATCCAAGAGGAAGAATAAGCTAATGCCACGAGCTGATAGCCCATTTGAGGTACTTGAACGTATTAATGACAATGCTTACAAAGTTGATTTGCCCAGTGACAACGGAGTTTCAGCCACATTCAATGTAGCTGATTTGCAAGCTTACCAAGACGATGATTACCTTGCCGATTTGAGGATCAAATCTTCTCAACAAGGGGAGGATGATGGAGTCCCCACTACCATTGTCAAAGAAGAAGGTCCAACAACTCGTTCAAGGTCCAATACATACTCCAAGTTGCAAGCATTGCTTCAGAATGACCATGATGTTCAAGAAGGTGTTCACGGGCTAAACCAGTCAAAACAGCCCGGTTTTGTCAATCTCATTACTTAGGCATAACCATGGCTTAAGTCATGAATTTTTGCATTATTGGAATCCTCAAGAAGTCTACAATCAATTGCAAGCATTGATTTCAAATCATGCACACAAGAGGATGAAGAATCAAGGCGTTTTCCTAAACCGCTCCAAATTGCCCTCCAAATGCACGGTTTAAAGTTTGTGTTTGATTACCCCACTTAAACACATCGTAAACTTGATTTCTTGGTGTGTGTGGGGGGGGGATTATACACATCCTAAAAATAACCCCCATGTTTAAAATCCAAATCATGCCCACTTTTGCTAAGCTGAATTTATGCACCAAAACCGGCCAGTCACGGTTTGAACCCGGTTCACTTGAACCAGTTTATTTCTTCACCCAATCAGCTGGCCACTTGCAATCTCTAGATAGATTGGCACACTCTTCAAGTTTTTCACGCCCCTCAAGGTCACCTTGGATTGGTAGATACATGGGAAAGAGTAACCAATGAGAATGCAAGGCAAGATGTCTTGTCTCTCTCCTCTCATTGGCTAGCCGAAAAGTGGCCAAGGAATTCAGCTACCCTCATGCATTCTAGTATCATTTTCAGCTTGTATTATGTCTAAGCATAAGTCTAATTGATGTATAATTAGCTTAGACTAAGTTTAGATGCATGATTTGATGTATTAGTAATAGTTAAGCTTGTTTGTAATTTGTTTAGTGCAAACCGGTTGTAATTAAGCTTTTAGTACATTTCCTCTCTAGTAAGGAAAGGGGGGGACGTGTACTTGCTAGTTGGCTAGGATATTTTCCTACATACATAAGCCCACCCCACGGCCATGGAAGAAGAACAACACACTTTGCATTCAAAAGCTGAGTTTGAGAGTATTTGCTTTCTTCTTTCCAAAACGTTGCTTGCTTATCCTTAATTGGGCCAATTAAGGTGGTGTCCAAGTGTGTCTTAACCTTGGCTAAGTGGTGATTCTGTATCTTAATCAAGATTAAGGGCCCTAGACTCAAAGATTGGTGGTGATTCTGTATCCAATCTAGGGTTTAGTTCTATCTTGTTCTAGTTTGATTTCCACGGTTACTAAGTGAAGTAATTAGCTTGGATTTTTAAGTTAATTCATTTCACTTAGCTTATCCTCTATACCCCTCCGTTCTCCCACTTCAAATACTTCCATTTCCATCCATTTTCACAATTTATACATCTCGAAAGAGAGCAAAATCGAAGCTAGCTTCAAGAGAATCCAAACTGTGCTCTCTTAGCACCTTCACGGCTTTGTGACCAGCAAAGTGGCACGGTGTGGCCCTGCAACTTCGCACGACCGTGCCACCCTTGGCCGTGAACAAGGATTTAAGTTTTTGCTTCCCTTGATGTGTGTTGGCTTGGGTAGTGTTTCCCCTTGACACATACATCATGCTCCAAGTGGAATCATTTAGAGTTCATTTCGCTGCCCAAAAGATCCAAAATGCCCGCAATGGTCCAAACCGGGTTCTAAATTGCAAGGTTTGGAAATTTTACCTGGCTCTTCATCTTTCACTTGATTTAACTTGATTTAATCACTTAGACCTGGTGGTTAACATCTTGAGGAGCTAAAATATGAAAAAATGGGTGACTTAAACCTCATGGAGACTTAAGTAATTAGAAACACAAAACCAGGCTTGAAAATTATTTTGAACCTATAGGGTTCTATTTGTCTTTCTAGCAAAATATGAGCCATCTTTTGAACTTGTGGCCTTATTCTTGGACGTTCTGGACTTGATTGATCATGAACTTGGTCTTAGCTTGGTAGGACTCCATCATCCTCCCCTTCTGAAAAAGATTTGATCCTCAAATCTGCTTGGGAGTCATCTGGATGGAAGTGGCCCAAATCTGCCACATTTAATGTGGCTGAAACTTCATGCTCTCCTAGTAAATCGACCCTGCATGCATCGTCATTTACCTTCTGTAGGACCGCAAATGGACCTTCAGCTCTTGGCATTAGTTTGTTCTTCCTTTTGGAAGGAAATCTCTTGTTCCTCAAATGGATCCATACTATGTCTCCAGGTTGAAAAACCATCTTTCCCCTATACTTGTTGGCTTGGCCTTCATAGGATGCATTTGTGTTCTCAATTCTGGCCTTTACCGTCTCATGGAGCTTTTGAATGTCTTCTACTCTTGCTGCTCCATCCGCACTTGGTTTCTGGTCTAAGGGTTGCAGGGTAAGATCAATTGGATTTAATGGATCAGTCCCATAAACCACCTTGAAATGGGACAGAGCAGTAGCCTTTCTTAGTGCTTTGTTGTATGCAAACTCAACATGGGGCAAGAGCAAATCCCAACCCTTGACATGAGGTTTAATCAAAGCTCTAAGGACTGTAGCTAAGGTTTAAATAGTTACCTCAGTTTAGGGGTGACAAGTGGTATTATACGTCAACTTAGTACCCAGCTTACTCCAAAGGGTAATCTAGAAATGACTTAAAAACTTTGCATCCCAATTTGAAACAATAGACTTAGGAATACAATGTAATCGCATTACCTCTTTAAAGTAAAATTCACCAGAGTGTGTAGCATCATTGGTCTTCTTGCAAGGTATGAAGTGTGCTATCTTTGAGAATGTGTCTACTACCACAAATATTGAATCCTTGCACCTTTGAGTCTTAGGCAGACCCAAAATGAAGTCCATGCCCACATCCACCTACAGTTGAATGTGAACTGGAAGTGGCATGTACAAACCTTGGGGTAAGGTATGACTCTTAGTAGCTTGGCGTGTTGCACACCTCCTTAGGATGTCTTTGATGTATCTCACATTGCCCTTGAAGAGAGATGGGGAGAAAGAGAGGATTCGGGTATGGGGAAAGTAGGGTAGCCAAGGGGATAAACTAGTACCTTGCAAGAGATAATCCACAAAGGAGCCACTCTTGTTTGAATACTAGGGCAATCTCCTTAGATCAATTGGGATATAGAAACACCACCCAATTGAGATAAAGAGACCTAGACACCACCTAAGTTGCCAAGCTTGAGATATAGAACTAGGAGTTTTGAGAGAGAAAGCACAATGCTTATATTCAATTTGACAAAAGACCCTTACATAAGGAAGTGAGCGGGTATTTATAACCTCATACCACCCTTCACTCGGCCCTTGGCTGATTACACAAGCCGAATAAGACCAAATGACTAAGCCTAGGCTAGATTACAAGTACTAAGTGATAGAATAAGAGATCTAATCTACCCTTGACACCTCACTAGCTTAATTAATCTCAAGATTGAGGTGTCAAGCATCTACACTAGCCTAATACATCAGCTTGGGGCCTTGAGACAGCAATTAATGCAAGAGTACACACCAAAAACAAGGTGGCAGCCGGTTACAGCCCTTACCCGGTCACTAGCATTTTGTTCCTTCTTTGGCTGTATAAAAGAACCACAAGCCGGTCCTTCCACTCAACTTTAGGGCCATGATTTGATAAATATTTAGATGTGTTTTCATTCCCTAAAGTTTGACAAAAGTTGGAAAACAATAGGTCAACCAATCGGAGCTTGCTTTCGGATAGTGCTGGAATGCGCCATGCAGTGTAACACCTTCAGGTTTGGCCTTGGTTGACCGACCAAATGGGCTCCAAAAATTCTGCACAAGTACTTGTTGAAAGCTTAGATCCTAAGCTTTAAGTTGGTGGGGCGTGCAGGAAATTTGCCCTTAAGGATTTTGCTCTAGAAGTGAAACAAAACCGGGCCAGAAACGGTATGTACTTTCCTCTTCTTTGCACAAGTGGTTTCTGACCAAAGTGTGCACTTCCTTGATCTTCTTGGCCTCCAAAACAGTGGATGGAGTATTGGTAGGTGCCATCGAGGGTTGACTTGGATGGTCCCCATCAGTCTTCAACGTCCTTCTCCATTCCAGGCCAGTAGTAATGTTCCCTTAACATGGTTAAGGTCTTGCACTCACTAAAATGACGAGCCAATAAACCACCATGTACCTCCCTAATTAGGAGCTCATGGGTGCTGCACTTTAGAATACACAAATCATACTCCCTAGAATAAATAGCTCTCTTGGACTAAGAAATCACCCTTGGAGTGCTCCAAGCGCACAGGATATAAGTCCCTAAGGTCTTCATCATTAGGATATAAACTCTTCAGATGCTCAAAACCAAGAATAAGAGCATCCAATTCAAACAGGAGGAGATGCCTCCTAGATAATGCATCGACACCTTGATTTAACTTTCTAGATTTGTGCTTAGTCATGAAGTGGAATGACTAAAGGAACTTGATCCATTCAGCATGGCGTGAGTTTAACTTATGTTGACCTTGAATATACTTCAAAGCCTCATGATCTGAATGCAATATAAACTCACTCCGGAGGCATCACACTCTACCTCAAAGATCTTGGAGAAGTCGGGAAGTGCTAAGATAGGAGCACTAGTAAGCATCCTCTTGATTTCCTCAAAGGCTTGATTAGCTTGCTCATTCCACTCAACGGCCTTGCCCTTGATAATCTCGGTCATGGGTGACACAATAGAGCTAAAATCCCTCACAAATATCCTATAGAAGGATGCCAACCCATGGAAGCTTCGAACTTGTTCTATGGATGAGGGAGTAGGCCACTCACGGATGGCCTTGACTTTACTTTCATCCACATGAATACCTTGAGCCGAAACCACATATGCAAAAAAGATGACTTGGGACGTGAAGAAACGGCATTTTTGAAGGTTGCCATAGAGCTCTTCCTTAGCCAAGATACTAAGCACTTGTTGAAGATGACTTGCATGCTCTTGCTCATCACGGCTCTACACAAGAATATCATCAAAATACACAACCACAAACTTGCCAATGACCGGCCTAAGCACCTCATTCATGAGTCTCATAAACGTGCTAGGCGCATTGGACAACCCAAACGGCATCACCAACCATTCATATAGGCCTCCCTTAGTTTTGAAAGTCGTCTTCCATTCATCCCTTTCAAAGATTCGAATTTGATAGTAGCCACTCCTAAGATCAATTTTGGAGAAGATAGTGGGTTCATGTAGCTCATCAAGTAGGTCTTCCAACCTTGGAATAGGGCACGAGAAGGGTCGGGACAACACATGGGCTCAAGCTCTCACGGATTAGCCCCTTAGCTAGCAGATCATCAACTTGCCGTTGGACCTGTTAGGTTTCTTGGGGGTTCATCCTATATGCCGGCTTGTTTGGGAGTGTGGAACCGGGTACAAGGTCGATTTTGTGTTGGATGGTTCTTTTTGAGGGTAAGCCATGGGGTATCTCTTGAGGGAAGACGTATTGAAATGCATGTAAGAGGGGGGTGGGCAAGGGATCGGTGGAGGCCGTGGAGGGGGCCGATTCTTGGCCTAGCAAAAGCCAATCTTTGTATGGCTCATATTCATACAGTTGAGATTTGAGGAGAGTGGTATCCATTTGTGGTGTTTCTTTGGCTTGGAGGGGGTGGACGATTTGAGGGGAGTAAGGGTGATTTTTTTGTGGTGTAGGGTGAAGGTTTATGTGTTCATTCGGCCATCATGCATAACCCTTCTATCAAATAGCCAAGGGCGTCCCAACAAAACGTGACATGCATCCATTGGTACAATATCACACCAAATCTCACCCTGATAGTTGTTCCCAATACTTAAAGACAAGAGGCACCGAGAAGAAATTTGCAAACCTTTGCTTTTGATTAAGCCATTGGATGGTGTATGGCTTAGGATGAGGAGTCACCGATAGCTTGAGCTTGTCAACCATGGATTGTGATGCCACATTTGCACAACTTCCCTAATCAATGATAAGGGAACACACTTTACCACCCACGGTGCACCTTGTATGAAAGATGGCCTCTCTTTGTTCAAGATCATCTTGAGAGTCTAGGCCACTTAAGGCCCTTCAAATCACCAACAACTCGCCTTCATCCGGACCTTCCTCAACCTCTTCTAGAGGTTCACTTGATTCTTGCTCATGCTCTTCTTCATTTCGTCCTTCAAATCCCTTAAAGGAAGCTTGAAATTCGGCCAAAGTGATAACCCTCTTGTTTGGACACTCGGAAGTAATGTCTCCTAAACCTTGACATCGAAAACACCTCCTTCTATCCTCCGGTTTGGGAAACGTTCTTTGTGGTGTGTTTTCGGTGATTTGAGGAGTTGGTCGTGGAGGGGGTGGGGTTTGGGGTCTAGGATTTGTGTTTGGGGGTCTTTGGATGGGGTAAGACCGAATAGGGGGCTTGGACACAATTCCATTTCCCTTAACCTTACGGTGTTGTTCCACCTTGTAAGCAAGAGAACTAAGCTCATCAAGAGACGAATACGGGTGTAGTTCAATGACATGGGCTATGTTCTCATCCAAACCACTCAAATATCTCATAAGGGTTTGGTTCTCTTCTTCATTCAAATCACATTTCAAGAGGAGTTATTCAAACTCCGTAGTATACTCTTCCACACTTTGGGTTCCTTGCTTGAGGTTGTGGAGTTTAAGGTAGTTGTCATGGACGTAATGGGTAGGTAGGAATTTGGACTTGAGTTTAACCCTCATCTTAGCCCAAGTACGGATTTTACCCTTCCCTTTTCTTGCCCTCTTGGTCATCAAATTAGCCCACCATATAGAAGCATACTTGCGAAGTTTAAGGGCTACAAGTTTTACCTTTTTCTCCTCCGGGATGTCTTTGTAATCAAAGACTCTTTCAACCGTCCGAAGCCAATCTAGGAACAAGTCAGGGTCTAGATGGCCTTCAAACTCGGGGATGTCAACTTTGAAGTCCAAGTTGCCACCTCCACTAGACGGAAAAGGTCTCCTCCCTTCATCTGCTTCACTAGAGGACTCACGGGGGTAGCTTTCCTCTTCCTCAAGGTCAATTTGAGGATGTTGCTCCGTGGGACTTCGAGAATTCCTCTTGTATCTCTTCTTTTCTTCAAGGAGTTGGCCAAGTTGGGTTTGGAGGTACATGACCTTGCCCTCTAGCTCGGCCTTGTCACTTTGTTCTGGGGTGAGGCTAGTAGACATGGTTGTGTGAGAGTGGGGAATGGAGTGTTTCGGGTTGGGAGTGGGTGGCACGGTCGTGCAATGAGGCATGGGGTGGCCGTGCGAGTGTGCTGTTTGGGATGGCACGGGCTGAGGTGAGGCACGGTCGTGCACAGTGGCACGGGGTGCCCGTGCTAAAATGCTGTCCGTGGCTCGGCAGAAAGTGGTGCAAGGGAGAAGGAAGGGAGATGTTTAGAGGAGTTTTTGGCTTAGTGTTTGGGAGAATGTTTGCGGATGGAAGCAAGCTCAGGAGCGTAGCCAAGGCTCTGATACGACTTGATGTATCTCACCTTGCACTTGAAGAGAGATGGGGAGAAATAGAGGATTTGGGTGTGGGGAAAGTAGGGTAGCCAAGGGGATAAACTAGTACCTTACAAGAGATAATCCACAAAGGAGTCACGCTTGTTTGAATACTAGGGCAATCTCCTTAGATCAATTAGGATACAGAAACACCACCCAATTGAGATAAAGAGACCTAGACACCACCCAAGTTGCCAAGCTTGAGATATAGAACTAGGACTTTTGAGAGAGAAAGCACAAAGCTTATATTCAATTTGACAAAAGACCCTTACATAAGGAAGTGAGGGGGTATTTATAGCCTCATACCACCCTTCACTCGGCCCTTGGCTGATTACACAAGTTGAATAAGACTAAATGACTATGCCTAGGCTAGATTACAAGTACTAAGCGATAGAACAAGAGATCTAATCTACCCTTGACACCTCACTAGCTTAATTAATGTCAATATTGAGGTGTCAAGCATCTACACTGGACTAATACATCAGCTTGGGGCCTTGAGACAGCAATTAATGCAAGAGTACACACCAAAAAGAAGGTGACAGCCGGTTACAGCCTTTACGCGGTCACTAGCATTTTGTTCCTTCTTTGGCTGTATAAAAGAAGCACAAGTCGGTCCTTCCACTCAACTTTAGGGCCATGATTTGATAAATATTTAGATGTGTTTTCATGCCCTAAAGTTTGACAAAAGTTGGAAAACAATAGGTCAACCAATCGGAGCTTGCTTTCGGATAGTGCTGGAATGCACCCTGCAGTGTAACACCTTCACGTTTGGCCTCGGTTGACCGACCAAATGGGCTCCAAAAATTCTACACATGTACTTGTTCAAAGCTTAGATCCTAAGCTTTAAGTTCGTTGGGCGTGCAGGAAATTTGCCCTTCAGGATTTTGCTCCAAAAGTGAAACAAAACCGGGCAAGAAAGGGTATGTACTTTCCTCTTCTTTGCACAAGTGGTTTCTGACCAAAGTGTGCACTTCCCTGATCTTCTTGGCCTCCAAAACAGTGGATGGTGTATTGGTAGGTGCCATGGAGGGTTGACTTAGATGGTCCCCATCAGTCTTGAACATCCTTCTCCATTCCAGGCCAGTAGTAATGTTCCCTTAACAAGGTTAAGGTCTTGCACTCACTAAAATGACCAGCCAATAAACCACCATGTACCTCCCTAATTAGGAGTTCATGGGTGCTGCACTTTAGAATAAACAAATCATACTCCCTTGAATAAATAGCCCTCTTGGACTAAGAAATCGCCCTTGGGGTGCTCCAAGCGCACAGGATATAAGTCCCTATGGTCTTCATCATTATGATATAAACTCTTTAGATGCTCAAAACCAAGAATAAGAGCATCCAATTCAAACAGGAGGAGATGCCTCCTAGATAATGCATCGGCACCTTGATTTAACGTTCCAGATTTGTGCTTAGTCATGAAGTGGAATGACTAAAGGAACTCGATCCATTTAGCATGGCGTGAGTTTAGCTTATGTTGACCTTGAATATACTTCAAAGCCTCATGATCTGAATGCAATATAAACTCACTAGCCACTAAATGATGGCTCCAATGCTCTAAACACCGTACAAGAGCATAGAATTCCTTGTCATAGGTGGAGTCCTTTCTTCTTGAATCACATAACATCTCACTAAAGAAGGCTAATGGTTTACCTTCTTGTGTAAGAACACCACCTATAGCCACTCCTGATGCATCACATTCAACTTCAAAGACCTTCTCAAAGCACGGCAAAGCAAGGATAGGTGCTTGAGTTAGTCTTGTCTTTACTTCTTCAAAGGCAGATTGAGCTTTAGGGGTCCACTTGAATGATGTACCCTTAATCACCTCAGTCATGGCAACCATAATAGTGATGAAGTTTCGAATGAACTTCCTGTAAAAGAAATCTAATCCATGGAAGCTTCGAACATCATGAATGCTTTGTGGTCGAGGTTATGACAGTATAGCCTCCAACTCACTCTCATTTGCGTTTATCTGTTCCTCAGAAACAATGTAACGTAAGAATGTAACTTCATGACTGAAAAAAGTACATTTGTTAAGGTTACCATACAGCTTCTCACATTCAAGAACAAGCATGACTTGATTGAGATTGTCTTGATGTGGTTGCTCATCCTTGGAATAAATCAGAATGTCATCAAAGTAGACCACCACAAATTTACCAATATAAGGCTTGAATGCTTGTTCATTAGCCTCATGAATGTACTAGGAGCATTAGAAACAAAAAATGGCATGACAAGCCATTCATATAAGCCTCCCTCGGTCTTAAATGACGTCTTCCATTCATGTTCCTCTTGGATTCTCATTTGGTTATATCCACTTCTAAGATCAATCTTTGAAAACACATTTGAGCCATGTAGTTCATCTAGCATATCCTCAAGTCTAGGTATGGGGTACCTATACTTGATTGTGATTTTGTTTATGGCTCTGCTATCCACACACATTCGTTGGCTTCCATCCTTCTTAGGAACCAACAAGACAGGTACGACACATGGGCTTAAAGACTCTCTTACAAGCCTTTTGGACATCAATTCTTCTACTTGCCTTTGAATCTCCATGGTTTCCTTTGGGTTCATCCTACAAGCTCGCTTATTAGGGAGGATTGAACCAAAAATGAGATCAATATAGCATTGGATGTCTCTTTGAGGAGGTAACCCTGTGGGTATCAACTTACGAAATAGATGACAGAACTTTTGTATTAGTGACTTGGCTGTGGGGTGAGTAGGTAGGGGAGTTTCTGGTTCATCTCGGATGTTTAGGATCCACTCTCTGAAAGCTTCAAACTCATGATATGAACCCTTTAAGAGAGGTTCACTAAGGGATACTAATCAACCAGAATGTTCAGGCTTTTTTGTAGGCTTGTTGTTGTGGAGTTCGGATGGTGACAATCGCTTTAAGGTAATATTCTTTCCTCCCTTAGAAAAGGAGTATGTATTCTGGAATCCATGACGCATTACCTTTCCATCAAACATCTAAGGTCTACCCAACAAGACATGACGTGCAGGCATGGGGATAACATCACACCATAACTCATCTTGGTAGTTCTTACAAATAGCCAAAAAATTGAGGCACCCAGAGTTAACTTGTAATCCTTTGCTTTGGTTTAGCCATTGGATGTTGTATGGATGGGGATGGGTCGTAGCTTGAAAGCCTAGCTTCTCAATCATGCTAAGAGAAACTACATTGGCACAACTTCCTCCATCTATAATCAAAGAATAAACCTTGTCTTCAACCGTACACCTAGTACGAAAGATGTTCTCCCCTTGTTCATCTTTGGCTCCCCTCTGGCCGTTCAAAGCTTGTCTTAGAACCAATATCTCACCCTCATCTGCTTCTCCTTCAACCTCCTCTAGGTTCTCCTTACTTTCTCCTTCAACTTCCTCCTCAAGTTCTTGCTCATCCACAGCTCTCCATTCGGCTACCGTGATCACTTTTCTGTTTGGACAATCCGAGGCTATGTGTCCTAACCCTTGGCACCTAAAGCACCTTCTTGTGCTTATAGGATTGGGACTGGGTCTGGTTGGAGGTGGTTGGACCTTTTGTGGAGTTGGGGTTCTTTGTGGATTGGAAGGGAGAGGATTTGTTGGCTCAGGAGGTGGATTGGAACTCAATTTGTAAAAAGGTGTGTTCCGAGTTCATGGCTTGAAATTTTGAGGTTCAAAAGGCTGTTTGCTGTCTTTTGTTGTTCAAGTTCGTGAGCAAGCACGCAAACCTCATCAAATGAAGTGTAAGCTTGTAATTCAACAACATTAGCATACCTAGGATCACGGCCTCCCAAGTATCTGACGATTATTTGGTCTTCTAGTTCATGTAAGTCACACTTGATTACAAGATTTTCAATCTCTCTAGTGTATTCTTCCACACTCAAGTTACCTTGGTTCAAGTTGTGGAGTTGAGAGTAGCAATCTTAAGCATAGGTAGGAGGAAGAAACCAAGCCTTGAGCTTAGACTTCATCTTCTCCCATGTTATGCTTTTGGACTTCCTTTCTCTAACTCTTTTGGCACACAAATTTGTCCCCAAAGAGAAGCATACTTACGGAGTCTCAAAACAACCAACTTCACCTTCTTCTCTTCAGGAATGTCTCTGTACTCAAAAACTCTTTCAACTGTGTGTAACCAATCCAAGAACTCTTTAGGATCAAGCTTGCCTTCATAATCTAAAACTTCTACCTTAAAATCATTGGTATTGGCTTGCATCCGTGGTTTTGGCCTAGCCATTCTCAATGGTTCATCCTCACTAGATTAATCAAGATGATGGCTAAACACATGCTCTTGTCTTCTAGGTTCGGATTGTAGAGGCTCCTTGTTGATTATTTGCTTTTGCTTGAAGAATGCACCAAGCTGTTTGCGTAAGCACTCATTTTGGGCCTTAGTTTCATGGTTTTACCGGGAATCCTCAATAATCTTCTTAATTAAAATCTCATTCTGCCTCATAAGAGCATCCAATTTCTCCTCCAAACTCATGCTAGAACTCATCTTGCTCTCAGTTTGTGTTTGAACTCAAGCTAGGAATGTGTTTGGAATTTAAGTGGAAATGATTCAGGGAAGTGGAGGGATGTACCAAGCCAAGGAGAAACTATTGCTCTAATACCAATATATGATGTAAATTTCAATGGAAATCACTTACAATCAAAGGACAACACAAAAACAAACAAAGGAACTCATGGCCTTAGCTTGCTTTGTATGCAATCCGAAACTGAAAGTGAGTTTTGAATAGTTCTAAACTTGAATCATAGACACAGTAATCACCACCAAGACCAAGGTTAGAGCCCCTAATCTTGATTAAGATACAGAAATCACCACTTAAACAAGATTAGGACTTGAACACGACCTTAACTGGCGAAGTTAATGATAAGCAAGTTAAGTGTTTCAGTTTTAAGGAGCAAAACTCTCTTCCTTTTTTTTCAAATGCATGAAATCTGATTAAAAAATGAAGTGTACGAAAGCCTTATAGGCTAGCAAGTAAGCAGCCAAATAGCTAAAGCCTAGGGAGTGAGGTTTCTTCAGAATTAGGAAACCTCTTAAACTAGCTTAGTTCATGGTTTTTACTAACCTGTGAGGTCACAATGTTAATCCTAACTTAAACATTGTTAAGTACAACCATTTAGTCAATCTAATAATTAGGATTAAAGCTAAACTTGATACTAAGCTAATAATTAAGTAAATAAGCAGCTGCCTTGAAGTGAAGTAGATGAGTGATGTTGACTGGCTGCTTTATGCTTTACTGTTTGCCACTAGGAATGAGGTTGTCTTTCTCACTTGCTACTCATTGGATAAGTTGGAGGCTTCTTCATGATTGTGTCCAAAAGCTTGTTAGTTACTCATCCCAGTAGCGAGACACGGATTGGACACCAGAAAAGACTTTGACCACCAAATCCACCAATTAGGTGTCATCGGGTAGTAGCTGGCCGTTTTCAGGCTCTGATTCGAGGCCACGTTCCACATGCAACACATGGGCATGATCTGGCTTGCCACGTATGGTTGGAAAGCTCTGGAAGTCTTCTAACTCATGCAAGTGGGATCACTCAATTTAGTGCGCATTTACCTACCCAAAAGATCAAAATGTCTGGGCTGGTCTAAACTGGGTTCCAGACTGCACGAATTGGAAAATAAACCTGGTTCTTCGTCTTCTGCTTGATGTAACTTTACTTAATCACTTGGACCAGGTATTTAACATCGTGAGGACGCAAAATATGCAAAAATTCTTTACTAAACCTCAAGGAGGCCTATGTGATTATAACCAGAAAACCGGGCATGAAAATTGTTTTGAAATCGTAGGGTTATGTTTATGTTCCTAGCCAAAGGTGAGCCATCTTTTCAAATTGTGACCTTGTTCTTGGACATTCTGGACTTGATTGATCATGAACTTGGTCTTAGCTTGGTAGGACTCCATCATAGCCTTAAACTCACAAGGTATGCCTCCTTGTGGTTTGAAAACATCAAAAAGTAAAGGGCTAGAGAAGGCAAGAGAAAGATCAACTCAAGGGAGAAACATGAGACTTCCATGAACAAGAGGTTCCTTCCGAATGCTACAAGCAAGACATCTACAACCGACTCTTCTCACTCAAGCAAAACAACATGAGTGTGGGTGAGTACATGAAGGAATTTAAGCAACTCCTCTTGATGGGAGGTGCCCATGAACCACAAGAACAAATCGTGGCTTGGTTTCTCGATGTGTTAAACCCCCTCATTGCTAGAAAGGTGGAACTCTAAACTTATTTCACCTTGGATGATATTTTTACACTAACTCTCAAAGTTGAAAACCAAAGAAATGAAAAAAGGGTCTTCACTAGGTCTTTCCCCAAGGTCCAAGTGAGCTCAAAACCCCTTTTCAAGGCCTTTTCTCATCCTAAACCCGAGAGCTCCTCATGGGTCGACAACAGCGAGTATGTGGCGCTTCCATCTTCAAAGGAGTTGCCTAAGATGCTTGAAGGGAAGGAGTGCTTTAAGTGTGAAGGATATGTTCACTTTCAATATGATTTCCCAAACCAACTGGTTGTGACCATGCAAGAAGTAGACAAAATTGATGCTTTACTAATGGAGGCTTAAGAAGATACTCATGGAGTGGAATCGGATGACATGGAGGAAGAGACTTCAATTGATGGTGATGAAGGTGAACTATTTGTCTTAAGGAGGTTACTACATACTCAAGACACCCCTTATGATAAGGCTCAAAGGGAAATTGATGTATCTTAGAAGGGAAAGCACTAATACTCATACCTGAATTCAAACCTATTTGCAAAGCAAACTAAATTCAAGCTAAGTGTGAGTGAATCCGTGAATGAATGTTTCAAAGAAGGATAATCTAAGCACTTGTTCAGATACAGAATCACCACCAAGCTTAGGCTTAGGATCCCTAAACTATGATTAAGATACATAAACACTACTTCATCAAGGTTTACGGCATAGATGATCACCACCTTAATCGGCTAAATTAAGGATAAGCAAGTGAAGTATTTAAGGGAACGAAAGCTATTTGCTCTCATTTTTTGTTTTCATTCAATGTTCAAGTGTTAGTCACAAAATGGTTGTGACAAAACCTTAATACATGACCAAGGAAGAACCTAAGCAACCAAGCCAGCTGATTGAGGTTTCTTACCTATGAAGGAAACGGATTAACTAGCTAATCTAAGCACTTAAAACTAAGCTAGATTACATGCTTGCTTTAACTAAACCAATTACAACTAGAAAATTAAGGAAAGGAAAAAAAATGATGTAATTAACTTTAATACATCTTAGCTAAGCTAATACAACAGCATTACTAGCAAAAATGTGGAGAAAAGCAGTCGTAAAGTGTGATCCCTTTTCAGATGTCCAATTAGAATGCAAGGTGCCTTTGCTTCCTTTTTGCTCTCATTGGATGGACACGTCCTAAGGCTCTTCCCTACATTAAATTAGGGTGTTTCTTGGTTGCTTGACTAGTGATTGGAGCAAACAGGCAAGAAGGGAGTTTAGTAAACCCATTGAACAAGGAAAAACACGTAGAACTCAACCGGGTTCTCAAAGGTATGTTTTAGCCCAGTTTTCTCACCTTGCTTCCACCGATCAAAAGTGAGCATGCTTTTGATTTCAGGAAATGGGGGGACTCCTTAGGGTGTGTCAAAAACATCCCTGCAAAGAAATCAAGGTTAAATCATGTTTAAGTAGAATATGTCCACTAAAATATTTTACCGTGCAATTTTGAACCCAAACTGACAGGTTAGACAAAAGGCCTTGATCTCTTGACTTTGACTGTGCGTGATTGATTTTAAATGCTTGGACCTAAAAGCTAACATCATAAGGAACCAAAAAATGCAAAAATATCAATCTTAAGCCACAATGTGACATAAGAAATCGAATGAACAAACCGGGTACATTCTGGTTGTTCAACCAGGTTGTTGCTGTTTGGTTCTCCTCCAACATTTGAACCATTGCTTGGACTTTGAAACTTGCATTGGACCTTATAGGACTCTTAGGACCCTCTTCCTTGTCTTGGTTGTGCGGGACTCCATCATCATCCCCTTGTTGAAGAGATTCGATGCTCAACTCTTTAAGGTAATCGCGGGCTTGGTAAGCACTCATGTCAGCCACATTGAATGTAGATGAAACTCCATAGTCCCCTAGGAAATCAACCTTGTAAGAATTATCATTAATCTTTTTAAGTACCTAAAATGGACCATCGGCCCATGGCATGAGCTTGCTCTTCGTTTTTGAAAGATATCTCTCTTTCCTTAGGTGTATCCGTAAGAGGTCTCTAGCTTGAAATACCACCTTCTTCTTGTGTTTGTTGGCTTGGCCATGATATGATGCAATAGTCTTCTCTATTCTGCTCCTCGCCAACTCATGTATCTTCTTGATTTCTTCCACCCTAGCTGCTGCATCCGCACATGGCTTTTGAACTAAAGGTCGTGGGGTAAGATCAAGTGGACTAATAGGATCAATCCCATACACCACCTTGAATGGTGATAGAACAGTAGCGTTGCCTGGAGCCATATTATAAGCAAATTCTGCACGGGGTGAAAGCAAATCCCAAGCTTTGGTATGGGATTTAATCAAAGCCCTTAGAAGTGTTCTTAGGGTTCGATACGTAACCTCAGTTTGCCCACGAGTTTGTGGATGACAAGTGGTCCTATATTTCATTTTAGTACCCAATTTCTTCCACAAGGCAATCCAAAAATGGCTTAGAAACTTAGTATCCTGATCAGAAACAATTGATCTAGGTATACCACCTAATCTAGCCACCTACTTCAAATACAACTCAGCAATGTGTGCAGCATCATTAGTCTCGTTGCATGGAATAAAATGACAAATTTTAGAAAACCTGTCTACTACAACAAAGATTGAATCTTTGTTCCTTTGCGTGTTATGCAATCCAAGAATGAATTCCATACTTACATCAACCCAAGTAGTAGGAATAGGTAGAGGTGTGTATCGGTTGTGGGTTAAAGAGTGACTTTTGGCCACTTGACAAATCCCACACCTCTTCAAAATGTCTTGTACATCTTTCTCCATACCTGGCCAGTAGTAATGCTCCCTTAGCATGATGAGTGTGTTGTTTTCACCATGGTGACTAGCAAGAGAACCTCCATGAACTTCCCTGATTAGGAGCTCCCTTGTGCTACACTTTGGTACACACAGCGGTGTACCCTTGAAAAGAAACCCTTCTTGATGAAAATCACCTTTAGGGTGCTTTGAACATTCAGCAAAAAAATCCCTAAAGTATTCATCTTCAGCATATAAAGCTTTTAGATGCGCAAAACCAAGTACACAAGCATCTAATTGAAATAAAAGTAGATACGTCCGTGATAGAGCATCAGCACCTTGGTTAAGCCTTCCAGATTTGTGCTTGATTGTGAAATGAAATGACTGGAGAAACTCAACCCACTTAGCATGACCTGAGTTTAACTTATATTGTCCTTGAATATACGTCAAAGCTTGATGGTCAGAATGAAGGATAAACTCACTTGCAGTCAAGTAATGACCCCAATGCTCTAAACACCTCACAATTACGTAGAACTCTTTTTCAGAGGTGGAGTATTTTCTTCTTGCATCACATAGTTTCTCACTAAAGAAGGCTAATGGCTTACCTTCTTGAGTAAGAAGACCACCTATGCCAACTCCAGAGGCATCACATTCAACTTCAAATACCTTACTAAAGCATGGCAAGGAGAGGACAGGTGCTTGACTGAGTCTACTTTTGATCTCATCAAGGGCAGATTGAGATTTTGGTGTCCAATGAAATGATGAACCCTTGATAATTTCAATCATAGGTGCCATAATATTGCTGAAACTTCTAATAAACCTCCTGTAAAAGGAAGCTAATCCATGAAAAGCTCGAACATCATAAATGGACTTTGGAGTAGGCCATGATAGAATAGCTTCAATCTTACTTTCACCTTGCTTAATGCCATCACCAATGACTACGTAACCAAAGAATGTTACCTTTAGAGTGAAGAAGGCACATTTCTTAAGGTTACCAAAAAGTCTTTCACGTTCTAGAACAAGCATAATTTGAGTTACTTGGTCTTGATGTTCATGCTCATCCTTGGAATAAATCAACATATCATCGAAGTAAGCCACCACAAACTTAGCTATGTACGGCCTGAATACTTGATTCATAAATCTCATGAATGTGCTAGGAGCATTTGAAAGACCAAAGCCAAAACCAACCATTCATAAAGCCCTCCTATAGTTTTAAAGGCTGTCTTCCATTCATCACCTTCTCTAATCCGAATCTGGTAGTATCCACTTCGAAGGTGTATCTTTGAAAACACCTTTGATCCATGTAGTTCATTCAGCATGTCTTCAAGTCTAGGTATAGGATACCTATACCTGATTGTGATTTTGTTAATGGCTCTACTATCCATAAGCATACCCATTCCAGCATCCTTCTTAGGCACCAAGAGAGCAGGCACGACATATGGACATAAGGACTCATAGATTAAGCCCTTAAACTTGAATTCTTCAACTTACTGTAGTATTTCGATAGTGTCCTTAGGATTCATTCTATAACTAGGTTTATTAGGTAGAATGGAACCAGGAATAAGATTAATGTGGTGTTGGATATCTCTTTTAGGAGGTGAACCTCGAGGGTATCTCCTTAGGAAACAAATGACAGAAGTTTTGTAAGAGTGTTTTGGTTATGGGGTGAGTGGGTAAAGGCGTTGCTAGTTCTTCTTGCATGCTTAAAATCCACTATTTAAAGGCTTTGAATTCATGTTAAGAAACCTTTAACAACGGCTCTCCTACGGCCAACAGCAAATCAAAACGAATGGGCTTGTTTTGAGGCTTAATTTCATGGAGTTTTGATGGGGTAAAGGTGCTAAAGTAATCTTCTTACCATCCTTGGTAAAGGAGTAAGCATTCAAGTAACCATTATGCATAACCTTATGGTCATATAGCCATGGTCTTCCCGGAAGCATATGACAAGCATCCATAGGTATAACATCATACCAAAGTACATCTTGATAGTTCTTTCCAATGCGGAAAGAAATTAAGCACCGTCAGTATACTTGGATTCCCTTGCTTTGATTCAACCATTGAATGTTGTAGGGATGTGGATGAGTCATAGTTTGCCATCCTAGTTTCTAAATCATGCTTACAGAAACCACATTTGCACAACTTCCTCCATCAACAATCAAAGAAGATACCTTCCCTTGGACTGTACAACGACAATGGAATATGTTCTCTCTTTGTTCATCTTTCACTCCTTTCTGGTTTCATAGAACTCTTCTCAAAACTAGTGATTCTCCTTCATCAGATTCTTCCACTACTTCTTCTTGAGTTTCCTCAAGTTCATCTTCAAAATCATCTTCTTTTTCTTCTTCTTCAAAGACCTCCTTCACAGTTGACCATTCAGATAAGGTAATAACCTTACGGTTTGGGCTATGTGAGGCTATATGCCATGTCCTTGGCATTTGAAACATCTTCTATTGTTCATGGGATTGGGATTTGGCCTATTTTCAGGGGTCTGGATCTTTTGTGGAGCTGGGGTTCTTTGTGGAAAGGAAGGGGATGGATTTTGTTGCTTGGGAATGCGGTTAGAACTCCCCATGTTAAAGGGTTGGTTTCGGGCATAAGGCTTTGGATTTTGGGTTTAAGGGGCTGCCTTGTTTTCTTTTGCTGCTCAGCCTTATGAGCCAGCACACATACTTCATCAAAAGTGGTACAAGCTGGCAATTCAACCACATTAGAATACTTTGGATCAAGACCTCCGAAGTACCTAACAATGGTTTGCTCTTCGGGTTCTTGTAATCATACTTGATTACAAGTTTCTCAAACTCACGTGTACACTCTTGAACACTCATGCTGCCTTGAGTAAGATTATGGAGGTGAGAATAACAATCTTGGACATAAGTTGGGGGAAGAAAACGAGCCTTAATGATGGGGACCACCCCTTAGAAACATTTAAAGATGAACCAGCAAGCCCAGCGGACTCTACAAGCACTAAGAGGTCAACAACATTCATGCCATTGTTCAAGAAGTCACCAAACATGCCTTGCACCTACTGCCCTGGTCGACCAGAATTCAGCCCGATTTTGTCAATCTTTTGAGCACTGATGCTAAAGGTATAACTGAGTACAAACACCACTCTATTCAAGTTTAAGATGTTAGATTTCAAATATATCAAGTTTTAAGGCATTTCGAGGTCATTTGCTAGGTCAAACAGCAGCTTCTTTCAAACTGTGCACTGCAGGCGTGAATCCAGGGTATGAGAGATTCAAGGAGGACTTACCAAGGTACATTCTTTTGGAAACTTTAGGGCATGAAAGATACGATACATATTTATCAAGTCACTAGCTTTGAACGACCAGAAAGCACCCCCTTGTACTGCTTTTTACCAGCCAAAACAACAACAAAAATCCCCTTTGACAGGTTACAAGCTAGTCGGTACAAGGGTGATGTTTGCCTTCGTTTTCTATTGTACTTAGCTACAAATTGACTTGTACTAGTGTAATTGTGCTGCCTAGAAAGCTTGACACCTCATTTGGGAGCGTCATTAGTCCTAATGAGGTGGCCTAAGTAGGATTAGACTTGCTTGTACTAATGGGGTGGCCGAATTGACCCCCCTCTCGTCCCCTTTTGTACTTGTTGTCTCTTAGCTAGTTTTTAAAGGTGGAATTGGCTTATGTTGCTTCTTTAAAAGCCATCCCTTTCCTCTTGTATCATAACTTTGAATGAATGTTAAGTTTGAGTTGTGAAATCTCTCTGAATTCTCTCTGAAAATCCTAGTGTTGTGTCTTGAGTGTGGCAACCTCACGTAGGTCTCTATGTCTTCTTCATTCAACTAAGAAGGTGATTGAGTTCTGTAACTTAGTTGAACTAAGAAGATTGCCCAAGTGTGTGCAAACCAACGTGGGTTTTCAATGAGCCTTACTAGTCTACTTGTGTTTATCATTGTTCTTACTTCCTTTTCATTCTACCTCCCTCCATTCTACCTATGCATTCTTGATTACCTTTTGTAAACTCTTTCATTAGTGAAGCTAGAATACATCAAGTGGTATCAGAGTTTAGGCTACCCTCTTGGCCAAGCTTCCATCCCGAAACACATTCCCAAACACAAAACCACAAAATAGCCTACGAACACTGTCCCTTGCAAATTCGAGTCGTGTCCAACCAGAGACTCAGCACGGCCACACTATGCCACGGTGGCACGACCGTGCCTCACCCCAGCACACCCATTCGTATTTCAGCAGTTGAGCATGAACCACCAGTGCCTCTCCCTAGCACACCCATTCCAGTTCCAACAAAGGAGCACGAGCTGACCGTGCCTCCCCACACGACCATTCCTCCCCCTCCTCGTCCTAAAACCACAAATTCCTTCACTCTAAGAACCAACATGTCTTCTACCCTTACTCCCGAGCAAGTGGCTGAGTAATCCTTAAAATAGAAGGCCGAGTTGGAAGCCCAAGTTAAGTACCTACAATCACAACTTGGTCAATTGTTATAAGAAAAGAGAAGGAACTTGATGAGCACTAGAAGTGCAAGCAAGCAAGACTCGGATGACTCCGAAAAAGAAGAAAGTAACTCACTTGGAGACTCCGAAGAGGATGTGTATGCAAGAAGATCAAGGAGGCACCACGGGCCTCAGGACCACAGCTAAAACGATTTCAAAGTGGACATGCACGAGTTTGAAGGTCAACTTGATCCGGACTTGTTCTTGGATTGGCTTCAAACAGTTGAAAGAGTCTTTGAGTTGAAAGACATCCTCAATGAAGGGAAGGTGAAACTTGTTGCCTTAAAGCTTAGAAAGTATGCTTGCATTTGGTGGTCTGATGTTGTGACTAAGAGAGTTAGGAAGGGAAAAGGGAAGATAAGAACTTGGGAGAAAATCAAGTCCAAACCTAAGTCCAAGTTTCTACCTCCCCACTACTTGCAAGATAACTTCCTTAAATTCCATCACCTCAAACAAGGGTCTGAGAGTGTATAAGAGTACACTAGAGAGTTTGAACAATTGCTTTCGAAGTGTGATTTGAAGGAGGATGAGTCTCAAACTTTGATTAGATATTTGAGTGGCTTGAATGAAGAAATTGCCCATGTGGTTGAACTCCACCCTTACACTTCTTTAGATGAGCTTAGTGTCCTAGCTCATAAAGTGGAGTTCCAAAAGAGACTCAAGGGCAAGGGCATGGCTTCTAAGCCTAACCCGGGGCCTTACCCTTTTGAAAAGTCCTCATATAACCCTCCCAAATCTACCGCAAACACAAACACAAGACCCTCTCCACCAAATCCCCCACAAACCCTCTCGAAACACGCCCTAAACTCAGTGACAAGAAGAGGTGTTTTCATTGTCAAGGTCTTGGTCACTATGCATCTGAGTGTCCTAACAAAAGAGTGGTCACTTTGGCCGAGTATCAAGCTTCTTGTGAGGAGCTAGAGGAAGAAAATGATGAAGGAGAGAAGGAGCTTCTCATGACTGAAGCCCTTGAAGAAGTTGAAGAAGGACTCGATGATGGAGAGATACTTGTGATTAGAAGAGCATTGAGTGGCCTTGCTTCCCAATATGACATGGAACAAAGGGAGAACATCTTCCACACCCGATGTACCGTGAACGGGAAGGTTTGCTCTCTCATCACAGATGGGGGAAGTTGTGCTAATGTAGCTTTCAAGACTCTTGTGGAGAAGCTAAAGCTATCGGTTTCACCACACCCAAGCCCTTACACCATCCAATGGCTCAACCAAGGTAAAGGCTTAAAATTTCTTCTTGGCCTTTACTTAATATCTCTATTGGCAAGAGTTACAAGGATGAGATTTGGTGTGATATTGTTCCAATGGAAGCTTGTGATGTCCTCCTGGGACGTCCATGGTTGTTTGATAGACATGTGATGCATGATGGTAAATTGAACACCTACACCTTCACTAAAGACCACAAGAAAATCACCCTTACCCCTCTCAAACCTACCTCTCAAAGAAAGCCCCAAGACACTCGTAGCATGGATGTCTTCCTTACCAACCTTGTCCATTCCCAACTTCATGAGTATGATGATTAGAAAGAGTGGATTCTACTTGGCCATGAACTGGCCGATGCTAAGGATTCTTCCCATCCTTTGCTTACCCCTGTCCTCAAAGCCTTTGAGCACGTCTTCCCAAGTGAGGTACCTAATGCCTTCCTCCCAAAAGATCCATACAACACAAAATTGACCTCATTCCTGATGTTGCCCTTCCAAATAAACCCGCCCACCGTATCAACCCTCAAGAAACTCAAGAGATGCAAAGGTAAGCGGATGAACTACTAGCCAAGGGCTTGATCCGTGACAGCCTAGGTCCATGTGTCGTGCCCGCATTGCTTGTTCCTAAGAAGGATGGTACCATGAGGATGTGTGTAGATAGTAAAGCGATCAACAAAACCACCATCAAATATTTCTTTCCTATTACACGGTTAGAGGATCTCCAAGATGAGCTTGATGGAGCCACCATCTTTTCTAAGATTGATCTTAGAAGTGGCTATTATCAAATCCGAATTTATGAAGGAGATGAGTGGAAGATGGCTTTCAAGACCAAATGAGGCCTCTATGAGTGGCTTGTGATGCCATTCGGGTTGACAAATGCACCAAGCACCTTCATGGGGCTTATGAACCAAGTTCTAAAGCTCCTTCTTTGCATGTTTGTTTTTGTCTAATTTGATGACATCTTAGTGTATAGCAAGAGTGAACTAGAGCATGCCAATCATCTATATCAAGTCTTGAGTATCCTAGCTTAAGAAAAGCTCTATAGAAACTTGGAGAAGTGTCACTTTTTCACTTCTTAAGTCACATTTTTGGGTTATGTTGTTTCCACCCAAGGGATTCATGTTTACGAGAGTAAGATCCCAGCTATCAGTGAATGGCCCATTCCCACGTCAATTCAACAAGTTAGAAGCTTTCATAGTCTATGCTTTTTTTATAGGTGGTTGGTGAGAGATTTTGGCTCCATTGTTGCACCCATGATCGAAGTTCTCAATGCTAAACAGTTTGAATGGACTGAACAAGTTCAAAAAGCCTTCGAGGAAATCAAGCTCAAGCTTAGTAGTGCACCCATTCTTTCCTTTCCAAGCATCTCCAAGGTGTTTGAAGTAGAATGTGATGCTTTCGGAGTGGGGATAGGAGTTGTCCTATCTAAAAAGAAGAGGCCCATAGCTTTCCTTATTGAAACGCTTAATGATGCAAAGAGGAAGTACTCCACTTATGACAAGGAGTTCTATGCAATTGTGAGAGCTTTAGAGGATTGGATGCACTACTTGGTGGGAGGAGAGTTCAACCTCCATTCGGATCATGAAGCTCTCAAGTTCATACAAGGGCAACACAAGCTCAACCCAAGGCATGCCAAGTGGGTAGAGTATTTGCAAGCTTTACATTTTGTGATCCACCACAAGTCCGATCAATTGAACAAGGGTGCGGATGCTTTATCAAGAAGGTATCTTCTCCTATCTACTTTAGAGACTAAGGTCCTCGGCTTTGAGTGTATCAAAGGAATGTATGCCCAAGATGAAGACTTCGAAGACATCGTTGAAAAGTGGTCACAACATGCCTATGGTCTCTTCCATCTTGAAGATGGTTTCTTGTTCAAGGGCACACGGGTACGCATCCCAAGGTGTGGATTTAGAGAGCTTTTGATTCAAGAGCTCCATGGTGGGGCTTCGTCCGGGCACTTTGGGATTGAGAAGACTTGTTCCATGCTCAAGGAACACTAATGTTAGCCAAGCATGTCCAAGGATGTGGAGCATTATGTGAGAAGGTGCTCTGCTTGCCAACAAGCCAAGAGTCACTCTCGGCCCCAAGGCCTTTACACTGCTGTCCCCGTTCCTCATGGCCCTTGGAAGGATGTGAGCTTGGACTTCATCACAGGTTTTGCAAGAACCCAAGGCAGAAATATTCAATCACGGTGGTGGTGGACCGATTCTCTAAAATGCCACACTTCATAGGATGCCATACCACCAATGATGCGTACTTCATTGCAAACCTCTACTTCAAAAAGATTGTGCATCTTCATGGGATTCTGAGAAGCATGGTTTTGGATAGGGACACAAAGTTCCTAAGTCATTTTTGGCTTACCTTGTGAACAAAGTTTGGTACTCACCTCAAGTTTAGCACTACATGCTACCCCAAAACAAACGGTTAAACGGAAGTGACTGATACGACTTTCGACAATATGCTTAGAGCTCTAGTCAAGAAGAGCATCAAAGGGTGGGATGAGTTGCTTCCTCATGGGGAATTTGCCTTCAACCCTCTCTTTCCCCTTTCCAACCGGTGTATGGATACAACCCTCGGACTCCATTGGACCTTGGTCCAATCCCTAGTCACACTAAATTCAGTTGGGAGCCCAAGAAGAGAACAAAAGAAGTACAAGAGTTACACACCAAGGTGAGGGAAAGGATTGAGAAATCCAATGAGTAAGCCAAGCAACATGCCAAGAAGCATAGAAAAGATGCACAATTTCAGCCGGGAGGCTTGGTTTGGATCCATTTGAGGAAGGAAAGGTTTCCTAGGAAGTGCAAATGCAAGCTTTTGCCACGTTCGGATGGTCCATTTGAGGTCATTGAGAAGATTGGTCCCAATGCATATAAGCTCGACCTCCCGGGAGATTATGGAGTCTCGACCACCTTCAATGTAGCTGACCTTAGTCCGTATTACGATAAAGATGATCAATTTTCGAGTTTGAGGTCAAACTCCAGCCAATCCGGGGAGTATGATGGGGACAATCCCTTGGAACCATTTCAAGATCAACCAGGAAGCCAAGGGGACTGTACACGCATCAAGGAGGTCAAAGAAGTTGATGCCATGGTTGAAGAAGTCACCAACAATGCCTTGCACCTACTGCCCAGTTCAAGCTAAATTTGGCGCAGTTTTGTCAATCTTCTGAGCATTAACGCTGAAGGTATAACTAAGTGCAAAGACCACCCTCTTCATGTTTAAGATGTTAGATTTCAAATAAATCGCATTTCAAGACATTTAGGGGTCATTTCCTAGGTCAAACAACAGCTTCTAATAGATTGTGCACTATAGACGTGAATCTAGCCAAGGGGAGATTATGGAGTCTCGGCCACCTTCAATGTGGCCAGCTTCATACAAGATTGACCTCCTAGGAGATTATGGAGCCTGGGACACCTTCAATGTGGCTAACGTTAGTCCATATTATGATCAAGATGATCAATTTGCGAGGTTGAGGTCAAACTCCAAGCAATCTAGGGAGTATGGCGGGGGCCATCCCTTGGAACCATTTCAAGAGGAACCAGGAAGCCTAGGGGACTCTACAACCACCAAGGAGGTGAAGGAAGTTCATTCCATGGTCGAAGAACTCACCAACCATGCCTTGCACCTACTACCGAGTTCGACCAAAATTTGGCCCGATTTTGTTAATCTTTTGAGCACTGATGCTGAAGGTATAGCTGAGTGCAAAGACCACCCTCTTCAATTTTAAGATGTTATCTTTCAAATAAATCACGTTTCACGACATTTGGAGGTCATTTGCTAGGTTGATGAGGAACTTCTTGCAGACTGTGGACTGCAGGCGTGAATCTAGCAAAGCGGAGATTGAAGGAAGATTAAGTTGACTTACCATAGTCTATTCTTTCTGAAACTTTAGGGAATGAAAGATAAGATACATATTTATCAAATCACTAGTTGTGAAGGACCAGAAAGCACCCCCTTATGCTATTTTTGTCCAGCCAAAACGACAACAAAAATCCCCTTTGACCGGTTACAAGCTAGCCGGTACAAGGGTGATGTTTGCCATGGTTTTCTCCTGTGCTTAGCTGCAAATTGACTTGTACTAGTGTAATTTTGCTACGTAGAAAGCTTGGCACCTCATTTAGGAGCATCATTAGTCCTAATAAGGTGGCCTAAGTAGGATTACACTTTCTTATACTAAAGGGGTGGCCGAATTGATCCCTCTCCTATCCCCCTTTGTACTTGTTGTGTCTTAGCTGGTTTTTGAAGGTGGAATTGGATTATGTTGCTTCTTTAAAAGCCAACCCTTTCCTCTTGCATCATAACTTTGAATGAATGTTAAGCTTGAGCTGTGAAAACTCTCTCAATTCTCTCTCAAAATCCTAATGTTGTATCTTGAGTGTGACTAGCTCAAGTGGGTCTATAGCTCTTCTTCATTCAGCTAAGAAGGTGATTAAGTTCTTTAACTTAGTTCAACTAAGAAGATTGCCTAAGTGTGTACAAACCAAGGTGGGTTCTCAATGACCCTTGCTAGTCTACTTATGTTTATCATTGTTCTTGCTTCCTTTTGATTCGATCTTCCTCCAATCTACCCATATGCATTCTTGATTCCTTTTTGCAAACTCTTGCATTAGTGAAGCTAGAATACATCACTTATGCTTTGATATCATCTTTTCCCATGTTTGAATTTAGACTTTATCTCCCTAACCCCATTTAGCACATAGGTTTGTCCACTTTAATAAAGCATATTTTCTAAGTCTTAAGCCCACTAACTTAACCTTCTTATCCTCTTGAACATCCTTATACTAAAAGACACGTTCAACAGTATGCAACCAATCTAGAAACTCTTCTGGAGCAAGCTTACCTTCAAACTCTGGGATTTCAACCTTGAAGTCAATTGTATTAGCTTGCATCCGAGGTTCTAGTCTAGCCATTCTCATTGGTTCATCTAGACTAGATGATTCAATGTTATCACTAAGAACGTGCTCTTGCCTCCTTGGTTCTGATTGATAAGTTTCTTCATTCATCTTTTGCTTTTGCTTCAAAATAGAACCAAATGACTTTCTTAGATACTCATTCTGAGCTTGAGTTTCTTGATTACGTTGGGTATCCTTATGAATCTTCTTCACTAGCATTTCATTCTGCCTCATTAATGCTTCAAACTTCTCTTCCAAACCCACAGTTGAACTCATTTTACTCACAACTTGTGTTTGGATTCAAACTAGGAATGTGTTTGGATTTTTAAATTGGAATGAATTTTAGAAGTGGAGGGACGTACCAAGCCAAGGAGAAACCAAAGCTTTGATACCAAATATGATGTATCCTAGAAGGCAAAGCACTAACACTCAAACCTAAATTCAAAGTTATTTGCAAAGCAAACTAAATTCGAGCTAAGTGTGAGTGAATCCGTGAATGAATGTTTGAAAGAAGGATAATCGAAGCTCTATTTTAGGTACAAAATCGCCAGTAAACTCAAGCTTAGGGTCCCTAAACTGTGATTACAGAAACTGCACTTAATCAAGGTGTAGGACACACTTGATCACCACCTTAATGGATCAAATTAAGGATAAGCAAGTGAAGTATTTAAGGGAACAAAGTTGTTTGCTCTCAATTTTGGTTTTCATTCAATGTTCAGGTGTTAGTTGCAAAATGGCCGTGACAAAACCTTAATACATGACTAAGCAAGCACATAAGCAACCAAGCTAGTTGATTGAGGTTTCCTACCTAGGAACGAAACAGATTAACTAGCTAATCTAAGTGCTTAAAACTAAGCTAGATTACGTGCTTGCTTTAACTAAACTAATTACAACCAAAATATTAAGGAAAGTAAAACAAATGATGTAATTAACTTTAATACATCTTAACTAGGCTAATACAACAGCATTATTAGCTAAAATATGGACAAAAGTAGTCGTAAAGTGTGATCCCTTTTCGGTTATCCAATCAGAATGCAAGGTGCCTTTGCTTCCTTTTTTCTCTCAGTGGATCGACACGTCCCAAGGCTCTTCTCTGCAACAAATCATGGTCTTTCTTGGCTGCTTGACTAGTGATTGAAGCAAACAAGCAAGAAGGGAGCTGAGCAAACCCATTGAAGAGGGAAAAACACGTAGCACCCAATTGGGTTTTCGAAGGCAGTTTTTAGCGCAATTTTGTGACCTTGCTTCACCAATCAAAAGTGAGTATGATTTTGATTTCAGGACATGAGGGGACTCCGTAGGGTGTGTACAAACATCCCCTATGAAGAAATCAAGGTTAAATCATGTTTAAGTGGACGATTTCTACTAAATCATTTTGCCGTACGGTTTTGGACCAAAACTGGTAGGTTGGACAAAAGGGCTTGATCTCTTGACTTCGATTGTGCATGATTGATTTTAAATGTATGGACCTGAAAGATAACATCATAAGGAACCCAAAAATGTAAAAATATCAATTTTAAGCAACACTGTGACTTAAGATATCAGATGAATGAGAACGGGGTACATTCTGGTTGTTCAACCCGGTTGTTTCTGTTTGGTCCTACTCCAGCATTTGAACCATTGCTTGGACTTTGGAACTTGCATTGGACCTTGTAGGACTCTTAGGACCCTCTCCCTTGTCTAGGCTATGGGGGACTCCATCAAAAATGATCTTTCACTCTCGGTGTAACATCGAAGACAAGGTGTGCAACTTGATCATCGGTAGAGGGAGTTGCACCAACGTGGCCTCCACTATTCTTATTGAGAAGCTTGGAAATCCTAATATTCCTCATCGCAAGCCTTATTCTTTGAAGTGGCTCAATGATGGCGGTGACATTAAGGTAACCAATCAAGCCCTTACCTCCTTCTCAATTGGAAGAAAGTATGGGGATGATGTCCTTTGTGATGTGGTGCCAATGAGTGCTTGTCATATTCTTTTGGGTCAACCTTGGCAATTTGATAGGCATGTTATACACGATGGTTTGAAGAACACATATTCTTTGACTATTGATAAGGAAAATATTGTTCTAAACCCATTACCTCCTAACCAAGTTCACAAAATTAAGCCTGGGGTGGGAAGTGAGAGAAACAGAGACCTTTTCATGTTGAGTGAAACACGGGTTGAGAGGGCTTTAAGCAAGGGTAAGCAAGTTTTAGCTTTACTCATGCTTGAAAGCAACAAAAGTGAGGCAGTGACTCCCTTACACCCTATGATCCGCCCCCTCATTTCACAATATCAAGAAGCCTTTTCACAAGATCTACCGCCCAGCCTCCCACCAATCCGAGGCATTGAGCGCCAAATTGACCTCATCCCCGGTGCCTCACTTCCTAACAAAGCGGCCTACAGATGTAACCCTCAAGAGACCAAATAGCTTCAAAGATAAGTTGATGAGTTGTTGGCTAGAGGTTATGTAAGAGAGAGCATGAGTCCTTGCTCGGTTCCGGCTTTGTTAGTGCCCAAGAAAGACGGAACTTTTCGCATGTGTGTGGATAGTAGGGCTATCAACTACATTACTATCAAGTGTAGGTACCCCATACCTAGGCTTGATGACAAGCTTAATGAACTCCCTGGCTCCTCTATCTTCTCTAAAATTGATTTAAGGAGTTGGTATCACCAAATCCGCACGAGGGAAGGTGATGAATGGAAAACGACATTCAAGACCAAGGGAGGCCTTTATGAGTGGTTAGTAATGCCTTTTGGCCTCTTTAATGCCCCTAGTACATTGATGAGATTGATGAATGAGGTTTTAAGGCCTTTTCTTGGGAAATTTGTGGTGGTCTACTTTGATGATATCCTCGTTTATTCAAAGAATCAAGAAGATCATCTACACCACTTGGAAGAAGTATTCAAGGTTCTAAGAGCTCAAAGGCTCTTTAGCAAGCTAGAGAAGTTTGAGTTCTTTGCACCCCAAGTCAACTTTTTTGGGGTATGTTGTTTCTAAAGATGGAATCTCCATGGACCAACGCAAAGTAGAAGCTATCAAGTCATGACCAACTCCCACCACCATCACCGAAGTCAGGAGTTTCCATGGCTTAGCCTCTTTTTGAAGGAGATTCAGTAAGGGGTTTAGCACCCTCACGACTCCCATTACCGAATGCACGAAGAAAGGTTCATTTGAGTGGACCAAGGCTGCCCATGATGCCTTTGAGAAACTCAAATCGAAGCTAAGTAATGACCCGGTGCTAGCCCTTCCCGGCTTTGATAAACTCTTTAAGGTTGATTATGATGCAAGTCGAGTGGGTATAGGGGTTGTCCTTATGCAAGATCAGCGCCCCATTGCCTATTTTAGTGAGAAGCTCAATGGTTCAAGGAAGAATTAGCCAACTTACGACAAGGAGTTCTATGCATTGGTGAGAGCTCTTGATCCTTAGTCCCAATACTTGAGGCCGAAATTTTTTTTCCTTCGTTCGGATCATGAGGCCTTAAAGTAATTAAGTCGCCAACAGAAGCTCAATCCAAGACATGCAAAATGGGTTGAGTTCTTACGAAGCCTCTCCTTTGTGGCCAAACATAAGAAGGGGAGCACTAATGTTGTGGTGGATGCACTATCAAGGCGGCATTCTCTATTGGCCGTGATGGAAGGTAGGGTTCTAGGCTTCCAATTCATCCATGACCTCTATGAAGAAGACGAAGATTTCAAGCACTAACTCCATGAGCAAGAAGGTCACAAGCATAGCCCCTACACACTCGAACAGGGCTTCTTATTCAATGGCAACAAGTTATGTATTCCAAAGGGTCCAATCTGAAAGCTTCTTGTCAAGGAGGTGCATAGAGGCGGTCTAGCCAGTCACTTTGGGATCAACAAGATTATTGATATGTTCAAAGAATAATTTTATTGGCCAAGAATGGGTGGTGATGTGCATGAATTGATTTCTAAGTGTTCTCTATGTCAAAATGCCAAAAGTCAATTCCACCAAGGACTATACACTCCATTGCCCGTGCCAAATGGTCCTTGGGAAGACGTAAGCATGGATTTCATTGTTTCCCTTCCTAGAATTCAAAGGGGCAAAGATGCTATTATAGTGGTGGTGGACATTTTCACAAAGATGGCTCGCGTCATTCCTAGTGAGAAGACCGGTGATGCCTCTCATATAGCCCATCTCTACTTCAAGGAAGTTGTTAAGCTACGTGGTATTCCTAAGAGCATTGTGTTCGATCGAGATACAAAGTTTCTTAGTCATTTTTGGAGATGTTTACGGAGGCTCCTTGGTACTAAACTCCTGTATAGTACCTCCCACCATCCTCAAACCGATGGCCAAACTAAAGGCCAAACTGAAGTAACCAGTAAGACACTTGCTACTTCACTTCGGAGTTTAGTGAGTAAGAGCATCAAGGAGTGGGATCTCAAGCTTCCACATGCCGAGTTCGCTTACAGTCGAACTCCTAGCTTTGCTACTTCCCACTCTCCTTTTGAGTCTTTCTATGGAATCAACCCTCTAACTCCCCTAGAGCTTATACACTTCCACTTGAGTCTAGAGTGAGCTATGAGGTCGAGGAGAGGGCTAAAGAGATGAAGAAGCTTAACCTACAAATTCGGGAAATGATGGAGAAGACAAACGAGATGTATAAAGCTAGAGTCAATAAGCACCGCATGGCAATTACCTTCATGCCCGGGGACTTGTTGTGGATACAGTTGAGGAAGGAGAGGTTCCCCTCTAGGAGAAAGAACAAACTCATGCCAAAGAGTGATGGTCCTTTCAAGGTCCTCGAAAAGGTGAATGATGATGCTTACAAGTTAGAGCTACGGGGGGACATGGGTGTATCTTCTACATTCAATGTGGGTGATCTCACACCCTATCTTGAGGATGACGAAGACGGTGATGATTTGAGGGAAAATCACATTCAGGAAGGGGAGAATGAAGCAAATGTCATGCCCACACAAGTCTAAGCAAACTCGCAAATCCTTATTAGGCTCACAAGCTACAACAAAGGGGACTTGGTCCGTGTACTGATTTGGAGCTTCAATTCCAACCTCATCGTAAGCCTTTAAGATGTGTTACTCTCCTATTTTTGGAAGGTCAAGAGGCCTTCTAAGTGGTTTAATCATCAAAATGAGGTTAAACCCACGGCAAGAACAAGTTGAGCTCAAAACAGTTCCATGATCCTAAACTGCCCAGAAGCCAGCGCACTTACCCAGTTTTCCATGCTTGATTAATCAAGCTTAATTATGACTTAAGAGCCTAAAAATCCACTTTTTGGAACCCTCAATATGTAATCCTAAAGGACATATAAAGATTTCTAGGTTAGGTCATTGGGTAATAGGTCAATTGGAGCCATTTTCCGGATGCTGCAGAAACTGTCCTATCGCACACATGCTGCACCTTTTGGGCTATATCTCCCACTCGGTAGCTGCAACGTTCTGCCAACTTAAGCCACCTGAAATTTTTCAGCTTCTGGGCAATTACCCAGTTTGAATTTGGCTGTTGTAATCTAAAAAGTTACTAACAAAAAGCATAAAGCACTTTTCAGCTTTTATACTTGCATTGCTTTTTGGTTTCGGCTTGCTTTATGGACGTTTGTATGGCCCCTTTCCCCCTTTCTTTCAGCTTGTTAAAGGCTCTCATGTATAAGGGAGGCCCTTAGGTTGTAAAAAATCATATTTGAATGATATGAGAAGAGCTCAAAGCTTTCTCTCTTAAAAATCTCATTTCTCTGTATCTTTGTTTCTAAGGTAGTGAGTCTTGAGTGGAACCTTTATAGAAGCTTTGGTGGCCAAGCCTTTAGACATTTCTTTGTGGTTCCTTAGTCTTGGTGTGGCTTAGCCTTTAAAGCAAGTCATATCTTTAGCACCAGGGAAATTTGCAACTAAACTAAAGCAAGCTACAATCAAGCCCATCTTGGTCACGATCCAATATCAAATTCCTGTTGTTGCACCTTGAGGTCTATTTCTTATAACTCGAGCTTTATTTGTTGACTCTCAAGGTCCCTTTGTTGCATCTTGATATCAAAGGCATCAAATTCAGCTTTTAATTTGAGAAGTTTTCTAAGGGACATGGTGGGAGGTTACAGAATGTGTTTGCGGGATGTATTTTGGCTTATTTGTTTAATGTGTTTGGATTGTGTTTGGGAACGTGGGGGGTGAATACCAGGCCAACATAAAACTTTGCTCCATTACCAAATATGATGTACCTGTGGGGGGGAATCACAAATAGTCAAACCTGATTGCAAATGGAAGGATAAGCAAACCAAAATCAAGGTTGAGTTTAAGTGAATCCACGAATGAATGAAGGGATAATTGATAATCTGAACCCTCACTTAGACACAGAAACACCAATAAGTTTGTTTTTAGGGCCCTTAACCTCAATTAGGATGCAGAAACACCACATAGACCACCACCTTAACTGGCCTAGTTAAGGATAAGCGAGCAAAGTGTTTAAGGAACGAAAAGGAGCAAAGCTCTCAATTCACTTTCAATTTCAAAGATGATAAGTTTAGTACAAAACGAGCCTTCTAAAGGCCTTAAATAAACATCCTAAGGCAACTAGGGGGCTTAGGAGGTTTCCTTCTTAAGGAGGAAACCTTTAACTTAATCTAGCTTTAAACCTCGCTTAGCAAAACTAGTTACAGTCAAGCATGATTAAACTAAGCTAATTACACATTTATGCATTAGAATAAGCTAGATTACAAAGATTATAATCATCCTAAGCAAGTAAGCAAGCAAACAAACAACTCCCCTCATGTGAGAGAAAAGCAAAAAGTGGCTTGTCCCCTTTGCACTTTACGGCTAGCCAATAGGAACCTTACTGCCTTTCTTCAGTTCTTTATCATTTCCTCCCTTTGTGGTTATGTAGATAGCTTCATGATTATGTCTAAACTGTTTTGACAAAGCTAAGCAACCTGCTTAGACATGACTTGACCCTTACATTGTTGAGAACTCTCCACAGTAATAACAAGCAGTACTGAGCAGTTTTTTGGCTGGTTTCGGACACCACATTCCACATGTAAAAAGAGGGGATGTGATGTGTCTTGGAATGAAATCAGTAATACTCGAACCTAAATTCAAAGTTAGAATGCAAGCAAACTGAATTCAAGCTAAATGTGAGTGAATCCGTGAATGAATGTTTGAAAGAAGGATAATCTAAGCTCTTGTTTAGATACAAAATCACCACTAAACTCAAGCTTAGGGTCCCTAAACTGCGATCAACATATAGAAACACCACTTAATGAAGGTTTAGGACTTACTTGATCGCCACCTTAATCAACCAAATTAAGGATCAGCAAGTGAAGTATGTAGGGGACGAAAGCTAGATGCTCTCAATTATGGTTTTCATTCAAAAGTCAAGTCTAACTTACAAAATGGCCATGGCTACACATTAATACAAGCCATAAAAAGCAACTAAGTAACTAAGCCAGCTGGTGGAGGTTTCCATCTTAGCGAGGAAACGGGTTCACTAGCTAGACCATGCGCTTAAGGATAAGCAAGTTTACAAGCTTGCTTAACTTAAACTAATTATGACTAGAATGTTAAGGAAAGTAGAACAAATGTTGTAATTAACTTTAATACATCTTAACTAAGCTAATACAGTACCATTACTAGCAAAAATGCAGGAAAAAGCAGCCGGCAAGGGGGTTCTCTTTTCGACTATCCAATCAGAGTGCAAGGTGCCTTTGCTTCCTTTTTGCTCCCATTGGTTCTCACGATTCAATGTTGTTTCTTCTGCAAATCATGGTGTTTCTTTGCTGCTTGACTACTGATTGAAGCAAGCAAGCAAGAAGGGAGCTGAGCAAACCCATTGAAGAGGGAAAAACACGTAGCACTCAACCATGTTCTCAAAGACTGTTTTTAGCCGGTTTAGTGACCTTTCGTCCACCAATCAAAACTGAGTATGATTTTGATTCCAGGACATGAGGGGGCTCTTTAGGTTGTGTACAAATCCTCTTGCAAAGAAATCAAGGTTACATCATCTTAAAGCAGAAGATTTCTGCTAAAGCATTTTACCATGCAGTTTCAGACCCAAGCTGCTAGGCTGGACAAAAGGCCTTGATCTCTTGACTTTGATTGTGCATGATGGATTTTAAATGCTTGGACCTAAAAGCTAACATAATACAGAACCCAAAAACGCAAAAACATCAATCTTAAGCAACAATGTGGCCTAAGAAATCAGATGAACAAAACCGGGTACATTCTAGTTGTTGAACCCAATTGTTGCTATTTGGTTCTCCTTCAGCATTTGAACCATTGCTTGGACTTTTGAACTTGCATTGGGACTTGTAGGATTCTTAGGACCCTCTTCCTTGTGTTGACTGTGGGGTACTCCATCATCCTCCCCTTGTTGAAGAGATTTGATCCTCAAATCTTCAACCTAATCATCGCCTCGGTAAGCACACAAGTTAGCCATGTTGAATGTACCTGAAACCCCATAGTCCCTTGGCAAATCAACCTTATAAGCATTGTAATTAATTCTTTCAAGTACCTCAAAGTGACCACCAGCCCTTGGCATGAGCTTGTTCTTCCTCTTTGAAGGAAATCTCTCCCTTCTTAGGTGTATCCACATGAGGTCTCCAGGTTGAAATACCACCTTCTTCTTGTGTTTGGTCGCATGAGCTTGGTATGATGCATTAGTTTCTCTATTCTACTCCTTACCAACTCATGTATCTTCTAGATTTCTTCCACCCTAGCTGCTGCATCCGCACTTGGCTTTTGATCTAAAGGCCTCCGAGTAAGATCAAGTGGACTCATAGGATAAATCCCATAGACCACCTTGAATGGTGATAGACCAATAGCCTTGCTTGGAGCCTTGTTGTAAGCAACTTCTGCATGGGGTAAAAGCAAATCCCAAGCTTTGGCATGAGGTTTAATCAAAGCCTTTAGAAGTGTTACTAGGGTTCGATTCGTAACATCAGTTTGCCCATCAATTTGTGGATGACAAGTGGTACTATATTTCAGTTTAGCACCCAATTTCTCCCACAAGGTAATCCAAAATAGGCTTAGAAAATTAGTATCTAGATCAGAAATAATTGATCTAGGTGTACCATGTAATGTAGTCACCTCCCTTAAATACAACTCAGTAATGTGTGTAGCATCATTAGTCTTGTTGCATGAAACGAAATGAGACATTTTAGAGAACCTATCTACTATAACAAAGATTGAATCTTTATTTCTTTGGGTCTTACGTAGTCCAAGAATGAAATCCATACTTACATCAACCCAAGGAGTAGTAGGATTGGGTAGAGGTGTGTATAGGCCGTGGAGTAAGGAGTGACTTTTGGCCACTCGACAAGTCCCACACCTCTTCGGAATGTCTTGTATGTCCTTTTCCATACCTGGCCAGTAGCAATGCTCCATTAGCATGATGAGAGTCTTGTTTTCACCATATTGACTAGCTAAAGAACCTCCATGAACTTTCGCAATTAGGAGGTCCCTTGTGCTGAACCGTGGAACACACAACCATGTACCTTTGAAAAGAAACCCTTCTTCATAAGGAAATCTCCTTTGGGGTGCTTTGAACATTCAACAAACAATTCCTCAAAGTCTTCATCTTCAACATACAAAGCTTTCAAATGCTCAAAACCAAGTACACAAGCATCTAATCAAAACAAAAGTAGATACCTCCATGATAGAGCATTGGCACCTTGGTTAAGCTTTCCAGATTTGTGCTTGATTGTGAAGTGAAAAGACTAGTGAAACTCAACCCACTTAGCATGACGTGAGTTTAGCTTTTGTTGGCCTTGAATATACTTCAAAGCTTTATGGTCAGAATGGAGGATAAAGTCACATACAATCAAATAATGACTCAAATGCTCTTGAATCACATAGTTTATCACTAAAGAAGGGTAATGGCTTACCTTCTTGAGTAAGAACACCACTTATTACAACTCCAGAGGCATCACATTCAACTTCAAATACCTTACTAAAGCATGACAAAGAGAGAACAGGTGCTTGAGCAAGTCATCTCTTAATCTCCTCAAAGGCATTTTAAGCTTTCAGTGTCCAATGGAATGATGTACCGTTGATACGTTCAATCATAGGAGCTGTAATGGTGCTAAAACTTCTAATAAACCTCCTATAAAATGAAGCTAATCCATGAAAAGCTCAAACATTATGAATGGACTTTGGAGTAGGTCGTGACCGAAAGGCTTCAGTCGTACTTTCATCTACCGTAATGCCATCATGATGTATCTTGGTAGGAAAACACAAATACTCAAACCTGAATTCAAGAGCTAAAGGCTAGCGATGCTGAATTCAAGCTAAGGTTTAAGTGTTGTCGTGTCTGAATGCTTTAAAGAAGGATAATCTACACTCTTGTTTAGACACAGAATCACCACTAAACTCAAGCTTAGGGTCCGTAAACTGTGATTAAGATACAGAAACACTACTTAATCAAGGTTTAGGACTTACTTGATCACCACCTTAATTGACCAAATTAAGGATAAGCAAGTGAAGTATTTAGGGAAACGAAAGCTAAATGTTGTCAATTCTGGTTTTCATTCAAAGTTCAAGTCCGAGTTACAAAATGGTCCTGCCTACACATTAGTACAAAGCCTAGCTGCAAACCAACTAACTAAGCTAGCTGGTGGTGGTTTCCTACCTAGGAAGGAAACAAATTACAAGCTAATCTAAGCGCTTAGAAATAAGCTAGATTATAAGCTTGCTTAACATATGCTAATTACAACCAGAATATTAAGGAAAGCAAAAAAACTAATGTAATTAACATAATACATCATTGACTATGCTAATACAGCAGCATTACTAACAAAAGTGTGGAGAAAAGCAACAGTAAAGGTGATTCTCTTTTTGGATATCCAATCAGATTGCAAGGTGCTTTTGTTCCTTTTTTGCTCTCATTAGTTCGCACGATTCAAGGTTGTTGCTGTTGCAAATCATGGTGTTCCCAGGCTACTTGATTAGTGATTGAAGCAAGGAAGCAAGAAGAGAGCTGAGCAAACCCATTGAAGAGAGAAAGCCACGTAGCATTCTACCGGGTTGTCAAAGGCAGTTTTGAGCCCGATTTTGTAACCTTGCCTGCACAAATAAAAAGTGAGTATGATCTTGATTTCCGGCTATGGGGAGACTTCTTAGGGTGTTTGTAAAACCCCCCTGTAAGGAAATCAAGGTTAAATCATGTTTAAGTGGAAGATTTCAACTAAAACATTTTACCACGTAGTTTTAGACCTAAACTGGCAGGCTTGACAAAAGGCCTTGATCTCTTCACTTTGACTGTGCATGATTGATTTTAAACGCTCGGACCTAAAGGATAACATCATAGGGACCCTAAAAATACAAAAATATCAATCTTAAGCCACAACGTAGCTTAAGAAATCAGAGGAACAAAATTGGCTACATTCTAGTTGTTCAACCCGAATGTTGCTGTTTGGTTCTCCACCAAAATTTGGAGCATTTGCTTAGACTTTGGAACTTGCATTGGACCGTGTAGGACTCTTAGGACCCTCTTCCCAGTCTTAGCTTTGGGGGACTCCATCATCCTCCCTTTCTTAAAGAGATTTGATCCTCAAATCTTCAAGGAAATCATCGGCTTGGGAAGCACTCAAGTCAGCCACGTTGAATGTAGTTCAAACTCCATAGTCCCCTGTTAAGTCAACCTAATAAGCATTTTCGCAAATTCTTTCAAGTACCTCAAATGCGTCATCAGCTCTTGGCATGAGCTTGTTCTTTCTCTTTGAAGGAAATCTCTCTTTCCTTAAGTGTATGCACACAAGGTCTCTAGGTTAAAATCCCACCTTCTTCTTGTGTTTGTTGGCTTGACTTTGATATGATGCATTAGTCGTCTCTATTCTACTCCATACAAACTCATGTATCTTTCGGATTTCTTCCACCCTAGCTGCTACATGCCCACTTGGCTTTTGACCTAATGGCCTTGCAGTAAGATCAAGTGGTCTAATAGCATCAATTCCATAGACAACCTTGAATGGTGATAGACCAGTAGCCTTGCTTGGAGCCCTGTTGTAAGCAAATTCTACATGGGATAAAAGCAAATCCCAAACATTGGCGTGAGGTTTAATCGAAGCCCTTAGAAGTGTACCTGTGGTTCGATTTGTAACCTCAATTTGCCCATCAGTTTGTGGATAACAAGTGGTACTACATTTTAGTTTACTACCAAATTTCTTCTTCAAGGCAATCCAAAAATGGCATACAAACTTAGTATCTCGATTACAAACAATTGATCTAGGGATACCATGTAATGTAGCCACCCCCTAAAATACACCTCCGCAATGTGTGTACCATCATTAGTCTTGTTGGGTGGAATGAAATGAGACATTTTAAAGAACCTATATACCACAACAAAGATTGAATCTTTGTTCCTTTGGGTCATAGGAAGTCCAAGAATGAAACCCATACTTTCATCAACCCAAGGAGTAGTAGGAATAGGAAGAGTTGTGTATAGGCCGAGGGGTAAGGACTGACTTTTGGGCACTCAACAAGTCCCACACCTCTTCAGTATATCTTGTACGTCCTTCTTAATGCGTGGCCAATAGTAATCCTCCCTTAGCATGATGAGTGTCTTGTTTTCACCGTAGTGACCAGCTAGAGAACCTCCATGAACTTCCCTGATTAGAAGCTCCCTTGTGCTACAACTTGGTGCACACAACCTTGTACCCTTGAAAAGAAATTCTTCTCGAATAAGAATATATCCTATGGGGTGCTTTGAACATTTAGCAAACAACTCCCCAAAGTCTTCATCTTCAGCATACAAACCTTTTAGCTTCTCAAAACCAAGTACACAAGCATCTAACTGAAGCAAAAGTAGATACCTCTGTGATAGAGCATCGACATCTTAGTTAAGCTTTCCAAATTTGTGCTTGATTGTGAAGTGAAATGACTGGAGAAACTTAACCCACTTTGCATGACGTGAGTTTAGCTTGTGTTTGCCTTCAATATACTTCAAAGCTTCATGGTCAGAATGGAGGATAAAGTCACTTGCAATCAAATAATGACTCCATGCTCTAGAATCACATAGTTTCTCACTAAAGAAGGGTAATGACTTACCTTATTGAGCAAGAACACCACTTATTCCAACATTAGAGGCATCACATTCAACATCAAATACCCTACTAAAGCACGGTAAAGAGAGAACAGGTGCTCGAGCAAGTCTTCTCTTAATCTCCTCAAAGGCATATTAAGCTTTTAGTGTCTAATGAAATGATGCACCGTTGATAACTTCAGTCATAGGAGCCATAATGGTGTTGAAACTTCTAATAAACCTCCTGTAAAATGAAGCTTATCCATGAAAAGCTCGAACATTATGAATGGACTTCGGAGTAGGCCATGACCGAATGGCTTCAATCCTACTTTCATCCGCTTGAATGCCATCATGATGTATCTTGGTAGGAAAACACAAATACTCAAACCTGAATTCAAGAGCTAAAGGCTAGTAATGTTGAATTCAAGCTAAAGTTTAAGTGTTGTCCTGTCTGAATGCTTCAAAGAAGGATAATCTAAGCTCTTGTTTAGAAACAAAATCACCACTAAACTCACGCTTAGAGTCCCTAAACTGTGATTAAGATACAGAAACACAACTTAATCAAGGTTTAGGACTTACTTGATCACCACCTTAATCGACTAAATTAAGGATAAGCAAGTGATGTTTTTAGGGGAACGAAAGCTAAATGCTCTCAATTCTCGTTTTCATTCAAAGTTCAAGTTTGAGTTAGAAAATGGCCTTGGCTACACGTTAGTACAAAGCCTAGGTAGAAATTAAGCAACCAAACTAGCTGGTGGAGGTTTCCTACGTCGGAAGGAAATGGATTACAAGCTAATCTAAGCGCTTAGAACTAAGCTAGATTATAAGCTTGCTTAAATTATACTAATTACAACCAGAATATTAAGGAAAGAAAAACAAATATTGTAATTGACTTAATACATCATTAACAAAGCTAATACAGCTGCATTACTGACAAAAGTGTGGAGAAAAGCAGCAGTAAAGGTGATTCTCTTTTCGGCTATCCAATCAGAATGCAAGGTGCTTTTGTTCCCTTTTTGCTCTCATTACTTCACACGATTCAAGGTGGTTGTTGCTGCAAATCATGGTGTTCCCAGGCTACTTGATTAGTGATTGAAGCAAGCAAGCAAGAAGAGAGCTGAGCAAACCCTTTGAAGAGGAAAAACCACTTAGCACTCTACCGGGTTGTCAAAGGCAGTTTTGAGCCCAATTTTGTGACCTTGGTTGCACTAATAAAAAGTAAGTACGATTTTGATTTTAGGCTATGGGGGACTTCTTAGGGCGTGTATAAAACCCCCCATAAAGAAATCAAGGTTAGATCATGTTTAAGTGGAAGATTTCAACTAAAACATTTCACCACGCAATTTTAGACCCAAATTGGCAGGTTGCACAAAAGGCCTTGATCTCTTCACTTTGACTGTGCATGATTGATTTTAAATGCTTGGACCTGAAGGCTAACATCATAAGGACCCCAAAAATACAAAAATATCAATCTTAAGCCATAGTGTAGCTTAAGAAATCAGACGAACAAAATTGGCTACATTCTGGTTTTTTCAACCCGAATCTTGGTGTTTGGTTCTCCTCCAAAATTTGACCATTTGCTTGGACTTTGGAACTTGTATTGGAGCGTAGGAGTATTAGGACCCTCTTCCCAGTCTTAGCTGTGGGGGACTCCATCATCCTCCCTTTGTTGAAGAGATTTGATCCTCAAATCTTTAAGGAAATCACCAGCTTCAGAAGCACCCTAGTCAGGCACGTTGAAGGGAGCTGAAACCCCATAGTCCCCTGGTAAATGAACCTTATAAGCATTTTCACTAATTCTTTCAAGTACCTCAAATGCGTCATCAGCCGTTGGCGTGAGCATGTTCTTCCCCTTTGAAGGAAATCTCTCTATCCTTAAGTGTATCCACACATCGTCTCCCGGCTAAAATACCACCTTCTTCTTTTGTTTGTTGGCTTGACTTTGATATGATGCATTAGTCTTCTCTATTCTGCACCTTACTAACTCATGTATCTTTCAGATTTCTTCTGGCCTAGCTACTATATCCGCACTTGGCTTTTGACCTAATGGGCTTGGAGTAAGATCAAGTGTTCTAATAGATTCAATTCCATAGACCACCTTGAATGGTGATAGACCAGTAGCCTTGCTTGGAGCCCTGTTGTAAACAAATTCTGTATGGCATAAAAGCAAATCCCAAGCTTTGGCATGAGGTTTATCCAAGCCCTTAGAAGTGTTCCTAGGGTTCGATTTGTAACCTCGGTTTGCCCATCAGTTTGTGGATCGCAAGTGGTACTATATTTCAGCTTAGTACCCAATTTCTTCCACAAGGTAATCTAAAAATGGCGTAGAAACTTAGTATCCCGGTCAAAAAAAATTGATCTAGGGATACCATATAATCTATCCACCTCCCTGAAATACAACTCAGCAATATGTGTACCATCATTAGTCTTGTTGCATGGAATAAAATGACACATTTGAGAGAACCTATCTGCCACAACAAAGATTAAATGTTTGTTCCTTTTGGTCTTAGGTAGTCCAAGAATGAAATCCATACTCACATAAACCGAAGGAGTTGTAGGAATTGGAAGAGGTATGTATAGGCCGTGGGGTAATGAGTGACTTTTGGGTACTTGACAAGTCCCACACCTCTTCAGAATATCTTATATGTCCTTCTCAATGCCTGGCCAATAGTAATCCTCCCTTACCATGATGAGTGCCTTGTTTTCACCATAGTGACCAGCTAGAGAACCTCCGTGAACATCCCTGATTAGAAGCTCTCTTGTGCTACACCTTGGTGCACACAGTCGTGTACCCTTGAAAAGAAATTCTTCTTAAATCAGAAAATCTCCTTTGGGGTGCTGTGAACATTCAGCAAACAACTCCCCAAAGTCTTCATATTTGTCATAGAAACCTTTTAGATGCTCAAAACCATGTACACAAGCATCTAACAGAAACAAAAGTAGATACCTCCGTGATAGAGCATCGACATCTTGGTTAAGCTTTCCAGATTTGTGCTTGATTGTGAAGTGAAATGACTGGAGAAACTCAACCCACTTTGCATGACGTGAGTTTAACTTGTGTTGGCCTTCAATATACTTCAAAGCTTCATGGTCAGAATGGAGGATAAGCTTACTTGCAATCAAATAATGACTCCAATGGTCTACAAAATTGCATACAAATCTTTATCATAGGTGGAGTATTTTCTTCTTGAATCACATAGTTTCTTACTAAAGAAGGATAATGGCTTACCTTCTTAAGAACACCACCTGTACCAATTTTAGAGGCATCACATTCAACTTCAAATACCTCACCAAGCCCTTGACATTGGAAACACCTCCTATTGTTCATTGGGTTAAGAAAAGGTCTATTTTGTGGTGCATGGGTTCTTTGTGGTGCTGGGGTTCTTTGTCGAAAGGAAGGGGATGGATTTTGTGGTTTAGGAGTAGGATTGGAACTCCCCTTGTTAAAAGGTTGGTTCCGGTTCAATGGTCATGTGTTTTGAGGTTTAAAGGGTGGTCTTGCCTTCTTTTGTTGTTCCACTTTGTGTGCTAAGACACAAACATCATCAAAAGAAGCATAGGCTTGCAATTCAACCACATTAGAGCACCTAGGATCAAGACCTCCCAAGTGTTTAACTATGGTTTATTCTTTAGGCTCTTGAATATCACACTTAATCATCAACCTTTTAAACGCACGTGTGTATTCCCTAATGCTCATACTACCTTGAGTAAGGTTATGAAATTGAGAATAACAATCTTGGACATAGGTTGGTGGGAGAAACTGTGCCATGAGCTAAGTTTTCATCTTATCCCAAGCTTGGATTCATAACTTTCTTTCCCTAAGCCCTTTAGCATTCACGTTTGTCCACCAAAAAGATGCATACTTTCTGAGTCTTAAGGCCACTAACTGGACGTTCTTATCATGAGGAATATCTTTACACTCAAAGACTCTTTCAACAGTATGTAACCAATCAATGAATTCCTCAGGATCAAACTTACCTTCAAATTCAGGAACTTCAACTTTGAAATCATTGGTATTAGCTTGGAACCGTTGCTCTCCTCTAGCCAATCTAGGCACTTGTTCTTCACTTGAGGTATCAATATCATGGCTATAAACTTGTTGACGTTCTCTAGGTTCAGATTGAACAGTTTCTTCATTCCACTTTTGCTTTTGCTTTAAGACCGAACCCAATTGTTTTCTTAAGTACTCATTTTGTGCTTGAGTTTCTTAGTTCTTTTGCGAGTCCTCTCGAATTTTGCTAGCCAAGAACTCATTCTGCTTCATCAAAGCTTCGAACCTTTCTTCCAAAGTCATGCTTGGTGAAGTCATGCGTGAACAAGGTTGCTTAAACGAAATATAAAACTGAATTTGTGTTTGAAGGAGAATGGATGAGTTGATTTTTGAAGTGGAAGGGCATACAAGGCAAAGGTGAAACCTTTACTTTGATACCAAATATGATGTATGTCTCAAGGATAGAAAGAAATCTAGTAAAAACCCACCAAGAACACGACTTAAACAAGTGAACCAACATGGCAAGGGGGAGGCACGGCCGTGCTATGGTCCACGGTGTGGTCGTGCCAAAGTTTTGCCGAGCATAGCTAGTTTTGGCAAGTTTCACGGTTTGAGTTTGGATTTATGTTTATGGTAGAAGCTAAACCAAAGGGGGTAGCCTTAGCTTTAGTTAATCACTGTAATGGATGTATGGAAGGCTTGTGAATGTATGGAATTGAAAGAGAACCAAAGTTACGATTCACTACGTCAAAATTAAGCTAGCAAACTCATTTTACTATCTTGAAACCGTGTGGATAAAGACGAAATGGATAGAACCAAACTCCATGTTTGGATACAGAAACACCACCAAACACAAGCTTAGGGTTGCTAATCTTTGATTATGATACAAAAACACCACTTAAACAAAGCTTAGGACTTACTTGATCACCACCTTATTCGACCAAATTAAGGATAAGCAAGTGAAGTATTTGAAGAGAGAAACCTAGAAGCTCTGAAACTAAATTTCATTCAAAGGTATGTTATGAAGCTGCCAAGGGCCGAACTCCTCTTTTGTTTACATGCCTAGCAAGCTTACTAGCAAGCACACACACACCTAGAGCTTTCCTTACTTGGAAAGAAAGGTGTTAATAAGGCTAATTACAGACTTAAACGAATCTAAATACATCCAAAACATAAAGAAAAGCAATTCTAATTTTTATTACAATGTAATTAACTCATACTCAAGCTTAAACAACCAAAATGCTAGCCGAATTGTGATTGGCCAGCCAAAAAGCAAAGTTCCTTTTTGGCTAACAAATGGGATGCAAGAGACATATGAATTTGCAGCTTGCTTCCTATTGGCCATTCTTCCCAAAGTTACAGCCCATGATTGAAGCTTGGGGACGTGTGCCATGCCTTGATGAGTGTGCCACACTAGCTAAAGTTGAGTAACTCACGGTTGAAGGCCAAGCAAACCAGGTTCACTCAAACCGGGTTCACGCCAGTTTTAGATCGGTTTTCTAACTTGGTTTAGGCTTAGCAAAAGTGAGTATGATCTGGTTTTCAGGCCATGGGGGGAAACTTTGGGATGTGTATAACCCCCCCCCCCCAAAGAAAGAAATCAAGGTAATAGTATGCTTAAGTAAGGTAATTTAACTCAAACATTTAACCACGTAGTTTGGAGCCAAAACTGATCGGTTTGACAGAAGGCCTTAATCTCCCATCCTCTTATGGGTATAATTGAAAAATAATGCTTGGACCTGAAAGTAGACACCATGAGGATTTCCAAAATGTAAAAATTCAAGACTTAAGCCACAGTGTCGCTTAAGTAATGAGGTGAACAAAATCGAGTAAAATCTGGTCTTTTGACCTGATTGCACAACTTTGGCTCTCTTCAACAATTTGAGCCAATGCTTGAACTTTGGAGCTTGGAATGGACCTTCTAAGACTTGTTGGACCTTTTTCCTTGTCTATGGTGGTGGGGACTCCTTCAGAATGTTTTTGTGGTGGGTGGAGTTGGAAAACATTATTAGGGTGTTTGAGCCAATGCTTGAACTTTGGAGCTTGGAATGGACCTTCTAAGACTTGTTGGACCTTCTTCCTTGTCTATGGTGGTGGGGACTCCTTCAGAATGTTTTTGTGGTGGGTGGAGTTGGAAAACATTATTAGGGTGTGGGTTGGTTAAAGCATAGAGTTTAGTTTTGCTAAGTGAAACATTGTGAGCACAACTCTCTCCATGGATAATCAATCCACATATCATACCCAGCACCGTAGGCTTGGAGTGGGATATGTTCTCCCTTTGTTCAGCTTCTTATTCTTGAAAACCACTTAAAACTCTATCTAAAAGAAGCATTTCTCCCTTATTAGCTCTCACCTTACCTTCTTCTTGGTTCTCCTCTTGATCTTTCATCAAATAAGCCTCCTTTTTGTCATGATTCTGTTCCTCCTTTGCTGCTTCCCATTCGTCCAAGGAAATGATTTCCTTGTTGGGACAGTCCGAGGCTGTCTGACCTAGGCCTTGGGACTTAAAAACCATTTGCATGCCCTTAGGAAGGTGTTTAGGTCTAGGTTGTGGGGGTGGGCTTTACTATAGAGTTTGGTTTTTTAGTGGAATGGGAGGAATGGGTGTCGTGGGTTTAGGGGTAGGAAATGGACTCCCCTTGTTCACGGACTGATCATCTTCATGGGTTCTCTTGAACAGGAACTCATTCTGGCTTATAAGTGCTTCAAATCTCTCTTCCAAACTCACACTAGAACTCATCTTGCTCACGGTTTGTGTTTAGATTCAAACTAGGACTGTTTTGGAGTTTTGAGTGGGAATTAATTCTTGAAGTGGAGGGACGTACCAGGCCATGGAGAAACCAAAGCTTTGATACCAAATATGATGTATATGTGGGGGAGAATCACGAACATTCAATGTTGAATTCAAAAGCTAAAAACGAGCACGCTAAATCGAAGCTAAAATTTGAGTGTAGCCGTGCATGAATGAGTGAAAGAAGGATAGTGTAAACTCTCACTTAGATACATATTAGCCCATGCAATCCTCAATCAACCCTAATCAATTTCTTAACCTATTTCACTTTTACATTGATTCATCAACTTCAACTTAATTTAGCTTTGATTTCTTTGCTAAGAGAGTTTATTGATAATTTAATAAACTTAATTATGCAATTAAATCAGTTTTAAATTTAGTATTTTTGTCCAAACTATCAAAGGACTTGAAATAGCAGGTCACGGGTTAATTCCAGCAGTAAACCCAGTTTTTTAGAGTTTAATTGCTTAGCGCTCTTTGAGGTTTAAGTCTAATATTTTGCAATGGATTTAAATTTCAAGAAGTTAGCTTTCCCGCAAAATAAGTTTCAGCTCATTTGGACTTGATTGACCCATCCAAATCAGCCAGTAAATCCCAAACTATCCAGACTGCCCAATTTAACCAAAATGTACCCAATTTTGAGTATTTGAGTTTTAAGATACCTTATGGGTTATGTATGAGATTTTTGTATTTTTGGGTTCCCCTAGATGTTAAATTTCAGGTCCAAATAAGAAAAACCAATCATGCTCAGTCGAAGTGTTCAAATCAGGCCATTTTATCAACCCTGCCAGTTTTGGTCCGAATCTACACAGTAAAATGTTTTTATCGAAATATTCTTCTTAAACATGATTTAACCTTGATTTCTTCGTAGGGGGGTTTGTACACACCCTGAGGAGTTCCCCCATGGCCTGAAATCAAAATCATGATCACTTTTGAATGGTGGAAGAAAGGTCACAAAACCAGGCTAAAAACTGCCTTGTTAACCCAGTTGAAGCATGATATGTTTTTCCTCCTCCAAAGGGTTTCCTTAGCTCTCTCCTTGCTTGCTTGCTACCTTTACTAGTCAAGCAGCCTAGGAACACAATGATTTGCTGCTGAAGAAGCCTTGAATCATGTGAACCAATAAGAAAACAAAAGAAGAATCAGCACCCTGTATTCTGATTGGATGGCCGAAAAGGGGATGCACTTTACAGCTACTTTTCTCCCTTTTTTGTTGTTAATGCTGCTAAATTAGCTTAGGTAAAGATGTACTAAGTTAATCACATCATTTGTTTTGCTTTCCTTAAGATTCTGGTTGTAATTAGTTAAAGTTAAGCAAGCTTGAAATTTGGTTTTGTACTAAGCGCATAGGTTAGCAAGTTAATATGTTTCTTTCCTAAGGAGGAAACATCCAGCAGCTAGCTTAGTTACTTGGTTGCATGCTTTGCCATGTATTAATATGTAGTTACAGCCACTTTGTAAAACATACCTGAATTTTGAATGAAAAACTAGAATTGAGAGCTTTGTGCTTTCGTTCCCTTAAACACTTCACTTGCTTATCCTTAAGTACGCCAATTCAGGTGGTGATCAAGTAAGTCTTAACTCTTAATTAGGTGGTGTTTCTTTATCCCGATTGAGGTGAAGGCCCATAAACTCAAACTTAGTGCTGTTTCTGTATCTAAGTGAGAGTTTAGACTATCCTTCTTTCACTCATTCATACACAGCTACACTCAATTTTTATCTTGAATTTAGCGTGCCTGTTTTAAGCTTTTCAATTCAGCCTTGAATGTCTGTGATTATCCCTGGTAGATACATCTGTTTGTGTTTAGATTGAATTTAGGAATGTGTTTGGAATTTTGAGTAGGAATCAATTCTTGAAGTAGAGGGATGTACTAGGCCAAGGAGAAACCAAAGTTCTGATAAAAATATGATGCATATTGGAATGAAATCACTAATGCTCAAACCTGAATTCAACGCTAGAATGCAAGCTAACCGAATTCAAGCTAAGTGTGAGTGAATCCATGAATGAATGTTTGAAAGAAGGATAATCTAAGCTCTTGTTTAGATACAGAATCACCACTAAACTCAAGCTTAGGGCCCCTAAACTGTGATTAAGATACATAAACATCACTTAATCAGGGTTTAGGACTTACTTGATCACGACCTTAATCGACCAAATTAAGGACAAGCAAGTGAAGTATTAGGGGACGAAAGCTAAATGCTCTCAATTCTAGTTTTCATTCAGAGTTCAAGTCTAAGTTACAAAATGGTCGTGGCTACACATTAATACAAGGCCTAGCAAGCAACTAAGTGACTAAGCTAGCTGGTGGAGATTTTCTTCTTAGAGAGGAAATGGCTTAGCTTGCTAAATCCATGCGCTTAAGGCTAAGCTAGATTACAAGCTTGCTTAACTTAAACTATTTACAACCAGAATATTAAGGAAAGAAAAACAAATGATGTAATTAACTTTAACACATCATAATTAAGCTAATACAGCAGCATAACTTGCAAAAATGTTAAGAAAAGCAACCGTAAAGGGAGTTCTCTTTTCGCTTATCCAATTAGAATGCAAGGTGCGAGTGCTTCCTTTTTGCTGTCATTGGTTCACACGATTCAATGTTGTTTTTTCCGCAAATCATGGTGTTTCCTGGCTGCTTGACTAATGATTGAGGCAAGCAAACAAAAAGGGAGCTGAGCAAACCCCTGGTAGAGGGAAAAACAAGTAGCACTCAACCGGGTTCTCAAGGGTAGTTTTTAGCCGGTTTTATGACCATTGTTCCACCAATCGAAAGTGAGTATGATTTTCATTTTAGGCAATGGGGGTACACCTTAGGATGTATACAAACTCCCTAAACAAAGAAATCAAGGTTAAATCATGTTTAAGAAGAAGATTTCTGCTCAAACATTTCACCGTGCTGTTTCGCGTCCAAACTGCCAGGTTGGACAAAAAGCCTTGATCTCTTGACTTCGATTGCGCATGATTGATTATAAATGCTCGGACCTGAAAGCTAACATCATAAGGAACCTAAAAATGCAAAAACATCAATCTTAAGCCACAATGTAGCTTAACAAATCAAATGAACAAAACGAAGTACATTCTGGTTATTCAACCCGGTTGTTTCTATTTGCTTCTCCTCCAACATTTGAACCATTGATTGGACTTTGGGACTTGCATTGGACCTTGTGGGACTCTTAGGTCCCTCTTTCTTGTCTTGGCTATGGGGGCCTCCATCAGTATAATCTAGATTTCCTAACATGGCAAGAAACATTGAGATGTCTTCTAAGTCCTGCAGCTAGAAATTATGCTTTTAGACTTTATTCGCTACCCCAATTCCTTAGGAACTTTAGACAGGTCAAAACCGGGTCTAGTCTGCACGGCTTATAAAAATGTCCCAATTCTACTTCTTTTGCACAACTTAACCCAAATCATTGTACATACCCTAAAAGACAAGATCTTAAAGAACCAAAATATCAGAAAGTATCAAACTTAAACCTCAAGGAGGCCTAAGTAATTAAGCACACAAAACAGGGTACATTCTGGTTCGACAGGGTTGTTCGGATAGTTTCGATTAAAAGGACGATTAGGATGGGCAAATGATGTCCAAATGAATTGGAACTTATTTTATTGGAAAGCTGACTTTCTGAACTTCAAACTCAAGGCAAAATATTGAAGTCAAATCTCATAGAAGTTGAAGTAATAAAGGACACAAAATCAGGCTTGTATTCTGACTTGAACCTAGAACCTACAGTTTCTATGTTAGTAGGAAAAATGTGGGTTTTTCTTGGGTTTGGGACGTTAAAACCTGATTACCTTCACCAACCCCTTAGTCCAACTTGAGGTTTATGCGTAAATCTTCATCATTCTCCCCGTGTCGAAAATGATTTTACATCAAATCGTTTGGGTAATCATCTCTGACTTCTCGTTACAATTCTGGCTGAAATAACACCAACCGCCGAAACAAGTCTTTCTTATTTTTAAAGTTTCCTTTCCACTCATGATTCACGTGAGTTTGAATCTGGTTTGGAAGAAAACGTTTGGATTCTTTGGGATTCCAGTGCTTACAAGCTCCAAATTCAAAATTCAAAGCTTGAAGTAACGGTGTACTAAAAGGAATGAACGGGATTGGATTGACGTGGTGTGTTTGTGGGGTTGTATGGTGGAGTATAGAGGTGTGGGTGGAGATTAGCTTTCAAATTTTGAAATCCAAACAAGTCCTTCTTTTTTTTAAAAGTATAGAGATTAGCTGGGCTGTGTGCACAACCCTCTCCATTTATAATCTATGAACATATCTTTCCCTGACCTATAGGTTTTGATGTATCTTGGAAGGAAATCACTAATGCTTAAACCTGAATTCAAAGCTAGAATACAAGGAAACTGAATTCAAGCTAATTGTGAGTGAATCCGTGACTGGATGCTAAGCTCTTGTTTAGATACAGAATCACCAGTAAACTCAAGCTTAGGGTCCCTAAATTGTGATTAAGATATAGAAACACACCTTAATCAAGGTTTAGCACTTACTTGATCACCACCTTAATCGACCAAATTAAGGATAGGTAAGTGAGTATTTAGGGGACGAAAGGTAAATGCTCTCAATTATGGTTTTCATTCAAAGTTAAAGTGTAAGTTACAAAATGGCCATGATAAAACCTTAATGCATGACCAAGCAAGCACCTAAACAACCAAGCTCGCTGGTGGAGTTTTCCTTCTTAGAGAGGAAATGGTTGAACCAGCTAAATCCATGCGCTTAAGGCTAAGCTACATTACAAGATTGCTTAACTTAAACTAATTACAACCAGAATACTAAGAAAAGAAAAACAAATGATATTATTATCTTAGTACATCTTTAACTAAGCTAATACAACAACATTACTAGCAAAAATGTGAAGAAAAGCAGCTGTAAAGGTAGTTCTCTTTTCGGCTATCTAATCAGAATGCAAGGTGCCTTTGCTTCCTTTTTGCTCCCATTGGTTCACACAATTCATGGTTCTTTCTCCAACAAGTTATGGTGTTTCCTGACTGGTTGACTAGTGGTTGAAGTAAGCAAGCAAGAAGGAAGCTGATCAAACCCATTGAAGAGGGAAAAACATGTAGCACTCAATCGAGTTCTCAAAGGCAATTTTTGGTCCAGTTTTGTGACCTTGCTTCCCCCAATCGAAAGTGAGTATGATTATCATTTTAGGCAATGGGGGGACTCCTTAGGGTGTGTACAAACCCCCCTGCAAAGAAATCATGCTTAAAGTCATGTTTAAGTAGAAGATTTCTACTAAAATATTTTACCGTGAAATTTCAGACCCAAACTCGCAGGTTGGACAAAAGGCCTTCACCTCTTGACTTCGACTATGCATGGTTGATTTTAAATGCTTGGACCTAAAAGCAAACATCATACGGAACCCACAAATACGAAAATATTAATCTTAATCCACAATGTAGCTTAAGAAATCAGATCAACCAAACCGGGTATATCTTAGTTGTTCACCCAGATGTTGCTATTTGGTTCTACTCCAACATTTGAACCATTGCTTCGACTTTGGAAGTTGCATTGGACCTTGTAGGACTCTTAAGATCATCTTCCTTGTCTTCGTTGTGGAGGACTCCATTATCCTCCCCTTGTTGAAGAGATTTGATCCTCAAATCTTCGAGGTACTCACCGGCTTGGTAAGTGCTCAAGTCAAGCACGTTGAATGTAGCTAAAACTCTATAGTCCCCTCGCAAATCAACCTTATAAGCATTGTCATTAATTCTTTCAAGTACCTGAAATGGACCATCAGCCCTTTGCATGAGCTTCTTCTTCCTCTTTGAAGGAAATCTCTCTTTCCTTATGTGTATCCACACGCGGTCTCCAGGTTCAAATATCGCCTTTTTCATGTGTTTGTTGGCTTGAGCTTTATATGATGCATTAATCTTCTCTATTCTTCTCCTTACCACCTCATGTATCTTCTGGATTTTTTCCACCTTAGCTGCTGCATCCGCACTTGGGTTTTGATCTAAAGGCCTCGGAGTAAGATTAAGTGGACTCATAGGATAAATCCCATAAACCACCTTGAATGGTGATAGACCAGTATCCTTGCTCGGAGCCCTGTTGTAAGCAACGTCTACATGGGGTAAAAGCAAATCCCAAGCTTTTGCATGAGGTTTAATCAAATCCCTTAGAAGTGTTCTTAGGGTTCGATTCGTAACCTCAGTTTGCCCATCAGTTTGTGGATGACAAGTGGTACTATATTTTAGTTTAGTACCCAATTTGTTCCTCAAGTTAATCCAAATATAGGCTTAGAAACTTAGTATCTAGATTAGAAACAATTGATCTAGGTGTACCATGTAATCTATCCACCTCCCTGAAATACAACTCAGCAATGTGTGTAGCATCATTAGTCTTGTTGCTTGGAATGAAATGAGACATTTTAGAGAACCTATCTACTACAAGAAAGATTGAATCTTTGTTTACTACAAGAAAGATTGAATCTTTGTTCCTTTGGGTCGTAGGCAGTCTAAGAATGAAATCCATACTTACATTAACCTAAGGAGTAGTAGGAATAGGAAGAGGTGTGTATAGGTCATGGGGTAAGGAGTGACTTTTGGCCACATGACTAGTCCCACACCTTTTCAAAATGTCTTGTACATCCTTTTCCATACCTAGCTAGTAGTAATGCTCCCTTAGCATGATGAGTTTGTTGTTTTAACCATGGTGATCAGCTAAAGAACCTCCATGAACTTCCCCAATGAGAAGATCCCTCGTGCAACAACGTGGTACACACGGTCGTGCACCGTTGAAAAGAAATTCTTCTTGAATAAAAAAATGTCCTTTGGGGTGCTTTGAAGATTCAGCAAACAACTCCCCAAAGTCTTCATCTTCAGCATATAAAGCTTTTAGATGCTCAAAACCAAGTACACAAGCACCTAATTAAAACAAAAGTAGATAGCTCCGTGATAGCGCATCGGTACCGTGCTTAAGCTTTGCAGATTTGTGCTTGATTATGGAATGAAATGACCGGAGAAACTCAACCTACTTAGCATGTCGTGAGTTTAGCTTGTGTTGGCCTTGAATACACTTGAAAGCTTCATGATCAGAATGGCGGATAAACTCACTTTCAATAAAATAATGACTCCAATGCTCTAGACATCTCACAATTGCATAGAACTGTTTATCATAGGTGGAATACTTTCTTCTTGAATCGCATAGTTTCTCACTAAAGAAGGCTAATGGTTTACCTTCTTGAGTAAGAACACCACCTATACCGACTCCAGGGGCATCACATTCAACTTCAAATACTTTACTAAAGCATGGCTCTAACGGCCCACAGATACATCAATCATTGTTTGCATTTCTTTCACTAGTTCTTTCCCAATTATAAATGATAACCCAAATGATTAGGCGTTGCCGCCATCCAACAAGGACAAGGCTATACTTTTACGCCATAAGCTGAGCTATAATAATCAATGTTTACCGTCCAAGGCATTGATCCATCACAACCTATCAAACCATTTTGAAAAATATAGAGAAAGTTTTTCTAAAATCAAAACCATAAAAACATGTGAAGGATTGCACGAAAATATAAAATTCTGAAAAAAAATGTACAGTCTCAACACCAAAATATATTCCACAATACAGTATTATAACATCTGAAGAATAATACACCCACATTCCATAAAGATTTCCAAGCTCACTTGTCCTCTTTAGCCATGCTGCCTGCCTGAGGGCAATTTGCTGAACACTTTCCTAAAACAAAACATGAAAATATTTCGAAACGTGAGCCGAAACATAGTAAATGCATTCCTGTATTGTTAAACATTTATGGAAGAAGAATTAGTTAGGCCCGTATCGGAATTCATTTTTATTTAAACACAGGGAATAAGATGAACATGAAACTGCGTTGTCAATTATTATCTAATAGTGAACCCCTTGTAACTGTTACGATCTGAAGATAGGTGTCACCTACCAAAGCCGATGGGGACCTGGCCTAAAGCCGCGCGGGTAACTGAATGGCTATGCCTTGTAACTGATAACAGATTGGGTCACTAGTTATGTGAAAAATAACTGAGTAAACTAATTATTGGATGTAGTTACCAAAACAGTATAGTTTTGATAAATATGTGATGATTTCTGAAGATACAAGCAATGAATGTATCTAAAATTTTTAAATGTAAGCTCACAGAATAATATTGTGCACAAAACTGGAAACAATGATAGATTACGGAATAATATTATGCACAAAAGACGAAGGAATGATAGATTAGGCCCGGATTCTATACAAAATTACCGTTGTAGGAACATATGGTTAGCAAAATTACTTATTCATAGCTAAAAATTTAGAAAAAGCAAAGTAAGCATAATAGAGGCTTTGGAAGAATGACTCATAACTTAATCATCTGACCTTGGATTGAGACTAAAACCCCCAATATAGAAATCTTAGGAAGTCCCAAAAATCTTTTAATTAGAACACAAAGCTTGATTCCCTCAATAGGATTCCCAAAATGAGGCTAGAACCAAAACATGTCAATTTTGGTCCATTCTGTGCGGTTTCGGTAAAATGATCATACCGTTTTCCACACACCTCGGATTAAGGAGCCCTTAGAAATCTAACACACTGAACTACCTACCTACCAAAAATAATAATTTGTGGTTGCACCGTGCATTACCAGTTTATTGCCAAAGTCTGCCCTGTTTTCTTGAAATTTCCAGCCCTCACTGTTTTAGTTTTTCCCTCACTTTTTCACACAAATCCTCAACTTACACCATTCTTTAAAAGCACGTAAGCAAGCTTTGGTCCATCCCAATAGCATAAAAAATCATCACACTCAAACTCACTTCATAATCATATCCAAAAGAGATCATTTTTCAATCAAACACCCACATAAACCAAGATTAAGGTTAAATTAATCCAAACCATGCATTATTTGCCAAAACCCTAGTTTATGGCCAACTTGGACTCTCTCCAACTCATGTGAAATCACCAAAAACATCAACATAAACACCGATAGATTAAAGGATGGCCAAATCGAAGATAGAACAATCAAAATCCAACACTTTAATATTAAGCTTGCATGATGAAAGATTAACCCTAACGTAGCATGCTCTAACCTCAACACCACCATGATCAACATCAAAATAACTCTTATTTCTTATCAAAACATCATGATCAACACTAAAAAATATCAAAACAAGAATCAAAAGTAAGATAAAAATCAAAAGCAACAAAACCAAATTTCAAGATTACTCATATTGAGTGAAAGTAAGTCGAGATGGAGATGAGGTTTAGGGATTTTGAGGATGGACGATGATAGCTTGAGGTACTAGGATGTTGGGGGGGTCGAAAACCAAGGCTGGCTGGAAAAGTGGCCGGAAAACAGCCAAAAGTGTTGCCTACTTCTGCTTGGCGTGAGGGGGGAGAGAAAGAGGAGAAAGAAGATGATTTTGGATTGCTGTGAGCTTTGTTGACTAATCCACACTTGGCTGAGTTTTTATCAAGTAATTGCCACGTTTTAAACTCACCATGGTTAAGTTAACCATGGTACTTAGTGTAAAAGCATCGGCAAACTTATTGGGCTTCAAAATGGCCGAAATAAATTGGGTTCGGGAATAAAACGCTTCTTAACGATAACGTTTTTACAAAACAAAAAATTACAGCTTTGTAATGTTACAGAAAACAAAATAAATTAGTTAGGTTAAACTTGGTAGGGCCAACTATCAATTCTCCCAATGTTTTGTTAATCAATAAAATAATAAATTAAAATTCGAATTGCCAAGTGAGGTCCCCAATAAAATTTTTGCACTGGGGTGAATAAGTGAAATAAATGAAATGAGAGAAGAAAAATTATGAAGAAGAAGTAATTAAATAAATGAACATAATTAAATAATTTTAGGGTTGGGCTTTCACAACCATCCCCCCTTCAAGAGTTTCGTCCTCAAAACTTATGACTTTTCCATATAATGCAAGATTACCTGAAATAAAACTGAATATTTGGCTTTCATTTCCTCTTCGACCTCGCAAGTAGCTTCTTTGTAGGTATGATTTGACCATTGTACTTTGACCAGAGGTATCTGCTTATTGCGCAACTGTTTAATCCTACGATCTTGTATTTGGAACGGTTGCTCTTCATGTACTAAACCCGTAATAATTTTAATATGTTTATGTACAATGGCGTGGTCTACGTATGGCGTATACTTTCTAAGCTGAGAGATGTGAAATATGTTATGCACGTGTTCTAGCTCTATCGGCAGATCCAGACGATAAGCTACAGGATTAAACGTTTTGATGACTTCATACGGTCCAATATATCGTGGACTCAATTTCCCTCGCACCTCAAACCTCTTGATACCCTTAGTGGCTGATACTTGTAGAAAAACTTTATCTCCTACTTGAAACTCCAAAGGCCTCCTTCTCTTGTCCGCATAACTCTTTTGTCGACTCTGGGCAACTTTAATATGTTCGCGAATCCTTCTTATTGTTTCCATGGTTTTCTGGATCATTTTAGGGCCTAGAATCAATGCTTCATCCAAATCACTCCAGCATAGTGGGGTTCTATATTTTCTCTAATATAGAGCCTCAATTGGGGCCATTCGGATGGTAGACTGATAGTTGTTGTTATAGGAAAACTCCACCAAAGGCAAATCATTTTCCCATTTTCCTTTGAACTCTACACAAGCTCTGTACATGTCTTCTAGAATCTAATTCACTCTTACTGTTTGCGCATCTGTTTCAGGGTGATAAGAGCTATTGAAGTTCAATGTTGTCCCAAAGGCCTTTTGAAGTGCTTGCCAAAACCTACCCTAGAATCTTTGATCCCTATCCGATACTATATCTAAGGGGATTCCATGTAGTCGGACTATCTCTTTGACAAACAAATGAGCTAGTTTTTCAACTCCCCAGGTATCTTTGATTGGCAGAAAATGGGCCGACTTGGTAAGCCAATCGACTATAACCCAGATGGCATTCTTCTTCGAGGCAGAAAGGGGTAAGCCCATAACAAAGTCGATCGAAATCGAATCCCACTTCCAAGTGGGAATCTCTAGGGGTCGCAATTCACCCACGGGATGCTGATGCTCTGCTTTGACTTTCTTGCAAGTGAGACACTCATCTACATATTCTGCAACCTCCTTTTTCATATTATTCCACCAGAAGTATTGCCTTAAATCTCTGTACATCTTAGTGCCTCCTGGATGCACTGAGTAGCGAGTATTGTCAGCCTCCTCTACGATCTGTTTCTTTAATTCGTCATTTCGGGGCACACATTGGCAAATATGGAATCGCAAGGCCCCATCCTCATGTACTACAAACCTGGGAGACTTTCCTCTCTCTAGATTTTGCTTTATCCTTTGGAGTTCAGGATCACTTTCTTGGTTCACTCGGATTTCCTCCACTATAGAAGGCTGTAAGGTAGGGGCTGATAATTGAACACGTGCTTGCCTATGGGACACTAGTTGAATTCCCAAGTCCTCAAGTACTTTCAAGAGACTCAACTGAGTAATTAAAATAGTGTTTAGGCTATGTTGCACTTTTCTCCTGAGGGCATCTGTTATTTGCTTTTCCTGGATGATATTGAATTTACAAATCATAATCCTTAAGCAGCCCAAGCCAACATTGTTGCCTCAAGTTGAGCTCCTTCTGAGTGAAGATATACTTCAAAATTTGATGGTCCATATAAATCTTGTATTGGACTACATATAAGTAATGTCTCCAAATTTTCAACGTGAAGACCACGATTGCTAGTTCCAGGTCATGAGTAGGATAGTTTTTCTCATAAGCCTTAACTTGTCGAGAGGCATAAGCTACTACCTTATCTTCCAGCATCATAACAAAACCCAATCCGTTCTTTGAGGCATCACTCTAGATGGTATACTCCTTGCTTTCCGTCACTAGCGTTAGGATTAGGGGGGTAGTTAGTTCCTACCTTAGCTCTTGAAAAGCTTTCTCATATTTTTCGGTCCACTCAAACTTGTTCGCTTTCTTCAGCAAATTGGTCATGGGTGAAGCTATTTTTCAAAAGTCCTTGACGAACCTTCGATAGTAACCTGGTAATCCCAAAAATCTTCGAATCTCAGTGATATTGGTAGGCCTTCACCATTCTGTGATTGCCTTCACCTTTTGGTGGTCAACTTTGATTCCTTCCTTTGTAACCACATGTCCTAAGAACACCACTTCTTGCAACCAAAACTCGCAATTATTTAATTTGCCATAAAGTTGATGCTCTCTCAGTGTTTGTAACACCATCCTCAAATGATCAACATGTTCATCTCGGCCCTTAGAATAGATAAGAATGTCATCTATGAACACCACTACAAATTTGTTTAAGTAGGGTTTGAAGACTCTGTTCATAAGATCCATAAAAGCTACGGGGGCATTAGTTAGGCCAAATGGCATCACTGTAAACTCATAGTGACCATACCTTGTTCTAAATGCATTCTTGGGGATGTCTTCAGGTTTAATCCTAAGTTGGTGGTACTCTGACCTCAAATAAATCTTAGAGAAGACTTCTGTTTCTTGCAATTGATCAAACAAGTCATTGATTCGTGACAAAGGATATTTATTTTTGATGGTGATCTTGTTCAACTCCCTGTAGTCAACACACGGCCTTAAGGTTCCATCCTTTTTCTTTGCGAACAACACTGGGGCATCCCATGGTCACACACTGGGCCTAATAAAACCCTTCTGCTACAGCTCTTCTAAGTGAAGCTTCAAATCCTTAAGCTTAGTTGGGGCCATACGATATGGGGCTTTGGAAATAGGTTGGGCATCAGGGATTAAGTCAATTCCAAAATCAATTTCCCTCTGTGGGGTTAATCTTTGTAACTCTTTAGGGAAAACATCCTCAAACTCACATACTATAGGAATATTTTCAGCTTCCTATTCTTTTGCTTGGATGTCCATCGCATAACACCAATATCCCATACATCCTTGACATAATAGCTTACTTGCTTTCATAGCAGAAGTCAAGAGATATGATTTTTCCTCTCTTTGCCCATAGAAGAATACTTCTCCCCCATTTTCATGTTTCAAAATAACCTTAAGATCCTCAAAATCAATCTTAGCTCCATAGGTCTGCAACCAATTCATTCCCAAAATGATGTCAAAATCAGACAAATCGAATTGAATCAAATCCATAGGGAAGGTGGTTCCACCAATGGTAATGGGAACAAATTTGTATGAGATAGGCCAGTCAAACACACAATCATTGGCTAGCTTGATCCTATAATTGGTTTCCACCCTCCTATATTCCAAGTTCAATTGCGTGGCAGAACGGGTGGATATAAATGAATACGTGACACCCTGAATCAAATAATACACAAAATGACTTTGAATTTAAAAAGAGAGTTCCAGTGATTACCATATAAGAGGTGGCAACTTCTTTCTTACTCATTACATACGCCCGTGCTATTGCTGCAGACCATGGTGGTGGGGCGCCTTGGGGAGGTGGGGTGAAGGGTTTTGCTGCCCCTTTGTCTATAGCCTTCATCCTTCGGGGGCATGTAGCGATCAGGTGTTTAGGCTTCCACACCACATGCACTTATTAGTTCCTACTCGGCATTTAGGGTTGGTGTGATTTGTTCTGCCACACTTCGCAGAGGGTGCTGTCGAGCCTACAGGATGGCGCTTGCAGGGAACTGGAGTAGGCTTCTTCGGGTTCTAGTGCAAACTCTCACTCAGAGTTCCTCGCTCAAACCCCTTTCTCTTTTTGTTGATTGGATTCAGTGTTGTCAACTCCGTCTTCATTCGTTCCACTTCAGCCGCTTGTTCATATAATTCTTCGTAAGTTAACATTGGTTGTCCAGCTAACTGATTCCGAATATAGAAGGCCAGACCATCTTCATATGTCCTCATTTTTAACCTTTCAGATGATACAAACTCTGGAACAAACCTATATAATTCGGTGAACTTACTGGTGTATTGTATCACAGTCATGGTGCCACTCATCTTCAGCTCCATAAACTCTTTCTCCTTTTGCCTTTGGACCACAATTGAGTAGAATTTTGCCCTTAACTCAATCAGGAATTTATTCTAGGTAAAGTCAGGCCCTGCGAGCTTATCCTTAACAGTATTCCACAAAATGTCAGCTTCACCGATCAAATAATACGTCCAAATGTCAACTTTCTTTCCTTATGGCACCTCTACCACTGTAAAGATTTTCTCCATTCCTCTTTTCCATTCCTGGATCATAAGATCCATCATAAACATTAGGGTTGCGTCGTGCCACCCTATCCGCTAATTTATCTTCTTTTGGAGGGGCTTCAGTAGGTACCTGGGGAATCTGCTTCATCAATTCAGCTGCTAAGGTCTGCCAGTAGTTCGGGTCCCCACTATTATGAGCGAACTCATAAAGAATCGGTGGCGTTTTGCCAAAATTTGGTGGCACATGATGGGACGCTTGATCCACTGATCCCTGACCATGATCTGAGATTTCCTTTATACGAACCTCTTCATTATTGTGCACTAATTGGGACATTCTGATTATACATGAAACAAAACAATTCAATCACTAGAATGCTCAAACAAATAAGATAGGCATGCCCGACAAACACATTTAACATAACTCAAAGGTTATTGAACAACCCATAGCTTATCATTTCATAACTGCTTATTTACATACATAATTGCCTATTTATAAAGATAATCAACAAAACATACTACATCTAACTGACTAGGCAGAGTTATTTTTAACTAATAACTGAATCCCAAATACTAACTAGCCCCAATATACTAGGCTCGTCACATATCCAAAAATAGACACGGACCATGTCATGATGGTCGGAAAGATCTAACTGACTACATACAATATCACATCCTCTAAAAAATATATCCATCCCAACCGACCATACTAGAAACAGAAAGGGCTCAAAAGAAAACTACTACCACTAACCCCTAGACCCACCTAACGATCCCAAGATGGATCGTAATCCGGGTCAGACTCATCATCAGGCTCTTCGCCTTAATCGAAGCTGGTAGGAGATGCCTCTAAGTCGGTATCACCAACCTCCTGCTGAACCTGTTGCTCATGCTCATCCTGTAACTCCACCATCAACTCATTAATCTCCTCTCCCAATTGCTGCCCTACCACAACCTTGTCAATGTCTTGATCCTCCTTGGGATCATCCTCTTCTCCCTGGTGGCCCTTATCCTTAGAACTAATCACCGCTACCTCTGGTGTGTCAGGGAGATCTATCACCACGTGAGCGTCCCCAGGACTATCGGGCATCAGCGGGGTAGCTCGTGCCGGAGGGGAGGGTGGCCATTGTGTGTGGTGCTGGGGCTGCAGGTGGGGGAGGCACCTGATGTAGCGGAAAGACATGTTATAGCGTCTCCATGGTGATCCCTCTCTGTTCAAACTCTTGCCTTAATAACAACTCTGTAGCAAGAGTAGTCCGTGCCCCCTAAGCCTGAAACCTAGGCCCACCCAAGCCGAGATTCCCTGTTACCATATAGTGATAATAACGAAGCCTAAACTCCACTCATGGATGAACTGCGGGTAAGGACCACAATAGTCTATGTCCATGGACCGTGGCATTGTGAAACTCAGACAAAGGGTCCTGTGCATGGACCTCTATACTAGCACGCAACAGTGCAATGTGAGTAGCCGTAGATGCACCCGGCATCAAGTTAAGAGCATAAGGGTCCACCTAACAAAGAAAAGACATATATGAGAAACATACATAACCATAATTAAGGAACATGTAAATGTAAGCAACTTGCATTTCTACTATCATTACTACACTTCTAATATCATCTAGCAGTACAAAATGGCCCTCACTACCACTATTCTCACCTTCTTATTTCTAAACTCCACATTCTATAAAGAAAATCTCAACCTGGCTTTGATATCAAATCTGCAACGCCCTAAAGATGCGTTAATCACTGTTTGTATGTCTTTCACTAGTTCTTCCCAATTATAAATGATAACCCAAATGATTAGGCATTACCGTCGTCCAACAAGGACAAGGCTTTACTTGTACATGATAAACTGAGCGATAATAATCAATGTTTACCATCAAGGGCATTCAACCATCACAACCTATCAAACCATTTCGAAAAATATAGAGAAATTTTTTGTAACATGAAAACCGTACAAACATGTTAAGGATTACACAAAAATATAGAATATTGAAAAAAAATATATACAGTCTCAACACCAAGATATATTCCACAATACAGTATTATAACATCTCAACAATAATACACCCCCATTCTATAAAGATTTCTCGATTCACTAATCCTCTTCAGCCGTCTTGCCTTCCTGAGGGCGATTCAGTCAACACTTTCCTAAAACAAAACATAAAAACATTTCAAAATGCGAGGCGAAGCTCAGTACATGCATTCGTGTATTATTAAACATTCATGGAACAAAATTGGTTGGGCCCGTATTGGAATTCATTTTTAATTAAACACAGGGAATAAGATGAATGTGAAACTGCGTTGTCAATTATTATCTGATAGTGAACCCATGGTAACTGTTACGATCTGAAGATAGGTGTACACCTGCCAAGCCGATCTAGACATGGCCTTAAGCCGCGTGGGTAACTGAAGGGCTATGCCTTTTAACTGATAAATGATGGGGTCACTAGTTATGTGATAAATCACTGAGCAAATTGATTCATTGATGTACTTACTAGAATAGTATAATTTTGATAAATATGTAATGATTTCTAAAGATACAAGCAATCAACGCACCTCAAATTTTTAAACGTAAGCTCACGAAATAATATTATGCACAAAAGTGGAATGAATCATAGATTAGGCTCGGATTCTGTACAAAATTACAGTTGTAGGAACATATGGTTAGCATAAGTATTTATTCACAGCTAAAAATTTAGAAAAAGCAAAGTATAACAGAGGCTTAGGAAGAATGACTCATAACTTAATCATCTGACCTTGTATTAAGACCAAATCCACAATATGGAAATCTTTGGAAGTCTGAAAAATCTTTCATTTAGAACACCAAGCCTGATTCCCTCAATAGGATTCCCAAAATGAGGCTAGAACCAAAGCATGTCAGTTTCAGTCCATTCTGCGCAGTTTCGGTAAAATGATCTTAAAGTTTTCCACAGACCTTCGATTAAGGCGATTCAAGAGCCCTTAGTAACCCAGCACACTGAAATATCTACCTACCAAAAATAATAATTTTTGGTTGGGCCGTGCATTACCAGTTTATTGTCAAAATCTGCCTTGTTTTCTTAGAATTTCCAACCCCCACTGTTTTAGCTTTACCCTCACATTTTCACACTAATTCTGAACTTGAACCATTCTTTAAAAGCATGTAAGCAAGCTTTGGTCCATCCCAACAGCATACAAAATCACCGCACTCAAACTCACTTCATAATCATATCCAAAAGAGATCATTTTTTAATCAAACACCCACAGAAACGAACATTAAGGCTAAATTAATCCAAACCATGCGCTATTTCCCAAAACCCTAGTTTATGGCCAGCTTGGACTCTCTCTAACTCATGTGAAATCGCCAAAAACATCAACATAAGCACCAATAGATTGAAAGATGACCAAATCAAAGATAGAACAATCAAAATCCAACACTTTAGCATTAAGCTTGCATGATCAAAGATTAACCCTAACCTAGCATGCTCCAACCTCAACACCACCATGATCAACATCAAAATAACTCTTATTTCTTATCAAAACATCATGATCAACACTCAACCACATCAAAACAAGAATCAAAACTAAGATAAAAGTCAAAACCAACAAAACCAAAATTCAAGATTACTCATATTGAGTGCAAGTAAGTTGAGATAGAGATGAGTTTTAGAGGTTTTGGTGATGGAGGATGATAGCTTGAGGTGCTAGGATGTTGGGGGCGGGGAAACACCCAAAAGGGCTGCCTAGTTTTGCCTGCCGTGAGGTGGGAGAGAAGGAGGAGAGAGAAGATGACTTTGGATTGCTTTGAGCTTTGTTGACTAATCCACACTTGGCCGAGTTTTTATCTAGTAATTGCCAATGATTTTGGATTGCTTTGAGCTTTGTTGACTAATCCACACTAGGCCGAGTTTTTATCTAGTAATTGCCACATTTTAAAATAACCATGGTTAGGTTAGCCACAGTAATTAATGTAAAAGCATAGGTAAACTTATTGGGCTTCAAAACGGCCAAAATAAATTGGGTTTGGCAATAAAACGCTTTGGAATGGTAACATTTTTATGAAACTAAAAATTACAGCTTTGTAATGTTACGGAAAACAACGTAAGTTGTTTATGTTAAACTTGTTAGGGCCTGCTATCAATTCTCACAATGTTTTTGTCAATCAATTAAATAGAAAATTGAAATCCGAATTGCCAAGTGAGGGCCTAAATTAAATTTTTCCACCAGGGTGAATAAATGAAATAATGAAATGAGAGAAGAAAAATTATTAACATGAAGTAATTAAATAGATGAACATAATTAAATAATTTTAGGGTTGGGCTATTACAATAGCAAAGAGACAGCAGGTGCTTCAGTAAGCCTTCTTTTCATCTCTTCAAAGGCGGATTGAGCTTTTGGTGTCCAATGGAATAATGTACCCTTGATAACTTCAGTCATAGGAGCCATAATGGTGCTGAAACTTCTAATAAACCTCCTGTAAAATGAAGCTAATATATGAAAAGCTCCAACATCATGAATGGACTTTGGAGTAGGCCATGACCAAATAGCTTCAATCTTGCTTTCATCTGCCTTAACACCATCACCAATGACTATGTAACCTAAGAATGTTACTTCTGGAGTGAAGAAGCACATTTCTTAACGTTCCCAAATAGCCTTTCACGTTCCAGAACAAGCATCACTTAAGTTAGATGGCCTTGATGTTCATGCTCATCCTGGGAATAAATCAAGATATCATTGAAGTAAACCACCACAAACTTGCCTATGTACGGCCTGAAGACTTGGTTCATCAATCTCATGAAAGTGCTAGGTGCATTTGAAAGACCAAAGGGCATAACCAACAATTCATAAAGCCCTTCCTTAGTCTTGAAAGTTGTCTTCCATTCATGACCTTCTCTAATCCGAATCTGGTAGTATCCACTTCGAAGATCTGTCTTTGAAAACACTTTAGATCCATGTAATTCATCCAGCATGTCTTGAAGTCTAGGTATGGGCAACCTATACTTGATTGTGATTTTGTTCATGGCCTTACTATCCACACTTATATGCATTCCACCATCCTTTGGCGCCAAAAGAGCAGGTACGACACATGGACTTAAGGACTCACAGATTAAGCCCTTAGACTTCAACTCTTCAACTTGCCCTTGAATTTTCATGGTGTCGTTTGGATTCATTATGTAGGCTGGCTTATCAGGTAGAATGGAACGAAGAGTAAGATCAATGTGGTGTTGGATATCTCTTTTAGGAGGTAAACTTGTGGGTATCTCCTCAGGAAACAAATGACAGAAGTTCTGCATGAGTGTTTTGGCTACGGGGTCAGTAAGGGGTTGTGGGTCCGTCTTGCATGCTCAAAATCCACTCCTTGTAGGCTTTGAATTCATGTTCAGAAGCCTTTAACAATGGCTTTCCTACGGCTAGTAGCAAATCAGAATGAATGGGTTTGTTTTGAGGCTTGATTTCATGGAGTTTCGATGGGGGTAAAGGGGCTAAGGTAATCTTCTTTCCATCCTTGGTGTAGGAGTAAGTAATCAAGTAACCATTATGCATAACCTTGCAGTCATACAACCATGGTCGTCCTAGAACCATATGATAAGCATCCATAGGAATAACGTCACACCAAAGTTCATCTTGATAGTTCTTTCCAATGGAGAAAGAAGTCAAGCACCGTGAGTTCACTTGGATTCCGTTGCTTTGATTCAGCCATTGAATGTTGTAGGGATATGGATGAGTCATAGTTTGCAATCTTAGTTTCTCAACCATGCTTAGAGAAGCCACGTTTGCACAGCTTCCTCCATTAATAATCAAAGAACATACCTTCCCTTGAACGATACAACGACAATGGAATATGTTGTCCCTTTATTCATCTTTTACTCCTTTCTGGTTACTTAGAACTCTTCTCAAAACTAGCAATTCACCTTCATCAGCTTCTTGCACTACTTCCTCTTGAGTTTCCTCAAGTTCATCTTTAAAATCATCTTCCTTTTCCTCTTCCTCAAAGACCTCTTTCACAGTTGACCATTCGGACAAAGTAATAAACCTACGGTTTGGGTAGTCCGAGGCTATATGCTCAAGTCCTTGGAAATTGAAACATATTCTATAACTCGTGGGATTGGGATTAGGCCTGTTTTGAGGAGTTTGGATCTTTTGTGGAGCTGGGGTTCTTTGTGGAAGGCAAGGGGATGGATTTTGTGATTTGAGAATGGGATTAGAACTCCCCTTTTTAAGGGGTTGGTTCCAGGTATAAGGTTTTGGATTTCGGGGTTTAAGGGGCTGTCTTGCTTTCTTTTGTTGCTCAACCTTACGAGCCATCACACATACTTCATCAGAAGTGGTGTAAGCTTGCAAATCAACCACATTAGCGAACCTAGGATCAAAGCCTCGCAAGTATCTAATAATGGTTTGCTCTTTGGGTTCTTATATATCACACTTGATCAAAAGCCTCTCAAACTCACGTGTGCACTCTTCAACACTCATGCTGCCATGAGTAAGATTGTGGGCTTGAGAATAGCAATCTTGAACATAAATTGCGGGAAGAAAACGAGCCTTAAGCTTTGATTTCATCTTGTCCTATGTTCTGATTTTAGACTTTCTTTCCCTAACCCGTTTAGGACATAGGTTTGTCCACCATAATGAAGCATAATTTCTAAGTCTTCAGGCCACTAACTTGACCTTCTTATTGTCTTGAATGTCTTTATACTCAAAGACATGTTCAGCAGTATGGAACCAATCTAAAATTTCTTCTGGATTAACCTTACCTTCTAATTTTGGAATTTCAACTTTGAAATCATTATTGTTAGCTTGCATCTGTCGTTCTACCGTAGCCAGTCTCACTGGTTCACCTTCACTGGATGATTCAATGTTATAACCAAGAACGCGCTCTTGGCTCCTTGGTTTTGATTGATAAGTTTCTTCATTCATCTTTTGCTTTTGCTTCAAAAAAGAATCAAGCTGCTTTCGTAGATACTCATTCTGGGCTTCAGTTTCTTGGTTACGTTGAGTATCTTCATGAATCGTCTTCACCAGCATTTCATTATGCCTCATAAATGCTTCAAACTTCTCTTCCAAACTCAGACTAGAACCCATCTTGTTCACGACTTGTGTTTGGATTCAAGCTAGGAATGTGTTTGGAATTTTCAGTGGGAATGAATTCTGGAAGTGGAGGGATGTATGAGGCCAAGGAGAAACCAAAGCTCTAATACCAAATATGATGTATCTTGGAAGGAAATCACTAATACCCAAACCTAAATTCAAAGCTAGAATGCAAGCAAATTGAAATCAAGCTAAGTGTGAGTGAATCCGTGAATGGATGTTCAAACGAAGGATAATCTAAGCTCTTGTTTAGATACAGAATCACCGCTAAACTCGAGCTTAGGGTTCCTAACCTATGATGAAGATACAGAAACACCACTTACTTAAGGTTTAGCACTAACTTGGTCACCACCTTGATTGACCAAATTAAGGATAAGCAACTAAAGTATTTAAGGGACGAAAGCTAAATTCTCTCAATTCTGGTTTTCATTCAAAGTTGAAGTGTAAGTTACAAAATGCCCATGATAAAACGTTAATATATGACTAAGCAAGCACCGAAACAACTAAGCTAGCTGGTGGAGGTTTCCTTCTTAGAGAGGTAGCCCCTTAACTAGCTAAACCCAGGCGCTTAAGGCTAAGTTAGATTACAAGCTTGCTTAACTTAAACTAATTACAACCAGAATACTAAAGAAAGCAAAACGAATAATATAATTATCTTAATACATCTTTAACAAAGCTAATACAACAACATTAATAGCAAAATATGAAGAAAAATAGCCATAAAGGTAGTTCTCTTTTCGGCTATCCAATCAAAATGCAAGGTGCCTTTACTTCCTTTTTCCTCCTAATGGTTCACACGATTCAACATTGTTTCTTTATCAAATCACAGTTTTTCTTAGTTGGTTCACCAGTGATTGAATCAAGCATCCATGAAGGGACCTGAGCAAACCCATTGAAGAGGGCAAAACACGTCGCACTCAACCGGGTTCTCGAAGGCTTTTTTAGCCCGATTTTGTGAACTTGCTTCCAGCAATCAAAAGTGGGTATGATTTTGATTTTAGGCCAAGGGGGAATTTTTTGGGTGCGTATAAACCCCCTGCAAAGAAATCAAGGTTAAATCATGTTTAAGTGGAAGATTTCTCCTAAAACATTTTACAATGTAGTTTCGGACGGAAACTGGCAGGTTGGACAAAAGGCCTTGATCTCTTGACTTCAACTGTGCATGATTGAGTTTAAATGCTTCGACCTGAAAGCTAACCTCATAAGGAACCCAAAAACGCAAAAATATCAATCTTAAGCCACACTGTAGCTTAAGAAATTAGATGTACAAAACCAGGTGCATTATAGTTGCTCAACCCGGATGCTGCTGTTTGGTTCTCCTCTAGCATTTGAACCATTACGTGGATTTCGGAACTTGCATTAGACCTTGTAGGACTCTTAGGACCCTCGACCTTGTCTTGGCTGCAGGGGAGTCAATCAAGTTTGGAGTGAGATATGCCCTCCTTTTGTTCAGCTTCTTGTTCAATTTCGTCATCTTCCTCTTTGTACTCATTGAAGTTAGGAGGTAGGTTGAAGTTAGCCTCATTGCCTTCTTGATGTTGATCCCCTTCATTTAACACAAAGGGTTGTTAAGCTTTCCTTTTCATTTTAAACTGTAAGGGGAGTAGATCAAACTCCTGTTGTTGTAGCTAGAGGTCTATTTCTTGCAACTCGAGCTTTATTTGTTGCCTCTCGAGGTCCCTTCGTAGCATCTTGAGATTAAAGGCATCAAATTTAACTTTTAATTTGAAACTTTTTCAGGGGGAGATGGTGGGAGGTTTTGGAACGTGCTTCAGGGATGTGTTTTGGCTTATTTGTGGAATGTGTTGGGGAACATGGGGGTCAATACCAGGCCAAGATGAAAGTTGCACTAATACCAAATATGATCTACCTATGTGGGAGAATCACAAATACTCTGAACTGATTGCAAATGCACGGATAAGCGAACTGAAATCAAGATTGAGTTTGAGTGAATCAACGAATGAATAAAGGGATAATTGATAATCCAAACTCTCAATTAGATACAGAAAAACCACCTAATTAAGAGTTAAGACTTTACTTGATCACCTCCTTAACGGGCCTAGGTAAGGATAAGCAAGCAAAGCGTTTAAGGAACGAAAAGGGGCAAAGCTCTCAATTGACTTTCAATTTCAAAGATGATATGCTTAGTACAAAATGATCCTTCTAAAGCCCTTAAATAAATGTCCTAAGGTAGCTATGATGAGGGAACAAACCTTCCCCTTGACAATACATCGGGTGTGGAAGATGTTAATTTTTGCTAGTAATGCAACCATATTACCTTAATTTAAGATGTATTAAGTTAATTACATCATTTGTTTTGCTTTCCTTAGTATTCTGATTGTAATTAGTTTAAGTTAGGCAAGCATGTAATCTAGCTTAGTCGCAAGCACATGCAATAGCTAGTTAAGTAGTTTCCTTCCTAGGGACGAAATCTCCACCAGCTAGCTTGGTTGGTTAGTTGCTTGCTAGGCTTTGTACTAATGTGTAGCCACAACCATTTTGTAATTCAGACTTCAACTTTGAATGAAAATTAGAATTGAGAGCACTTAGCTTTCGTTCCTCTAAATACTTCATTTGCTTATCCTTAATTTGGTTGATTAAGGTGGTTCCCTTTGTTCCATGTCATTCTGGGAAGCAAGGCCGCTCAAAGCTCTTCTTATTACAAGCATATGTCCTTCATCGGGTCCTTCTTCAACGACTTCGGTCATGAGAAGCTCTTTCCCTCCATCATCATTTTCCTCCTTTAGCTCCTCACAATAAGCTTGGTACTCGGCCAAAGTGACCACTCTTTTGTTAGGGCATTCGGATGCATAGTGACCAAGACATTGGCATCGAAAACACCTCTTCTTATCACTGGGCTTTGGTGGTTGTTTTGACGGTGTTTGTGGGACATTGGGTGGAGAGAGTTATGTGTTTGTGTTTGGGATAGATTTAGGAGGGTCGTAGGAAGGCTTTTGGAATGCGTAAGGCCGTGGGTTAGGCTTGGAAGCTATACAATTGCCCTTCATTCTCTTTTGCAATTCCACCTTGTGAGCTAAGACACTAACCTCATCCAAAGAAGTGTAGGGGTGGAGTTTAACCACATGAGCAATCCCTTCATTCAACCCACTCAATATCTATTCAAAGTTTAAGGCTCATCCTCCTTCAAATCACACTTCAAAAGCAATTGTTCAAACTCTCTAGTGTACTCTTCTACACTCTTAGACCATTGTTTGAGGTGGTGGAGTTTAGGGAAGTTATCTTGCAAGTAATGGGGAGGTAGAAACTTGGACTTAAGTTTGCACTTCATTTTCTCCTAAGTTCTTATCTTCCCTTTTCCCTACTAACTCTCTTAGTAGCAACATTTGACCACCAAGTAGAAGCATACTTTCTAAGCTTTAAAGCAACAAGCTTTACCTTCCTTTCATCAAGGATATCTTTGAGCTCAAAGACCCTTTTAACCATATGGAACCATTCCAAGAACAAGTCCGGATCAAGTTGACCTTCAAACTCGGGGATGTCCACTTTGAAATCGTTGTGACTTCAGTCATGAGGCCTATGGTGCCTCCTTAATCTCCTTGCATACACATCCTCACCGGAGTCACCAAGTGAGTTGGTTTCTTCTTCTTCGGAGTGATCCGAATCGGCTTGCTTGCTTGCACTTCTAGTGCTCCTTAAGTTCCTTATCTTCTCTTGTAATAATTGGCCAAGTTGTGACTGTAGGTACATAAGTTGGACTTCCAATTCGGCCTTCTCTCTCAAGGCTTGCTCAACCACTTGCTCGGGAGTAAAGCTAGAGGACATGTTAGCTCTTGAGTGAGGAATTGTTGTTTTTGGACGGGGAGTAGAAGGCATGGTCGTGCTGGGTGGCACGGTCCGAGCGTACTCAGTTGCTGAAACTGTAATATGGGCACACTGAGGTACTGTGTGGTCGTGGTAACTTTCTACCTGGGCACAGTAGGACACTTGCAAGGGAGTGTGCTTGTGGGTTGTTTTGTGGTTTTGTGTTTGGAATGTGTTTGGGGATGGAAGCTTGGCCAAGAGGGTAGCCTAAGCTCTGATACCACTTGATGCATTCTAGCCTCAGTAATGCAAGAGTTTGCAAAAGGGAATCAAGAATGCGTATGGGTAGAAAGGAGAGACATACGATCAAAAGGAAGCAAGAACAATGATAAACACAAGTGGGCTAGCAAGGGTGACATGAATACCCACCTTGGTTCACACACACTTGTGTAATCTTCTTAATCCAACTAAGTCACAGAACTTAATCACCCTCTTAGTTGAAGCAAAAGAAGACCTAGAGACCCAATTTAGGTTACCACACTTAAGATACAACACTAGGATTTTGATAGAGGAAGAGAGACTTTTAACAACTGAAGCTTTGCATTCATTCAAGTGTGTTTACAAAAGACTCTTTGGCTGGTTATAAAGGCCTTCCCAACAGTTATCGAAAGCCCTCACACTTAGCCAAGGGACAATGATGGAATCTTACTAAGCTAAGACCTTGTTCATCATCAAACAATTCCAAAACGTCCAAGAACAAGGTCCCAAGTCCAAAAGATGGCTCACATTTTGCTAGAAGCACAAACAGATGCAAACGGGTGTAAAACAGTTTTCAAGCCTGGTTTGTGTTTCTAATTAGTTAGCACTGCACGAAATTTAAGTCCTGAATTTTTACATATTTTGGGTCCTGAAGATGTTAGCTACCTATTCCAAGTGTTTAAATAAAGTAAAATCATGTGGAAGATGAAGAACCAGGCCAATCTCCAAAACAGTGCAGTTTAGAGCCCGGTAAGGACCAGTCTGAATTTTGCTATCTTTTGAACAGACAAATGACCTCCAAAAGGTGTAATTCTAGCTGGAGGTGTTAGAGGACTTCTTAAGCTTTCCAACCATGCATGGAAAGCTAAGTTAAGCCCATGTTTGGGATAAGAAATGTGGCCTCCAATCAGACCCTGCATTCTGCCTACAGCAGCCCAGTTGCACCTGATTGGTGCATTTAGTGGTTGAAAGCTTTACCCACTTCCAATCCTAGTCTAGCTGCATGACATGGTTTCTAGAAGGCAGTTGGACACAATCATGGAAGAACCACCGAGTCACCCAACGGAAAATAAGTACAGAAAGGCAGAACTTCAACCATTCGACAGTCGCAAAGTTACCCGGAGACAAGCTGCTTTCTTGTTTTTACTTTCACATGTTAAGAGCGACTTGCTTATGTGTTTTCTTGCTTATTTACTTCGTAATCAAGTATGATTTTATTCTGATTGGTCAAAATAGAGGCAATGATTGTAATTAGCCAGGGTTAGGGTTATAAACTAGCTAGTATCTCATGGGGTAGCTTAAACTGTGAACTAAGCATGTTTAAGAGGTTTCTTAATTGTGAAGAAACCTCACTCCTTAGGGTAGAGCTGCTTGCTTGCTTGCTAGCTTACCTTTAAGGCTTGTACTCTTTCATTTCGAGAATCATATTTCGTGAATCGAAAGAGAGAAAAGAGAGCTTTGCTCCTGAAAACCAAAATACCAAACTTGTTTATCCTTAACTAGGCCGGTTAAGGTGGTGTCCCAGCTTAGTCCTAATCTTGTTTGAGTGGTGATTTCTGTATCTTAATCAAGTTTAGGGGCCCTAACCTTGGTCTTGGTGGTGATTCTATATCCATGATTCAAGTTTAGTTCTATCTCTTACTTCCATTTCAGTTTCGGGTTCATTGAAACCAAGTGAACAACCGTGAGGGCTTTTCTTGTTTCTTTGCATTCCATTGTGTAAGCTTAATCCCTTGAGCCTTACCTCAAACAATTACTACACTAGGAAAGAGAGAGCATCAAATCAGCCCACTCCCCTTAGTACTTACACTTAATCATTCACTTGGTCACCTTATTAGTACTAAAGCCTAATAAAAAATGAGATGTTAAGCCCTCAACGCATCTTAGTATAGCCATAAAAAGCCAAACTCAGCAAAAAGTGCTAGTAATTAAGGCAAATTGCAGCTCTCTTACACGACTAGTACAACTGGATAACCAAGCCATTTTTCTTGTCCTTTTGGATTGATAATAGCAGCACCAGGGGGTGCTTTTCTGTCCTTCAAGGCTGGTGATTTGATAAATATTTAACTTCTCTTTCATGCCCTAAAGTTGCACAAAGGTTGGAGTTAAGTTGGTCCCCTTAAACTCCCTTGATTATGCCTTGTGCTAGGTTAGTGCCAGTTCTGCACAGTCTAAAAGAAGTGGCTAGTTGACCTAGCAATTGATCTCCAAATGCCTTGAAACTTGAATTATTTGAAACCTAACGTCTTAAACTTAAAGGGGGTGGTCTTTGCACTAAGTTATATGATGGACATCCCTTCAGTAAAGACATGGAAGAGGGTCCTAAGAGTCTAACAAGGTCAAATGCAAGTTTCAATGTCCAAGCCCTGGTTCACAAGTTGGAGAAGAACCAAACAGTAGCAAACAGGTTGAACAACCAGAATATGCTCGGTTCTCTTCACCTTATTTCCTAAGCTACATTGTGGCTTAAGTTTGATATTTTCATATTTTTGTAATCCTTATGATGTTAGCTTTCAGGTCCAGGCATTTCAAATCAATCATGCACAGTTGAAGTTAAGGAATCAAGGCCTTTTGTTTAATGTGCCTGTTTTGGTCCAAAACTACATGGTAAAATGTTTTAGTACAAATCTTCTACTTAAATATGATTTAACATTGATTTCTTTATAGGGGGTTTTGTACACGCCCTAAGGATTCCCCTCATGGCCTGAAATCAAAATCATACACACTTTTTGTTGGCCGAAAGAAGGTCAGAAAACCAGGTTAATTATGTGCTTATAGAACCCGTTTAAGCATGTAGGTATTTTTCCTTCTCAAGTGGGTTTGCTCAGCTTCTACCTTGCTTGCTTGCTTCAATCTCGAGTCTTAGCAGTATAAACATCGTCATTTGGTTCAAGGAAGCCTTGGGACGCTTCCATCCAATGCGAGCAAAAAAGGAAGCAAACACACCATGCATTCTGATTGGATAGTCGAAAAGGGAACTCACCTTACGGCTGCTTTTCTCTTCATTTTTTCGAAAGAGTTGGTGTATTAGGCTTAATCAAGTTGTATTAAAGTTAATTACATAATTTGATGTATCCATGGGGGAGAATCACAATTACTCAAGGTTGAATTCAAGTTGAGTTTAAGGGAATTCACGATTGAATAAATGAGAAAAGGAAAATGTAAACTCTCACTTAGATACACCAAGCTATTTTTTAAGATACTCACTTTGCTTCTAAAATGCACAAGGCTATTTTTGAAGATACTCATTTTGAGACTTAGTTTCTTGCACATGTTGAGCCTCTTCACTAAGCATCTTCATTAATATCTCATTCTGCCTCATAAGTGCATCAAACTTCTCTTCCAAACTTGAACTTGTACCAGAACTCATTGTAGAACCGGATATTTATGGGCCTAATTTATGGGATGTGTTTTAAGGAATGTATTTGAGTGGCTTTTGGGTGTGTGGGGGTTGGTTTCAGGCGAACATGAAACTTGCTCTGATACAAAATATGATGTATCTAAGGGGGTGAATCACAATTAATCAAGGCTAGATTCAAGAACTAAACTAGGAAAGCTGAATTCAAGTTGAGTTTAAGGGAATTCACGGTTGAATAAATGAGAAAAGGATAATCTAAAGTCTCAGTTAGATATAGAAACACCACTAAGTTTGAGTTTAGGGCCCTTAACCTTGATTAGGATACAGTGACACCACCTAATTAAGAGTTAAGACTTTACTTGATCACCACCTTAACTGGCCTAGTTAAGGATAAATAAGCAAAGGGTTTAAGGGAAGAAATGGAGCAAAGCGCTCAATTCCTGTTACCCTCATTTCCTTCTTGATGTTGATCTCTTTCATTTAACATAAAGGGTTTCTCAGCTTCCCTTTTCATTTTGAACCATAGGGAGAGTATATCAAATTGCTGTTGTTGCACCTTGAGGACTATTTCATACAAGTCGCGTTTTATTTGAAGCCTCTGAAGGTCCTTTTGTTGCATCTTGAGATCAAAGGCATCTAATTCAGCTTTTAGTTTGAGAAGTTTTCTAAGGGACATGGTAGGAGGTCAAGGAATGTGTTCAGGGATGCGTTTTGGCTGATTTGTTGAACGTGTCTGGGAACGTGGGGGGTGAATACCAGACCAAGTTAAAACTTACTCTGATGCCAAATATTATGTATTTGTGTGGCAGAATAAAAAATACTCAAAAGTGATTGCAAATGCAGGGATAAGCGAACTGAAATCAAGGCTGAGTTTAAGTGAATCCACTAAGTTTGAGTTTAGGGCCCTTAACCTTAATTAGGATACAGAAACACCATCTAATTAAGAGTTAAGACTTTACTTGATCACCACCTTAATCGGCCTAGTTGAGGACAAGAAAGTGAAGTGTTTATGGAATGAAAAGGAGCAAACCTCTCAATTTACATTTAATTTTAAAGATGATAAGTTTAGTAAAAAATGGGCGTTCTAAACGCCTTAAATAATCATCCTTAGGCAGCTACGGGGCTTATGAGGCTTCCTTCCTGGTGAGGAAACCCTTAACTTAATCTAACTTTAAACCTATCCTAGCAAAAACGGTCACAATCAAGCGTGATTAAACTAAGCTAATTACAACCTTATGCATCAGAATAAGCTAGATTAAAAATATTGTAATCATCCAAATAAAGTAAGCACTCAAACAAACAACTCCCCTCATGTGAGAGAAAAGTTAAAAGTGGCTTGTCCCCTTTGCACATTACGGCTAGCTAATAGGAACCTTGCTGCCTTTCTTCACTTGTTTCTCATTGGTTCCCTTTGTGGTTATGTAGAAAGCTTCATGAGTATGTCCAACCTCCTTTTAGCAAGCTTAGCAACCAAAAATGTGGCTTTTTCTTGGGCTTGGGATGTTGAAACCTGATTACCTTCTCCAACCCCCTAGTCCAAATTGAGGTTCATGGGTAGATCTCCATCATTCTTCTGTTACCGAGAAAGACTTGACCTCAAATAGTTTCGGTAATCTTTTCTCACTTGTGGTTATAATTCCGGCTGAAAGAACACCAACCACCAAAACAAGTCCTACTTGTTTTTGAATCTTCCTTTCATATGGGTTTGAATCTGGTTTGTAAGGAAACTTTCGAATTCTTTGGGATTCCATTGCTTAGAAACTCTAAATTTAAACTTCAAAGCTTGAAGTATCGGTGTACTAAAGCGTATGAAAGGGGTTGGATTCATGTGGTGTGTATATAAGGTTGTATGGTGGAGGTGGGAAGCAGTACAGAGGTGTGGGTGCAAAAAAGTATCGAGATTAGGTGGGCTGTGTGCACAACTCTCTCCATTGATAATCTATGAACATATCTTACCCTGACCCATAGGTTTGGAGTGAGATATGTCCTCCCTTTGTTAAGCTTCTTCTTCAATTTCCTCCTATTCATATTCATACTCATCGAACTTAGGAGGTAGGTCAAAGTTAACCTCATTGCCTTCTTGAGGTTGACCCCCATCATTTAACACAAAGGGTTGTTCAGCTTCCCTTTTCATTTTAAACTATCGGGAGAGTAGATCAAATTCCTGTTGTTACACCTTGAGGTCTATTTCTTGCAACTCAGGCTTTATTTGTCGCCTCTCAAGGTCCTTTTGTTGCATCTTCAGATCAACAGCATCAAATTCAACTTTTATTTGAGAAGTTCTCTAAGGCACATAGTGGGAGGTTAAGGAATGTGTTTGGGGGATATGTTTTGTGGAATGTGTGTGGGAACATGTGGGTTGAATACCAGGCCAAGATAAAAATTGCTCTGGTACCAAATATGATGTATCTATGGGGAAGAGTCATATATACTCAAAACTGATTGGAAATGCAAGGATAAGCTTACCGAAATCAAGGTTCGGTTTAAGTGAATCCATGAATGAATTAAGGGATAATTAGTAAACTAAACTCTCTCTTAGAAACAGAAACACCACTAAGTTTGAGTTTAGGACCCTTAACCTCAATAAGGATGCAGAAAAACAATCAAATTAAGAGTTAAGACTTTTCTTGATCAACACCTTAATTGGCCCAGTTAAGGATAAGCGAGGGAAGTGTTTAAGGAACAAAAAGGAGCAAATCTTAATTCACTTTGAGTTTCAAAGATGGTAAGCATGGTAAAAAATGAGCCTTCTAAAGGCCTTAAATAAACATCGTAAGGCAACTAGGGGGCTTAGGAGGCTTCCTTCCTATGGAGGAAAACATTAACCTAACTTACTCTCGCTTTAAACCTAGCTTAGCAAAACTGGATACAATCAATCACGATTAAACTAAGCTAATTGCAACTCAATGCATCAGAATAAGATAGATTACAAAGATTATAATCATCCAAAGCAAGTAAGCAAGCAAACAAACAACTCCCCTCATGTGAGAGAAAAGCAAAAAGTGGCTTGTGCCCTTTGAACTTTACGGCTAGCCAATAGGAACCTTGCTGCCTTTCTTCACTTGTTTCTCATTGTTTCCCTTTGTGGTTATGCAGAAACCTTCACGAGTATGTCTAACCTCCTTTTAGCAAGCCTAGCAACCTATTTAGACATGATTTGACCCTTAGATGGCTAAGAACTCTCACAGCAGCAGCTAGCAATAGTGGGTAGTTTGTTGGCTGGTTTCGCATGACACATTTCACATGCAAAAAGAGGGGATCATCCAGATTTCCATACATGGGAGGAAACCTTGAGATGTCTTTTAAGTCCACCAACTAGAAATTCAGTTTTTGGAGTGGATTTGCTACCCCAGCTTCTTAGGAACTTCAGACTGCTCAAAACTGGGTCCAGTCTGCGTGGTTTATAAAAACAGCCTGGTTCTCGTATTGTTACCCAACATAAGCTTAATATTTTTACATAACCTAAAAGTTAAGATCTTCAATAACGAAAATATAAAAAAATATTAAATGTAAACCTCAGGGAGGCCTCAGTAATTGTGCACAGAAAATCGGGAACATTATGGTTCAACTGGATAGTTTGGATTGTTTGGATTCAAAGGACGATTTGGATGGGCAAATGAAGTCCAAAGGGCTTTGAAATTTCCTTATTGGAAAGATGACTTCCCGAGCTTCAAATTCATGGCAAAATATTGATGTTAAATCTTATGGAAGTTGAAGTTATAAAGGACACAAAATCGCCGTTGTATTTTAACTTGAACCTAGACCCTATTGTTTTTGTATTCCTAGCAAAAATGTGGCTTTTTCTTGGCTTTGGGATGTTGAAACCTGATTACCTTCACAAACCCCTTAGTCCAAATTGAGGTTCATGGGTAGATCTCCATCATTCCTCTGTTATCGAGAAAGACTTGACCACAAATTGTTTCGGCAATCTTCTCTCACTTGTGGTTATAATTCCGGCTGAAAGAACACCAACCACCCAAACAAGTCCTACTTGTTTTTGAATCTTCCTTTGAAATGGGTTTGAATCTGGTTTGTAAGGAAACTTTCGAATTCTTTAGGATTCCATTGCTTAGAAGCTCTAAATGAAAAATTCAAAGCTTGAAGTGTCGGTGTACTAAAGGGTATGAAAGGGGTTGGATTCATGTGGTGCGTATATAAGGTTGTATGGTGGAGGTGGGAAGGAGTACAGAGGTGTGG
>JACYFF010031952.1:64653341-64746587 GCA_017589665.1 Selenicereus undatus
GGATGCAGAAAAACAATCAAATTAAGAGTTAAGACTTTTCTTGATCACGACCTTAATTGGCCCAGTTACGGATAAGCGAGGGAAGTGTTTAAGGAACAAAAAGGAGCAAATCCCAATTCGCTTTCAATTTCAAAGATGATAAGCTTGGTACAAAATGAGCGTTCTAAAGGCCTTAAATAAACATCGTAAGGCAACTAGGGGGCTTAGGAGGCTTCATTCCTAAGGAGGATACCATTAACCTAACTTAATCTAGCTTTAAACCTAGCTTAGCAAAACTGGTTACAATCAATCACGATTAAACTAAGATAATTGAAACTGAATGCATCAGAAAAAGATAGATTACGAAGATTATAATCATACTAAGCAATTAAGTAAGCAAACAAACAACTCCCCTCATGTCAGAGAAAAGTAAAAGGTGGCTTGTCACCTTTGCACTTTAAGGCTAGCCAATAGCGACCTTCTTGCCCTTGTTCACTTGTTTCACATTAATTCCCTTTATGGTTCTGTAGAAAGATTCATGATTGTGTTTAAACGCCTTTAAGCAAGCTAAGCAACTTGTTCAGACATGACTTGACCCTTGGATTGCTATGAACTCTCCACATCAGTAACTAGCAGTAGTGGGCAGTTTTCTTGTTGGTTTTGTGCACCACATTTCACATGCAAAAAAAGGGGATGATCTGGATTTCCTTACTTGGGATAAAACCTTGAGATGTCTTGTAAGTCCTCGAGCTAGAAATTCAGCTTTTGGACTTGATTTGATGCCCCAATGCCTTAGGAAGTTCAGACTGCTCAAAATTGGGTCCAGTCTGGGTGGCTTACAAAACCAGGCTAGTTCTCCTATTTCTACATGACTTAACCAAAATATTTTCAAATAACCTAAAAGAAAAGATCCCAAAGAACCAAAATATAAAAATATATTGAACTTAAACCCCAAGGAGGCCCAAGTAATTAAGCGCACAAAACTGGGTACATTCTGGTTCAAATGGGCAGTTGGATAGTTTTGATTAAAAGGATGATTTGGTTGGGCAAATGAACTCCAAAGGACTTTGAACTTGCCTTATTGGAAAGCTGACTTCCTGACCTTCAAACTCACGTAAAAATATTGAAATTAAATCTCATGGAAGTTGAGGTAATAAAAGACACAAAACTGGGCTTGTATTCTAACTTGAACTCGAAACCTACTGTTTTTGTGTTTCGAGCAAAAATGTGGGTTTTTCTTGGGTTTGTGATGTTGAAACCTGATTACCTTGACTAACCCCATAGTCCAAATTGAGTTTCATGGATAGATCTCCATCATTTTCCGCTTGCGGAGAAAGATTTGACCTCAAATCGTTTAGGTGATCGTCTCCCACTTATGGTTACAATCCCGGCTAAAAGAACACCAACCACCCAAAGAAGTCTTTCTTGTTTTTAATGTTTGCTTTCCACTCATGACTAACGTGGGTTTTAATCTGGTTTGGAAGGAAACATTTGGATTTCTTGGGATTCCATTGCTCACAAGCTCTAAATTAAAAATTCAAAGCTTGAAGTAACGGTGTACTAAGGGGAATGAAAGGTGTTGGATTAATGTGGTGTGTATGTGGGGTTGTATGGTGGAGGTGGGAAGTAGTACAGAGTTGTGGGTCGACAAAAGTATGGAGATTTGCTAGGATGTGCACACAACTCTCTCCATTGATAATCCATGGACATATCTTACCTCGACCCGTAGGTTTGTATTGAGATATGTCTTCCCTTCATTCAGCTTCTTCTTCAATTTACTCATGTTCATATTCATACTCATCGAACTTTGAAGGTAGGCCGAGGTTAACCTCATTGCTTTCTTGATGTTGATCCCCTTCATTTAACACAAAGGGTTGTTCAGCTTCCCTTTTCATTTTAAACTATCGGGAGAGTAGATCAAATTTATGTTGTTGCACCTTGAGGGGTATTTCTTGCAACTCGAGCTTTACTTGCTGCCTCTCAGGGTCCCTTCGTTGCATCTTGAGAACAAAGGCATCAAATTTAGCTTTAAATTTGAGAAGTTTTGTAGGGAATATGGTGGGAGGTTACGAAATGTGTTTGGGGGATGTGTTTTGGCTTATTTGTTGAATTTTTTTGGCAACGTGGGGGCTGAATACTAGGCTAAGATTAAACTTGCTCTGATACCAAATATGATGTATGTGTATGGGAGAATCACAAATACTCAGAACTGATTGCAAATCTAAGGATAAGCGAACTGAAATCAAAGTAGAGTTTAAGTGAATCCATGAATGAATTAAGGGATACTTGATAATCTAAACTCTCACTTAGATACAGAAACATCACTATGTTTGAGTTTTGGGCCCTTACCCTCAATTAGAATACAAAAACAACATCTAATTAAGAGTTAAGACTTTACTTGATCACCACTTTAACTGGCCTAGTTAAGGATAAATAAGCGAAGTGTTTAAGGAACGAAAAGGAGCAAACGTCTCAAATCACATTGAATTTCAAGGATGATAAGCTTAGTACAAAATGATCCTTCTAAAGGCGTTAAACAAAATGTCCTAAGGCAACTAGGGGGCTTAGGAGCCTTCCTTCCTAAGGAGGAAACCTTTAACTTAACTTAATCTAGCTTTAAACCTAGCATAGCAAAACCGGTTACAATCAAGCATGATTAAACTATGCTAATTACAACCTTATGTGTCATAGTAAGCTAGATTACAACGATTATAATCATCCAAAGCAAGTTAGCAAGCAAACAAACAGGCCCCCTCATGTGAGAGAAGAGCAAAAAGTGGCTTGTCACCTTTGCCCTTTACGGCTAGCTAATAGCAACCTTGCTGCCTTTCTTTGCTTGTTTCTCATTGGTTCTCTTTGTGGTCATGTAGAAAGCTTCATGATTCTATCTAAACTACTTTAAGCAAGCTAAGAAACTTTTTAGACATGACTTGACCCTTCGATTACGTAGAACTTTCCACAGTAGCAACTAGCAGTACTGGGGCAGTTTTTTGACTGGTTTCGGATGGCACATTTCACATGCAAAAAGAGGGGATGATCTGAATTTCCTTGCATAGAAGGAAACCTTGGGATTTCTTCTAAGTCCTCCAGCCAGAAATTCAGCTTTTGGACATGATTTGATGCCCCAACGCCTTATGAAATTCAGACTGCTCAAAATCAGGTCCAGTCTGCATGATTTATAAAAACACCCTGATTTTCCTAATTTTGCATGACTTAACCAAAATAATTTTACACACCCTAAGAGATAAGATCTCAAAGAACCAAAATCTCAAGGAGGCCTAAGTAATTAAGCACACAAAATCAGCTACATTCTAGTTCAACCGGACCATTTGGATAGTTCGGATTAAAAGGATGATTCGGACTGGAAAATGAAGTCCAAATGACTTGGGACTCACTTTATTGGAAAGATGCCTTCCTTAACTTCAAACGCATGGCAAAATATTGAAGTTAAATCTCATGGATGTCAACGTTATAAAGGACTCAAAACCAGGCTTGTATTCTGACTTGAACCCGGAGCCTCTTGTTTTCGGGGTCCTAGCAAAAATCTGCATTTATCATGGGTTTGGGGTGTTGAAACCCGATTACCTTGACCAAACCCTTAGTCCAAGTTGAGGTTGATGGGCAGATCTCCATCATCCTCCCCTTGTCGAGAAAGATTTTACCTCAAATCGATTGAGTAATCATCTTCCATTTGTGGTTACAATTCTGGCTGAAATAACACGAACCACCCAAACAAGTGTTTCTTTTTTTTAAAGGTTCATTTCCACTCATGATTCACGTGGTTTTCAGTTTGGTTTGGAAGGAAACCTTTCGATGCTATGGGATTCCATTGGTCACAAGCTCTAAATTCAAAATTCAAAGCTTGAAGTAACGGTGTACTAAAGGGAATATAAGGGGTTGGATTGATGTGATGTGTTTGTGGGGTTGTACGGTGGAGGTGGGAAGGAGTATAGAGGTGTGAGTAGACAAAAGTACAGAGATTAGCCGGGTTGTGTGCACAACTCTCTCCATTAATAATCCACGAACATATCTCACCCTAACCCGTAGGTTTGGAGTGAGATATGTCCTCCCTTTGTTTAGCTTCTTCTTCAACTCCCTCCTATTCAACTTCATACTCATCGAGCAAGGAGGTAGGTCAAAGTAAACCTCATTGCCTTCTTGATGTTAATCCAGTTCGTTTAACACAAAGGGTTGTTAAGCTTTCCTTTTCATTTTAAACCGTAGGAAGATTAGATCAAATTCCTATTGTTGTACCTTGAGGTCTATTTCTTGCAACTCAAGCTTTACTTGTTGCCTCTCAAGGTCCCTTTGTTACGTGTTCATATCAAAGTCATCAAATTCAGCTTTTAATTTGTGATGTTTTTTAAGGGACGTGGTGGGAGGTTACGGAATGTGTTTAGGGGATGTGTTTTGGATGATTTGTGGAATCTGTTTGGAATGTGTTTGGGAACGTGGGGGTGAATACCAGGCCAAGATGAAACTTGCTCCAATACCAAATATGATGTATTTGTGGGGGAGAATCACAAATAATGAAAACTGATTGCAAATGTAAGGATAAGCGAACAGAAATCAAGGTTGAGTTTAAGTGAATCCATGAATGAATAAAGGGATAATTAATAATCAAAACTCTCACTTAGATACAAAAAACACCACTAGGTTTGTGTTTAGGACCGTTAACCTCAATTCGGATACAAAAACACCATCTACTTAAGAGTTAAGACTTTACTTGATCACCACCTTAACCGACCTAGTTAAGGATATGCAAGCGAAGTGTTTAAGAAACGAAAAGTAGCAAACCTCTCAATTCACTTTCAATTTAAAACATGATAAGCTTAGTACAAAATGGGCCTTCTAAAGGCCTTAACAAAATTTCCTAAGGCAGCTAGGGGGCTTAGGAGGTTCCTCCCTAATCAGGAAACCCTTAACTTAATCTAGCTTTAAAGCTAGCCTACTAAAACCAGTTACGATGAAGCGTGATTAAACTAAGCTAATTACAACTTTATGCATCAGAATAAGCTAGACTACAAAGATTATAATCATCCAAAGCAAGTAAGCAAGCAAACAAACAACTCCCCTCATGTCAGAGAAAAGCAAAAAGTGGCTTGTCCCCTTTGTACTCTACGCCTAGCCAATAGGAACCTTGCTGCCTTTCTTCGCTTGTTTCTCATTGGTTCCCTTTGTGGTTGCGTACAAAGCTTCATGATTATGTCTAAACTCCTTTAATCAAGCTAAGCAACCCTATTCAGACATGACTTGACCCTTAGATTGCTAAGAATTCTCTATAGCAGCAGCTAGCAATTGTGGGCAGTTTTCTGGTTGGTTTCGTATGACACATTTCACATGCAAAAAAAGAGGATGATATGGATTTCCTTACATGGGAGGAACCTCTGAGATGTCTTTTAAATCCTCCAGCTAGAAATGTAGCTTTTTGACTGGATTTGCTGCCCTAACGTGTTAGGAACTTCAGACTGCTCAAAACCAGGTCCAGTCTGCAGGGTTTATAAAAACTGTCCGGTTCTCGTATTTTGACACAACTTAAGCTGAATATTTTTACATACCCTAAAGGATAAGATCTCAAGGAACTAAAATATCAACAAATTTGAAACAGGTAAGCCTCAAGGAGGCCGAAGTAATTATCGACACAAAACCAGGTACATTCTGGTTCAACTGGACAGTTTCGATAATTTAGATTAGAAGGATGATTTGGATGGGCAAATTAAGTCCAAAGGGCTTTGAAATTGCCTTATCGGAAAATGACTTCCCTAGTTTCAAACTCATTGCAAAATCTTGAAGTTAAATCTCATGGAAGTTGAAGTTATAAAGGGCACAAGACTGGGGTTGTATTCTAACTTGAACCCGGAGCCTACTATTTTTGTGTTCCTAGCAAAAATGTCGGTTTTTTTAGGGTTTGGGACGTTGAAACCCTATTACGTTCACTAACCCCTTTGTCTAAATTGAGGTTCATGGATAGATCTCCATCATTCTTCCCTTATTGAGAAAGAATTGACCTCAAATTATTTGGGTAATCATCTCCAACTTGTGGTTACAATTTTGGCTGAAAGAACACCAACAACCCAAACAAGTCTTTCTTGTTTTTAAAGCTTCCTTTCCACTCATGATTCACGTGGGTTTGACTCTGGTTTGGAAGGAAACCTTTGGATTCTTTGGGATTCCATTGCTCACAAGCTCTAAATTAAAAATTAAAAGCTTGAAGTAACAATGTACTAAAGGGAATGAAAGGGGTTGGATTCATGTGGTGTGTATGTAGCGTTGTATGGCGGAGGTGGGAAGAAGTACAGAGGTGTGGGTGGACAAAAGTATGGAGATTAGCTGGCCTGTGTGCACAACTCTCTCCATTGATAATCCATGAAATTGTCTTACCCTAACTCGTAGGTTTGGAGTGAGATATGTCCTCCCTTTGTTTAGCTTCTTCTTTCAATTTTCCTCTAGTTCATCTTCATACTCATCGAACTTCGGGGGTAGGTCGAAGTTAACCCCATTGCCTTGTAGATGTTGACTCCCATCATCTGACATAAAGGGTTGTTCAACTTCCCTTTTCATTATAAACAATAAGGACAGTAGATCAAATTCCTATTGTTGCTACTTGAGGTCTATTTCTTGCAACTCGGGCTTTAATTATTGCCTCTCAAGGTCCCTTTGTTGCATCTTGAGATCAAAGGCATCAAATTCAACTTTTCATTTGAGAAGTTCTGTATGGGACATAGTGGTAGGTTAAGGAATGTGTTTGGGGGATGTGTTTTGGCTTATTTGTGAAACGTGTTTGGCAACGTGGGGGACGAATACCAGGCCAAGATGAAACTTGCTCTGATACCAAATACGATTTATCCATGGTAGAGAGTCATAAATACAAAAACTGATTGCAAATGCAAGGATAAGCGAACTGAAATCAAGGTGGAGTTTAAGTGAATCCATCAATGAATTAAGGGATAAATGATAATCTAAAATCTCACTTAGATACAGAAACACCAGTAAGTTTGAGTTTAGGACCCTTAACCTCAAATAAGATGCGAAAACACCATCTAATTAAGAGTTAACACTTTACTTGATCACCACATTAATTGGCCTGGTTAAGGATAAGCAAGCGAAGTGTTTAAGGAACGAAAAGGAGCAAAGCTCTCAATTCACTTTCAATTTCAAAGATGACAAGCTTGGTACAAAATGAGCCTTCTAAAGGCCTTAAATTAGCATCATAAGGTAGCTAAGGGGCTTAGAAGGCTTCCTTCTTAAGGAGGAAACCTTTAACTTAACTTAATCAAGGTTTAAACCTAGCTTAGCAAAACTAGTTACAATCAAGCATGATTCAACTACGCTAATTACAACTTTGTGAATTCGAATTTACAAAGATTATAATTATCCTAAGCAAGTAAGTAAGCAAAAAAATAGCTCCCCTCATGTGGGAGAAAAGAAAACGGTGGCTTGTCACCTTTATGCTTTACGGCTAGCCAATAGGAACCTTGCTGCCTTTCTTCACTTGTTTCTTATTAGTTCCCTTTGAGTTTACACAGAAGGCTTCATGATTATGTCTAAACTCCTTTAAGCAACATAAGCAACCTGTTCAAACATGACTTGACCCTTAGATTGCTGAGAAGTCTCCACAACAGCAGCTAGCAGTAGTGGGCAGTTCTCTAGCTAGTTTTGTACACCACATTTGACATGCAAAAAGTGGGGATGATCCAAATTTCCTCACATGGGAGGAAACCTTGAGATGTCTTCTAGGTAGTCCAACTAGAAATTCATGTTTTGGACTTGATTTGATGCCCCACTGCCTTAGGAAGTTCAGACTGCTCAAAACCGGGTCGAGTCTGCATAGACTATACAACCAGCCTGGTTCTCTTATTTTTACACAACTTAACCAAAATTTTTTTAAATAACCTGAAAGACAAGATCTTAAAGAACCCAAAAAAAAATATCGAACTTAAACCTTAAGGAGGCCATGTAATTAAGCGCACAAAACCGAGTACATTCTGGTTCAACTGGGCAGTTTGGATAGTTTAGATTCAAAGGATGATTTGGATGGGAAAATGAAGTCCAAAGGACATTGAACTTGCCTCATTGGAAAGCTGGCTTCCTGAGCTTCAAACACATGGCAAAATATTGAAGTTAAATCTGATGAAAGTTGAAGTAATAAAGGACACGAAATCGGGCTTCTGTTATGACCTGAACTCAAAACCTACTGTTTTTTTGTTCCAAGCAAAAATGTGGGTTTTTCTTGGGTTTGGGATGTTGAAACCTCATTACCTTGACTAACCCCTTTGTCGAAATTGAGGTTCATGGGTAGATCTCCATGATTCTCCCATTATCGAGAAAGATTTGACCTCAAATCGTTTAGGTAATCATCTCCCACTTATGGTAACAATTCTGGCTGAAAGAACACCAACCACCGAAACAAGTCTTTGTTTTTTTTAAAGCTTCCTTTCCACTCATGATTCATGTGGGTTTGAATCTGGTTTGGAAGGAAACATTCGGATTCTTTCGGATTCCATTGCTCGCATGTTCTAAATTCCAAATTCAAAGCTCGAAGTAACGGTGCACTAAAGGGAATGAAAGGGGGTGGATTGATGGGGTGTGTATATGGGGTTGTATGGTGCAGGTGGGAAGGAGTACAGAGGTGTGGGAGGAGAAAAGCATGGAGATTTACGAGGCTGTGTGCGCAACTCTGTCCATTGATAATCCATGAACCTATCTTAGCTAGACCCGTAGGTTTCAAGTGAGATATGTCCTCCCTTTGTTCAACTTCCTCTTCAATTTCCTTATGTTCATCTTCATACTCATCAAAGTTAGGAGGTAGGTCGAACTTAACCTCATTTCTTTCTCGATGTTAATCCCCTTCATTTAACGAAGAGGGTTGTTCAGCTTCCCTTTTCATTTTAAACCATCGGGAGCGTAGTTCAAATTCGCACTGTTGCACCTTGACGTCTATTTCTTGCAACTCAAGCTTTATTTGTTGCCTCTCAAGGTCCCTTCGTTGCATCTTGAGATCAAAGGCATCAAATTAAGCTTTGAATTTGAGCAGTGTTGTAGAGGAAATGGTGGGAGGTTACGAAATCTGTTTTGGGGATGTGTTTTGGCTTATTTATTTAATGTGTTTGGGAACGTTGTGATGAATACCCGGCCAAGACGAGACATGCTCCGATACCGAACATGATTTATCTGTATGGGAGAGTAACAAATACTGAAAACTGATTGCAAATGCAAGGATAAGCGAACTGAAATCAATGTTGAGTTTTACTGAATCAATGAATGAATTAAGGGATAATTGATAATCTAAACTCTCACTTAGATACAGAAACACCACTATGTTTGCATTTAGTACCCTTAACCTCAATTAGGATACAAAAACACCGTCTAATTAAAAGTTAAGACTTTACTTGATCACCACCTTAATTGTCCTAGTTAAGGATAAGCAAGGGAAGTGTCAAAGGAATGAAAAGGAGCAAAGCTCTCAATTCACTTTCAATTTTAAAGATGATAAGCTTGGTACAAAATGAGCCTTCTAAAGGCCTTAAATGAATATCGTAAGGCAGCCAAGGGGATTAGAAGGATTCCTTCCTACGGAGGAAACCTCTAACTTAACTTACTCTAGCTTTAAAACTAGCTTAGCAAAACTGGTTATAATCAACCATGATTAAACTAAGCTAATTACAAATTTATGCATCTGAATAACCTAGGTTGCAAAAATTTTAATCATCCTAAGCAAGTAAGTAAGCAGACAAACAACTCCCCTCATGTGAGAGAAAAGCAAAAAGTGGCTTGCCACCTTTGTACTTTACGGCTAGCCAATAGGAACGTTGCTGCCTTTCTTCACTTATTTCTCATTAGTTCCCTTTGTGGTAATGTAGAAAGCTTCATGACTAAGTCTAAACTCCTTTATGCAAGCTAAGCAACCTATTCAGACATGGCTTGACCCTTAGATTGCTCAGAACTCCCCACGACAATAGCTGGCAATAGTGGGCAAATTTCTGCCTAGTATCGTACACCACATTTCACATGCAAAAACAGGGGATGATATAGATTTCCTCACATGGGAGAAAACCTTGAGATGCCTCCTAAGTCCTCTAACAGGAAATTCAGCTTTTGGACTTCAGTTGATGCCCCAACTCCTTAGAAAGTTCAGACTGTTAAAACAGGGTCGAGTCTACATGGTTAAAAAAACTAGCCTCGTTCTCCCCATTTTACACGACTTAACAAAAAAAAATTTAAATAACCTAAAAGACAAGATCTTAAAGAAACAAAGTATCAAAAAATATTGAACTTAAACCTGAAGGAGACCCAAGCAATTAAGTGGACAAAATCAAGTACATTCTGGTTCAACTGGGCAGTTTGGATAGTTTGTATTAAAAGTATTACTTGGATGAGAAAATGAAGTCCAGATGACTTTGAAATTCCCTCACTGAAAAGTTGACTTCCTGAGCTTCAAACTCATGACAAAATATTGAAGTTGAATGTCATGGAAGTCGAAGTTATAAAGGACACAAAACTGGGCTTGTATCCTGACTTGAACCCGGAACCTACTATTTTTGTGCTCCTAGCAAAAATGTGGGTTTTTCTTGGGTTTGGGATGTTGAAACATGATTACCTTGACTAACCCCTTAGTGCAAATTTGAGGTTCACGGGTAGATCTTCATCATTCTCCCCTTGTCGAGAAAGATTTGACCTCAAATCGTTTGGGTAATCATCTCCCACTTATGGTTACAATTCCGACTGATAGAACACTAACCTCCCAAACAAGTCTTTCTTGTCTTTAAAGCTCCCTTTCCACTCATGATTCACATGGGTTTAAATCTGGTTTGGAAGGAAACATTCGGATTCTTTGGGATTAAATTGCTCACAAGCGCTAAATTCAAAATTCAAAGCTTGAAGCAACGGTGTACTAAAGGGAATGAAAGGGGTTGGATTGATGTGGTGTCTATGTGGGGTTGTATGGTGGAGGTGGGAAGGAGTACAAGGGTGTGGGTGGACAAATTTATGGAGATTTACTGGGTTGTGTGCACAACTCTTTCCATTGATAATCCATGAACATATCTTACCTTGACCCAAAGGTTTGGAGTGAGATATGTCTGCCCCTTGTTCAGCTTCTTCTTCAATTTCCTCCTGTTCATCTTCACACTCATCGAACTTAGGAGTTAGGTAGAAGTTAACCTCGTTGCTTTCATGATGTTGATCCCCTTCATTAAACACAATGGGTTGCTCAGCTTCTCTTTGATTTTAAATCATCAGGAGAGTAGATCAAATTCGTGTTGTTGCACCTTGATGTCTATTTCTTACAACTGAAGCTTTACTTGTTGTCTCTCAAGGTCCCTTCGTTGCATCGCGAGATCAAAAGTATCAAATTCAGCTTTGAATTTGAGAAGTTTTCTAGGGGACATGGTGGGAGGTTACGGAATGTATTTGGGGGAAGTGTTTTGGCTGATTTGTGGAATGTGTTTGGGAACGTGGGGGGTGAATACCAGGCCAAGACGAAACTTGCTCTGATTCCAAGTATGATGTATCTGTATGGGAGAGTCACAAATACTCAAAACTGATTGCAAATGCAAGGATAGGCGAACCGAAATCAAGGCTGAGTTTAAGCGAATTCATAAATGAATTAAGGGATAATTGATAATCTCAACTCTCACACATATACAGAAACACCACTGCATTTGAGTTTAGGACCCTTAACCCCAATTAGGATACAGAAACACCATCTAATTAAGACTTAAGACTTTACATGATCACCCCCTTAACTGGCCTAGTTAAGGATAAACCAGCGAAGTGTTTAAGGAATGAAAAGGAGCAAAGCTCTCAATTCACTTTCAATTTCAAAGACGATAAGCTTGGTACAAAATGTGCCTTATAAAGGCCTTAAATAATTGTCGTAAGGCAGCTAAGGGGCTTAGAAGGATTCCTTCCCACGGAGGAAACCTTTAACTTAACTTAATCTAGCCTAAACCTAGCTTAGCAAAACTGGTTATAATCAACCATGATTAAACTAACCTGATTACAACTTTATGCATCCGAATAACCTAGGTTGCAAAGATTCTAATCATCCTATGCGAGTAAGTAAGTAGACAACTAGCTCCCCTCATGTGAGAGAAAAGCAAAAAGTGGCTTGACACCTTTGTACTATACGGCTAGCCAATAGGAACCTTCCTGCATTTCTTCACTTGTTTCACATTAGTTCCCTTTGTGGTAATGTAGGAAGCTTCATGACTAAGTCTAAACTCCTTTAAGCAAGCTAAGCAACCTATTCAAACATGACTTGACCATTAGATTGCTCAGAACTCCCCACAGCAGTAGCTAGGAATAGTGGGCAAATTTCTGGTTGGTACCGTCCACCACATTTCACATGCAAAAAGAGGGGATGATCTGGATTTCCTCGCATGCGAGAAAACCTTGTGATGTCTCCTAAGTCCTCCAACTAGAAATTCAGCATTTGGACTTGAGTTGATGCCCCAACGCCTTAAGAAGTTGAGAACGCTTAAAATCGGGTCCAGTCTACACGGTTTAAAAGACTAGCTTGGTTCTCCCCTTTTTACACTACTTAACAAAAATATTTTTAAATAACCTAAAAGACAAGATCTTAAAGATCCAAAATATCAAAAAATATTGAACTTAAACCTCAAGGAGGCCCAAGTCATTAAGCGCACAAAATCAAGTACATTTTGGTTCAACTGGGCAGTTTGGATAGTTTAGATTAAAAGGATTATTTGGATTGGAAAATGAAGTCCAGAGTACCTTAAACTTGCCTCACTGGAAATTTGACTTCCTGAGCTTCAAATACATGGCAAAATATTGATGTTAAATCTCATAGAAGTTGAAGTAGTACAGGACACAAAACTGGGCTTGTATTCTAACTTGAACCCGGAACCTACTGTTTTTGTGTTCCTAAGAAAATGTGTGTTTTTCTTGGGTTTGGGATGTTCAAACATGAGTACCTTGACTAACCCCTTAGCGCAAATTGAGGTTCATGGGTAGATTTCCATCATTCTCCCCTTGTCGAGAAAGATTTGACCTCAAATCGTTTGGGTAATCATCTGCCAGTTATGGTTACAATTACGGCTGATAGAACACCAACCACCCAAACAAGTCTTTCTTGTCTTTAAATCTCCCTTTCCACTGATGATTCATGTGGGCTTAAATCTGGTTTGGAAGGAAACATTCATATTCTTTTGGATTGCATTGCACACAAGCCTTAGATTCAAAATTCAAAGCTTGAAGTAACGGTGTACTAATGGGAATAAAAGGGGTTGGATTGATGTGGTGTCTATGTGGGGTTGTATGGTGGAGGTGGGAAGGAGTACAAGGGTGTGGGTGGACAAATGTATGGAGATTTACTGGGTTATGTGCTCAACTCTTTCCATTGATAATCCATGAACATATCTTACCTTCACCGAAAGGTTTAGAGCGAGATATGTCTGCCCTATGTTCAGCTTCTTCTTCAATTTCCTCCTGTTCATCTTCATACTCATCGAACTTAGGAGGTAGGTAGAAGTTAACCTCATTGCTTTCTTGATGTTGATCCCCTTCATTTAGCACAAAGGGTTGTGCAACTTCTCTTTTCATTTTAAACCATCAGGAGAGTAGATCAAATTTGTGTTGTTGCACCATGACGTCTATTTCTTGCAACTGAAGCTTTATTTTTTGCCTCTCATGGTCCCTTTGTTGCATCCTGAGATCAAAGGCATCAAATTCAGCTTTGAATTTGAGAAGTTTTGTAGGGGATATGGTGGGGGGTTACGGAATGTGTTTGGGGGATGTGTTCTGGCTGATTTGTGGAATGTGTTTGGGAACGTCGGGGGTGAATACTCGGCCAAGACGAAACTTGCTCTGATTCCAAGTATGTTGTATCTGTATAGGACAGTCACAAATACTCAAAACTGATTGCAAATGCTAGGATAAGCGAAATAAAATCAAGGTTGAGTTTAAGCGAATCCATAAATGAATTATAGGATAATTGATAATCTAAACTATCACTTAGATATAGAAACACCACTATGTTTGAGTTGAGGACCCTTAACCTCAATTAGGATACAGAAACACCATCTAATTAAGAGTTAAGACTTTGCTTGATCACCATCTTAACGACCCTAGTTAAGGATAAATAAGCGAAGTGTTTAAGGAACGAAAAGGTGCAAAGCTCTCAATTCACTTTGAATTTTAAAGATGATAAGTTTAGTACAAAATGAGCCTTCTAAAGGCCTTAAACAATACATCCTAACACAACTAGGGGGCATAGGAGGCTTCCTTCCTAAGGGGGAAACCTTTAACTTAACTTAATCTAGCTTTAAACCTAGCATAGTAAAACCGGTTAAAATCAAGCATGATTAAACTAAGCTAATTACAACTTTATGCATCAGAGTAAGCTAGATTACAAAGGTTACAATCATCCAAAGCAAGTAAGTGAGCGAACAGACAGCCCCCCTCATGTGAGAGAAAAGCGAAAAGTGGCTTGTCACCTTTGCCCTTTACGGCTAGCCAATAGGAACCTTCCTGCCTTTCTTCACTTGTTTCTCATTGGTTCCCTTTGTGGTTATGTACAAAGGTTCATGATTATGTCTAAACTCCTTTAAGCAAGCTAAGCAACTGTTTAGACATGACTTGACCCTTAGATTAACCAGAAATATCAACAATGGCAGCTAGCAGTACTAAGAACTATTCTTGCTAGTTTCGGACGCCACATTACACATTCAAAAAGAGGGGGTGATTTGGATTTCCTTACATGGAAGGAAAGCTTGAGATATCTTCCAAGTTCTCTGGCTGGAAATTCAGCTTTTGGACATGATTTGCTGCCCCAACGCCTTATCAAATTCTAACTGCTCAAAACCGGGTCCAGTCTTCACGGTTTATAAAAACAGCCTGATTTTCCTAGTTTTACACGACTTAACCAAAATGTTTTTGCATACCCTCAAAGATAATATCTCAAAGAATCAAAACCTCAAGGAGGCCTAAGTAATTAAGCACACAAAACTGGGTACATTCTGGTTCAACCGGGCTATTTGGATAGTTTGGATTAAAACGGTTATTCGGATTGGCAAATGAGGTCCAAAGGACTTGGAACTTGCTTTATTGTAAAGCTGCATTCCTTAACTTCAAACACGTGGAAAAATATTGAAGTTAAATACCATGGAAGTCAAAGTTATAAAGGACAAAAACCTAAGCTTGTATTCTCACTTCAACTCAGAGCCTCTTGTTTTTGTCTTCTTAGAAAAAATGTGCGTTTTTCATGGATTTGGGATGCTGAAACCTAATTACCTTGTCTAAACCCTTTGTCCAAATTGAGGTTTATGGGCAGATCTCCATCATTCTCCCCCTGTCGAGAAAGATTTGGCCTCAAATTGTTCAGGTAATCATCTTCCATTTGTGGTTATAGCTCTGGCTGAAATAAAACCAACCACCCAAAGAAGTCTTTCTTGTTTTTAAACATTCTTTTCCAGTCATGATTCACATGGGTTTGAATCTAGTTTTGAAGGAAACCTTTAGATTCCTTGGGATTCCATTACTCACAAGCTTGAAATTCGAAATTCAATGCTTAAAGTAACAGTGCACTAAAGGGATTAAAAGGGGTTGGATTGATGTGGTGTGTTTTTGGGGTTGTATGGAGGAGGTGGGAAGCAGTCTAGAGGTGTGGGGGGACAATAGTATGGAGATTAGCTAGGTTGTGTGCACAACTCACTCCATTGATAATCCATGAACATATCTTACCCTAACCCTAGGTTTGGAGTGAGATATGTCCTCCCCTTGTTCTGCTTCTTCTTCAATTTCTTCCTGTTCATCTTCATACTCGTCGAAAATAGGAGGTAGGTCGAAGTTAACCTCATTGCCTTCTTGATGTTGATCAAATTCATTTAACACAAAGGGTTGTTAAGCTTCCTTTTTCATTTTAAACAATACGGAGAGTAGGTCAAACTCCTATTGTTGCACCTTGAGGTCTATTTGTTGCAACTCAAGCTTTTAATTTGTGATGTTTTGAAGGGACGTGGTGTGAGGTTCCAGAATGTGCTTGGGGGATTTGTTTTGGCTAATTTGGGGAACATGTTTGGAATGTGCTTGGGAACGTGAAGGGTGAATACCAAGCCGAGATGAAACCTGCTCTGATACCAAATATGACGTATCTATGGGGGAGAATCACAAATACTCAAAACTGATTGCAAATGCAAGGATAAGCGAACTGAAATCAAGGTTGAGTTTAAGTGAAACCGTGAATGAATTAAGGGATAATCGATAATCTCAACTCTCACACATATACAGAAGCACCACTACATTCGAGTTTAGGACCCTTAACCCCAATTAGGATATAGAAACACCATCTAATTAAGACTTAAGACTTTACTTGATCACCACCTTAACTGGCCTAGGTAAGGATAAACAAGCGAAGTGTTTAAGGAATGAAAAGTTGCAAAGCTCTCAATTCACTTTGAATTTCAACGATGATAAATTTAGTACAAAATGGGCCTTCTAAAGGCCTTAAACAAAAGGTCGTAGGGAAACTAGGGGGCTTAGGAGGCTTCCTTCCTAAAGAGGAAACCTTTAGCTTAATATAGCTTTAAACCTAGCTTAGCAAAACCGGTTATAATCAAGCATGATTAAACTAAGCTAATTACAACTTTATGCATCAGAGTAAGCTAGATTACAAATACTATAATCATCCAAAGCAAGTAAGCAAGCAAACAAATAGCCCCCCTCAAGTGAGAGAAATGCAGAAAGTGGCTTGTCACCTTTGCCCTTTACGGCTAGCCAATAGGAACCTGCTGTCTTTTTTCACTTGTTTCTCATTGGTTCTCTTTGTGCTTATGTAGAAAGCTTCATGATTATGTCTAAACTCCTTTAAGCAAGCTAGGTAACTACTTAGAGATGAATTGACCCTTAGATTGACCATAGCTGTCCACAGTAGCAGCTAGCAGTACTAGGTAGTTTTCTGGCTGGTTTCGGACACCACATTTCACATGCAAAAAGAGGGCATGATCTCGATTTCCTTGCATGGAAGGAAACCTTGAGATTTCTTCTAAGTCCTCCGGTTGGAAATTCAGCTTTTTGACTTGGTTTTCTGCCCCAACGCCTTATCAAATTAGGACTGCATAAAACCAGGTGCAGTCCTCACGGTTCATAAAAACAACCTGATTTTCCTAGTTTTACACTACTTAACCCAAATGTTTTTGCATACCCTCAAAGATAAGATCTCAAAGAACGAAAACCTCAAGGAGGCCAAAGTAATTAAGCACATAAAGCCGGGTACATTCTGGTTCAACCAGCCCATTTGGATAGTTTGGATTAAAAGGATGATTTGAATTGGCAAATGAAGTCCAAATGACTTGGCACTTGCTTTATTGAAAAGCTTCCTTCCTTAACTTCAAGCGCATGGCAAAATATTGAAGTTAAATCTCATGGAAGTCAAAGTTATGAAGGACACAAAACCGGGCTTGTGTTCTGACTTGAACCCGGAACCTCTTGTTTTTGGGTTCTTGGCAAAAATATGCGTTTTTCTTGGGTTTAGGATGTTAAAACCTGATTACCTTGAGTAAACCCTTAGTCCAAGTTGAGGTTCATGAGCAAATCTCCGTCATTCTCCCCTTATCGAGAACAATTTGACCTCAAATCATTTGGGTAATCATCTTCCATTTGTGCCTACAATTCTGGCTGAAATAACACGAACCACCCAAACAAGTCTTTCTTGTTTTCAAAGGTTCGTTTCCACTCATGATTCACGTGGGTTTGAATATGGTTCAGAAGGAAACCTTCTGATTCTTTGGGATTCCATTGCATACAAGCTCTAAATTCAAAATTGAAAGCTTGAAGTAACGGTGTACTAAAGGGAATAAAAGGGGTTGGATCGATGTGGTGTGTTTATGGGGTTGTATCGTGGAGGTGGGAAGGAGTATAGAGGTGTAAGTGGACAAAAGTATGGAGATTAGCTGGTTATGTGCACAACTCGCTCCATTTATAAGCCACGATCATATCTTACCCTAACTCGTAGGTTTGAAGTGGGTACGTCCTCCTTTTGGTCAGCTTCGTCTTCAGTTTCCTCCTGTTCAACTTCATACTCGTCGAACATAGGAGGTAGGTTGAAGTTAACCTCATTGCCTTCTTGATGTTGATCCACTTCATTTAACACAAAGGGTTGCTAAGCTTCCCTTTTCATTTTAAACAATAGGGAGAGTAGGTCAAATTCCTATTGTTGCACCAGCTCTATTTCTTGTAAGTGGAGCTTTATTTGTTGCCTCGCAAGGTCCCTTTGTTACATGCTGAGATCAAAGGCATAAAATTCAGCTTTTAATTTGTGATGTTTTCAAAGGGACGTCGTGGGAGGTTATGGAATTTGTTTAGGGGATGTGTTTTGGCCGATTTGTGCAATTTGTTTGGAATGTGTTTGGGAACATGGGAGGTGAATACCAAGTGAAGATGAAACTTGCTATGATACCAAATATGATGTATCTATGGGGGAGAATCACAAATACTCAAAACTGATTGCAGATGCAAGGATAAGCGAACTGAAATCAAAGTTGAGTTTAAGTGAATCCATGAATGAATGAAGGGATAGTTGATAATCTAAACTCTCACTTAGATATAGAAACACAACTAAGTTCGAGTTTAGGATCCTTAACCTCAATTAGGATATAGAAACACCATCTAATTAAGAGTTAAGACTTTAATTGATCACCACCTTAACCGGCCTAGTTAAGGATAAGCAAGCGAAGTGTTTATGGAACGAAAAGGAGCAAACCTCTCAATTCACGTTCAATTTTAAAGATGATAAGGTTAGTACAAAATGGGCCTTCTAAAGGCCTTAAATAAATGTCCTAAGGAAGCTTGGGGGCTTAGGAGGCTTCCTCCCTAATGTGGAAACCCTTAACATAATCTAGATTTAAACCTAGCCTAGCAAAACCGGTTACAATGAAGCGTGATTAAACTAAGCTAATTACAACTGCATGCGTCAGAATAAGCTAGATTACAAAGATTATAATCATCCAAAGCAACTAAGCAAGACAACAAACAGCTCCCCTCATGTGAGAGAAAAGCAAAATGTGGCTTGTCACCTTTGCCCTTTACCGCTAGCCAATAGGAACCTTGCCGCCTTTCTTCACTTGCTTCTCATTGGTTCCCTTTGTGGTTATGTAGAAAGCTTCATGATTATGTATAAACTCCTTTAAGAAAGCTAGGTTACTTTTTAGACATCACTTGACCCTTAGATTGCCCAGAACTCTCCACAGTAGTAGCTAGCAGTGCTGGGCAGTTTTATGGCTGGTTTCGGACGCCACATTTAACAAGCAAAAAGAGGGGATGATCTGGATTTTCTTGCTTGGAAGGAAACCTTGAGATTTCTTCTACGTCCTCCATCTAGAAATTCAGCTTTTGGACTTGATTTGCTGCCCCAACCCCTTACGAAATTCAGACTGCTTAAAACCGGGTCTAGTCTGCACGGTTTACAAAACACAGCCTAATTTTCCTAGTTTTACATGACTTAACCCAAATATTTGTACATGCCCTAAAAGATAAGATCTCAAAGAACCAAAACCTCAAGGAGGCTTAAGTAGTTAAGCACACAAACTGGGTACATTTTGGATCAATAGGGCCATTTGGATAGTTTATATTAAAAGGGTGATTCAAATTGGCCAATGAAGTCCAAATGACTTGGAACTCAATTTATTAGAATGCGGCCTTCCTTAACATCAAATCCATGGAAAAATATTGAAGTTAAGTGTTGTGGAATTCAAAGTTGTAAAGGACACAAAATCGATCTTTTATTCTGACTTGAACCTAGAGCCTACTGTTTTTGGGTTCCTGGCAAAAATGTTGGTTTTTCTTGAGTTTGCGATGTTTCAACCTAGTTACCTTGACTAAACCCTTAGTCTAACTTGAGGTTCATGGGTAGATCTCCATCATTCTCCTCGTGTGAAGAGAGATTTGACCTCAAATTGTTTGGGTGGCATCTCTCACTTGTGGTTACAAATCTGGCTGAAATGACACCAACCACCCAGATAACTCTTTCTTGTTTTTAAAGAATCCTTTGCACTCATGATTCACGTTGGTTTTAATATGGTTTGGAAGGAAACCTTCAAATTCTTTGGGATTCCTTTGCTCACGAGCTCTAAATTCAAAATTTAAAGCTTGAAGTAATGGTGTACTAAAGGGAATGAAAGGGGTTTGATTGATGTGGTGTGTTTGTGGGGTTGTATGGTGGGGTTGGCACGGAGTATAGAGGTGTGGTTGGACAAAAGTATGGAGATTAGAGGGCTGTATGCACAACTCTCTCCACTGAAAATCCATGAACATATCTTACCTTGACCCGTAGGTTTGGAGTGAGATACGTCCTCCCCTTGTTCAGCTTCTTCTTCAATTTCCTCCTATTCATCTTCATACTCGTCAAACACAGGAGGTAGGTTAAAGTTAACCTCATTGCCTTATTGATGTTGATCCACTTCATTTAACATAAATGGTTCTTCAGCTTCCCTTTTCATTTTAAACCATAGGGAGAGTAGATCAAATCCCTGCTATTGCGTCTTGAGGTCTATTTCTTACAACTCAAGCTTTATTCGTTGCCCGTCAAGATCCCTTTGTTACACCTTGAGAGCAAAGGCATCATATTCAGTGTTGAATTTGAGAAGTTTTCTAAGGGACTTGGTGGGAGGTTAGCGAATGTGTTTGCTGGATGGGTTTTAGTTGATTTGTGGAATGTGTTTGGAATGTGCTTGGGAATTTAGGGGGTGAACACCAGGCGAAGATGAAAGCTTCTCTTATGCCAAATATGATGTATATGTTGGAGAGAATCACAAACACTCAAAATTGATTACAAATGGTAGGATAAGTGAACTGAAATCAAGGTTGAGTTTAAGTGAATCCATGAATGAATGAAGGGACAATTGATAATCTAAACTCTCACTTAGATACATAAACACCACTAAGTTTTAGTTTAGGGCCCTTATCCTAAATTATGATACAGAAACACTGCCTAATTAATAGTTAAGATTTTACTTGATCACCACCTTAACAGGCGTAGTTAAGGATAAGCAAGCGAAGTGTTTAAGGAACAACAGGCAAAGCTCTCAATTCACTTTCAATTTCGAAGATGATAAGCTTAGTACAAAATGAGCCTTCTAAATGACTTAAATAAACAACCTAAGTCAGCTAGGGGCCTTAGGAGGACTTCTTCTTAAGGAGGAAACCTTTAACCTAACTTAATCTAGCTTTAAACCTAGCTTATCAAAGACAGTTACAATCAAGCATGATTAAACTAAGTTAATGACAACTTGATGCATCAAAATAAGCTAGATTACAAAGATTATAATCATCCTAAGCAAGTAACGAAGCAAACAAACAGCTCCCCTCATGTGAGAGAAAAGCAAAAAGTGGCTTGTCCCCTTTGCACTTTACGGCTAGCCAATAGAAACCTTGTTGCCTTTCGTCACTTATTTCTCATTGGCTCCCTTTGTGGATATGTAGAAAGCTTTATGATTATGTGGAAACTCCTTTAACTAACCTAAGCAACTTGTTTAGACATGACTTGACCCTTTGATTGTAAAGAACTCTCCACAGTAGTAGCTAGCAGTACCAGGCAATTTTCTAGCTGGTTTCGGACGCCACATTTCACATACAAAAAGAGGGGATCATCTGGATTTGCTTACATGGGAGGAAACCTTCAAATGTCTTCTAAGTCCTCCAGCTGGAAATTCAGCTTTTCAACTTGATTTGCTACCCCAACGCCTTAGGAACTTCAGACTGCTCAAAACCCAGTCCAGTCTATACGGTTTATAAAAACAGCCTAGTTCTCCTATTTCTACACAACTTAACCCAAATATTTTTACATACCCTAAAAGATAAGATCTCAAAGAACCAAAACCTCAAGGAGGATGATGTATTCTAGCTTTACTAAGGCAAGGATTTGCAATTGTGAATCGAGAAAAAATATGGGCAGCAAGAGAGAGATGGAGGCAAAGAAAATAAGGGCAATGACAGAATGCAACTGAATTAGCAAGGGTGATTTGAATACCCACATTGGTTTACACACTTGGGCAATCTTCTTTCTCCAACTAAGAACCTAATCACCTTTGTAGTTGAATGAAGAAGACCAAGAGACCCACCTGAGGTTGCCACACTCAAGATACAACACTAGGATTTTGAGAGAGAATAGGGAGAGTTTTCACAACTCCAGCTTTTGCATTCATTCAAGTGTGTCTTCTTACAATCTAAGGCCTCCCTCATATAATGAGAGCCTTTACCAAGCTGAAAAAAAGGGGAGAAAGGGGCCATACACGTCCATAAAGCAAGACGGAACAAAAAAGTAATGTAAAAAGCTGAAAAGTGCTTTATGCTTTTTGCCAGTAGCTTTTCAGTTTGGAGTTGTCAACTTCAAATAGCTATATCTCCTAGGTTTCTCACTCAAATTGGGTGAAACAAATCCTGCTAGAAAGCTTAGGAAGTCATATTTTAGGTGGATCAAGGTGGCAGAGCTTTGGAGCTCCTGTTTAGGAGATATAGGCAAAAAGGTGCAGCATGTGCAGGATAGGACAGTTTCTGCAGCATCTGGAAAATGTTTCAGACTAACCTATTACTCAATGACCTAAACTAGAACTCTTTATATGTCCTTAAATCTGACATATTAAGGGTTCCAAAACGTGGACTTTTAGCCTATTAAGTCCAATTTAAGTTTCAGTAATTTAACTTGCAAAACCGGGCCAAATTCTGGCCGAACTGGACAGAATGTCCACGGGCTGGTTGGCGACTTCCTTGACCAAAGCATGAAGTTCCTTGACCTCTTTGGTGCTCGTGGAGTCCCCTAAGCTTGTTGGTTGATCTTTAAATGGTTCGAAGGGATGGTTCGCATAATGTATTCTAGCTTCTCTACGGCAAGGGTTTTCAAAAGTGAATGAAGGATACATATGGGTAGCAAGGAGAGAAATGGAAGCAAAGAGAACAAGAGCGAGGATAGAATGCAAGTGAACTAGCAAGGGTGATTTGAATACCCGCCTTGGTTCACACACTTAGGTAATCTTCTTTCTTGAACTAAGAACTTAATCACCTTCTTAGTTGAATGAAGAAGACCAAGAGACCTACTTGAGGTTGGCACACTCAAGACGCAACCGTAGGAGTTTGAGAAAGAATAGAGATAGTTTTCAGAACTCCAGCTTTTGCATTCAATCAAATGTGTCTTCTTACAACCTCAGCCCTCCCTTATGTAATTAGAGCCTTTAACAAGCTGAAAGAAAGGGGGAAATGGGGCCATCCGCGTCTATAAAGCAAGAGGGAACCAAAAAGCAATGTAAAAAGCTGAAAACTGCTTTATGCTTTTTGTCAACAGCTTTTTAGTTTACAATTGTCTACTTCAAATAGCTATATCTCCTAGGTTTCTCACTCAAAATGAGTGAAACAAACCTTGCTAGAAAGCTTAGGAAGTCATATTTTCTTTGGGTCAAGTTGGCAGAGCTTTGGAGTACCGTTTGGGAGATATAGTCCAAAAGGTACAGCATGTGCAGGTTGGGATAGTTTCTACAGCATTTGGAAAATGACTCCCATTGACCTATTACTAAATGACCTAACCTAGAAATCTTTATATGTTCTTTTTAATATGACACACTAACGGTTCCAAGAAGTGAATTTTCACCCTATTAAGTCTAATTTAAGCTTCAGTAATTAGGCTTGCAAAACCAGGCCAAATTCTGGTTGAACTGGACAGAATGTGCACGGGCTGGTTGGCGAGTTCCTTGACCAAAGCATGAACTTCCTTGACCTGCTTGGTGCTTGTGGAGTCCCCTAGGCTTGTTGGTTGACCTCTAAATGGTTCGAAGGGATGGACCCCATCATTCTCCCCGGATTGGTTGGAGTTTGACCTCAAACTCGGAAATTGTTCATCTTCATCATAGTAGCGACTAAGGTCAGCCACATTAAAGGTGGTCAAGACTCCATAATATCCTGGGAGGTCGATCTTGTAACCATTAGGACCAATCTTCTTAATGACCTCAAATGGACTATCCGGCCGTGGCATAAGCTTCGATTTGTGCTTGCTAGGGAATCTATCTTTCCTTAAATGGATCCAAACCATGTCTCTCTGCTGAAATTGTGCAGATTCCCTATGCGTGTTGACTCATTGCTTCGTGTGTAACTCTTGAATTTCTTTTGCTCTCTTCTCGGCCTCCCAACTGAATTTGTTAGGCAGAGGGATTGGAACAAGGTCCAATGGAGTCCGAGGGTTATATCCATACACCAGTTGGAAAGGGGAAAGAGAGGTAGCTTTGTTGGGAGCTCAGTTGAAGGCAAATTCCTCATGAGGAAGCAACTCATCCAACCCTTTGATGCTCTTCTTGACTAGAACTCTAAGCAAAGCGCCCAAAGTCCTATTAGTCAGCTCGATTTAACCGTCGGTTTGGGGGTGGCATGTACTGCTAAACTTGAGGTGAGTGCCAAAATTTCTCCACAAGGTAAGCCAAAAGTGACTTAGGAACTTGGTGTCCCTAACCGACACCATGCTTCTTAGAATTCCATGGACACAAACTATCTCCTTGAAGTAGAGGTTTGCAATGAAGGAGGCATCATTGGTGGTATGACATGCTATAAAGTGTGCTATTTTAGAGAATCGGTCCACCACCACCACGATTGAATCCTTGTGCCTTTAGGTCCTTGGGAAACCCGTGATGAAGTCCAAGCTCACATCCTCCCAAGGGCCTTGAGGAACAGGGAGAGGAGTGTAAAGCCCTTGGGGCCGTGAGTGACTCTTGGCTTATTGGCACGTAGAGAACCTTCTCACATAATGTTCTGCATACTTGGACATGCTTGGCCAATAACAGTGTTTCTTAAGCATGGAACAAGTATTCTCAATGCCAAAGTGTCCGGCAAAGCCCGACCATGGAGCTCTTGAATGAGGAGTTCCCGAAAGCCACTTTTACGAATGCATAACCGTGTGCCCTTGAACATGAAGCCATCTTCAAGGTGGAAGAGACCATAGGCATGTTGTGAGCAGTTTTCAAGGATCTCCTTGAAATCTTCATCTTGGGCATATATTCCTTTGATACATTCCAAACCAAGTAGGTCTCCAAAGTAGAGAAGAGAAAGTACCTCCTTGACAAAGCATCTGCACCCTTGTTCATTTGGCCCGATTTGTGACGGATCACAAAATGGAAAGCTTGTAAGTAGTCTAACCCTTGGCATGCCTTGGGTTGAGCTTGTGTTGCCCTTGTATGAACTGGAGAGCTTCATGATCCGAATAGAGAATGAACTCTCCCCCCACTAAGTAGTGCCTCCAATGCTCCAAAGCTCTCACAAGTGCATAAAAGTCCTTGTCATAAGTGGAGTACTTCCTCTTTGCATCATTAAGCTTTTCACTAAAGAAAGCTACGGGCCTGTTTTGTTGACATATGACAACCCCTATCGCCACACCGGAAGCATCACTTTCCACTTCAAACACTTTGTAGAAGCTTGGAAGGGAAAGAACAAGTGCACTGGTGAGCTTGAGCTTGATTTCTTCGAAGAACCTTTAAGCTTGTTCGGTCCATTCAAACCGTTTGGCCTTGAGAACTTCAGTCATGGGTGCAACAATGGAGCCAAGATCTCTCACAAACCTCCTATAGGAAGAGGCTACACCATGAAAGCTTTGAAGTTATTGGATTGATGTAGGCACGGGCCACTCACGGATGGCTTTGATCTTGCTTTCATAAACTTGAATCCCTTGCGCCGAAATAAGATATCCCAAAAATATGACATCAGAAGCGAAAACGTGAAACTTCTCCAAGTTCGCACAGAGCTTTTCTTGAGCTAGGATACTCAAGACTTGATGTAGATGGTTGGCATGCTCTTCTTCAGTCTTGCTATACACAAAGATGTCATCAAATAGACAACAACAAACTTGCCAAGAAGGGGCTTTAGAACTCGGTTCACAAGCCTCTTGAAAGTGTTTGGTGCATTTGTCAAACCGAATGGCATTACAAGCCATTCATAGAGGCCTCCTTTGGTCTTGAATGTCGTCTTTCACTCATCTCCTTCAAAAATTCGAATTTGATAATAGCCACTTCAGAGATCAATCTTAGAAAAGACGGTGGGTCCATGAAGCTCATCTAGAAGATCCTCCAACCGTGGGATAGGAAAGTGATATTTGATGGTGATTTTGTTGATCGCTCTATAATCCACACAAATCCTTATGCTACCATCCTTCTTAAGAACAAGCAATGCAGGCATGGCACATAGACTTAGGCCTTCACGGATCAATCCTTGGCTAGTAGCTCACCTAATTCCCTTTGCACCTCTTGTGTTTCTTAAGGATTCATACGGTATGCTGGCTTCTTTGGAAGGGTGGCTCTGGGAATGAGGTCAATTTTGTGTTGGATAGACCTTTTGGGAGGGACACCATGGGGTACCTTCCTTGAGAAGAAATGCTTCAAGGCGTTTAGAAGAGGGGTAAGCAATGGGTGGGAAGAGTACTTAGCTTCGGTTGGTTCATACCCAAATAGAATCCACTACTTGTAATCATCGTACTCATGCAGTTGGGAATACAGAAGGGTGGCAAGGAAGACATCCATGCTAGGAGTGTCATGGGGCTTTCATTGAGAGGTGAGATTAAAAGGGGTGAGGGCGATTTTCTTGTGGTCTTAGGTGAAGGTATATGTATTCAATCGACCATCATGCATTTCATGTCTATCAAACAGCCATCGACGACCCAAGAGGACATGACAAGCATCTATGGGCACAATATCACACCAAATTTCATCTTTGTAACTCTTGCCAATAGAAAAACTAAGCAAACACCGAGAAGAGATTTGCAAGCCTTTACCTTGATTGAGCCATTGGATGGTGTAAGGGCTTGGATATGGTGAGACCGATAGCTTTAGCTTTTGCACAAGGGTCTTGGAAGTAACATTGGCATAACTTCCTCTGTCTGTGACGAGTAAACCTTCCCCTTCACGGTACACCTGGTATGGAAGATTTTTCAAAGAGGAAGAACAAGTTAATGCCAAGGGCTGATGGTCCATTTGAGGTACTTGAAAGAATTAATGGCAATGCTTATAAGGTTGATTTGCCAAGGGACAATGGAGTTTCAGCCACATTCAACGTGGCTGACTTGAGTGCTTAACAAGTCGATGATTACTTTGAAGATTTAGGGACCAAATCTATTCAACGAGGGGGGCATAATGGAGTCCCCTAGAGCAAAGACAAGGAAGAGGGTCCTAAGAGTCCTACAAGGTCCAATGCAAGTTCCAAAGTCGAAGCAATGGTTCAAATGTTGGAGGAGAACCAAACAGCAACAACCGAGTTCAACATCCAAAATATAACCGGTTTTGTTCATCTAATTTTTTTTGCTACATTATGGATTAAGATTCATATTTTTGTATTTTTGGGCTCCATATGATGTTAGCTTTCAGGTCCAAGCATTTAAAATCAAGCATGCATAGTCGAAGTGAAGAGATCAAGGCCTTTTTTCCAACCTGCCAGTTTGTGTCAAAAACTGCACAATAAAATGTTTTAGTAGAAATCTTCTACTTAAACATGATTTAACCTTGATTTCTTTGCAGCGGGGGTTTGTACACACCCTAAGGAGTCCCCCACGGCTTGAAATCAAAACCATACTCACTTTTGATTGATGGAACCAAGGTCACAAAATCAGGTTAAAAACTACCTTTGAGAACCCGGTTTAGTGCTTCATGTTTTTCCCCCTTTAATGGGTTTGCTCAGCTCCGCTCTTGCTTTCGTGCTTCAATCACCAGTCAAGCAGCCAGGAAACAACATGATTTGCTGAAGAAACAACATTGAATCGTGTTAAGCAATGAGAGCAAAAAGGAAGCAAAGGGACCTTGCATTCTGATTGGATTGTCGAAAAGAGAACTCCCTTTGCGACTGCTTTTATTCACATTTTTTCTAGTAATGCGGATGTATTAGCTTACTTAAGATGTGTTCAAGTCAATTACATCATTTGTTTTGCTTTCCTTAATATGTTGGTCGCAATTAGTTTAAGTTAAGCAAGCTTGTAATCTACCGTAGCCTTAAGCGCATGGATTTAGCTAGTTAAGTCGTTCCCTCTCTAAGAAGGAAACCTCTACCAACTAGGTTAGTTGCTTAGTTGGTTGCTAGGCCCTGTATTAATGTGCAGCCATCGCCACTTTATAACTTAGACCTAAATTTTGAATGAAAACCACAATTGAGAGCATTTAGCTTTCGTCCCCTAAATACTTGACTTGCTTAGCCTTAATTTGGTCGATGAAGGTGGTGGTCAAGTAAGTCCTAAACCTTGATTAAATGTGTTTCTATATTTTAGTCATTGTTTAGGGACCCTAAGCTTGAGTTTAGTGTGATTCTATATCTAAATAAGAGCCTAGATTATCCTTGTTTCAAACATTCATTCACGGATTCACTCACACTTGGCTTGAATTCAGTTTGCTTGCATTCTAGCTTTGAATTTAGGCCTGAGTATTTGCGATTTCCTTCCAAGGTACATCAGTACAGGTGCTTGAGTAAGTCTTCTCTTAATCTCCTTAAAGGCAGATTGAGCTTTTGGTGTCCATTGAAATGATGTACCCTTGATAACTTCAGTTATAGGAGCCATAATGTGCTGAAACTTCTGATAAACCTCCTATAAAATGAAGCTAATCCTTGAAAAGCTCGAACATCATGAATTGAATTAGGAGTAGGCCATGACTAAATAGCTTCAATCTTGCTTTCATCTACTTTAATGCCATCACCAGTGACTATGTAACCTAAGAATGTTACTTAAGGAGTGAAGAAGGCACATTTCTTAAGGTTTCCAAAAAGTCTTTCACGTTCCAAAGCAAGAAGAACTTGAGTTAGATGATCTTGATGTTCATGCTCATCCTTGGAATAGATTAAGATATCATCGGCGTAAACCAGCACAAACTTGCCTATGTACGGCCTGAAGGCTGGATTCACCAATTCATGAATGTGCTAGGTGCATTTGAAAGACCAAATGGCATAACCAACCATTCATAAAGTCCTCCCATAGTTTTAAAGGTTGTCTTCCATTCATCACCTTCTCTAATCCGAATTTGGTAGTATCCACTTCAAAGGTCTACCTTTGAAAACACCTGAGAACCATGTAATTCGTCCAACATGTGTTCAAGTCTACGTATGGGATACCTATACTTGATTGTGATTCTGTTAATGGCGCAACTATCCACACACATATGCATTCCACCATCCTTCTTAGGCACCGAAAGAGCAGGCATAGCACATGGACTTAAGGACTCACAGATTAAGCCCTTAGACTTCATTTCTTCAACTTGTCATTGTATTTCCATGGTGTCCTTAGGATTCATCCTATAAGTTGGCTTATTAGGTAGAATGGATCCAGGAATTATATCAATGTGCTGTTGGATATCTCTTTTGGGAGGTAAACCCATGGGTATCTCCTCAGGAAACAAATGATAGAAGTTTTCTATGAGTGTTTTGGCTACGAAATGAGTGGGTAAAGGGGTTACTGGTTCTTCTAGCACGCTTAAAATCCACTCCTTAAAGGCTTTGAATTCATGTTGAGAAGCCTTTAACAATGGTTCAGCTATGGCCAGTAGCAAATGAGAATGATTGGGCTTGTTTTCAGGCTTCATTTCATGGAGTTTTGAGGGGGCTAAGGGGGCTAAAGTAATCTTCTTGCCATCCTTGGTAAAGGAGAAAGTATTCAAGTAACAATTATGTATAACCTTATGTTCATACATCCACTATCTTCCCAGAAGCATATGACAAGCATCCATAGGAAAAACATCACACCAAAGTTCATCTTGACAGCTCTTTACAATGGAGAAAGATACTAAGCACCATGAGTTTACTTGAATTCCCTTGATTTGGTTTTGATGGAGTCCCCCATAGCCAAGACAAGGAAATGGGTTGTAAGAGTCCTACAAGGTATAATGCAAGTTCAAAAGTCCAAGCAATGATCCAAATGTTGGAGGAGAACAAAACATAAGCATCTGGGTTGTACAACCAAAATGTACCTAGTTTTGTTAATCTAATTTCTTACGCTACATTGTGGCTTAAGATTGGTATTTTTGCATTTTTGGGTTCCTTATGATGTTAGCTTTCAGGTCCAAGCATTTAAAATCAATCATGCACAGTCGAAGTTAAGAGATAAAGGCCTTTTCTCCAACCTGCCAGTTTTGGTCCAAAGCTGCACGGTAAAATGTTTTAGTAGAAATCTTCTATTTAAACATGATTTAACCTTGATTTCCTTATAGGGGGGCGTTGTACACACCCTGAGGAGTCCCCCACGGCCTAAAATCAGAATGATACTCACTTTTGATTGGGGGAAGCAGGGTCACAAAACCTGGCTAAAAACTACCTATGATAACCCGAAGGTGCTATGTGGTTTTCCCTCTTCAATGGGTTTACTCAGCTCTGTTCTTGCTTGCTTGCTTCAATAACTACTCATGCAGCCTGGAAACACAATGATTTGCTATAGTAACCACCTTGAATCGCGTGAACCAATAGGAGTAAAAATGTTCAAGTAAGTCCTAAACCTTGATTAAGTGGTGTTTCTATATCTTAATCATAGTTAAGGACCCTAAGCTTGCGTTTAGTGGTGATTCTGTATCTAACAAAGAGCTTAGATTATCCTTCTTTCAAGCATTCATACACAGTAACATTTAAACTTTAGCTTGAATTCAGCATTGCTAGCCTTTAGCTCTTGAATACAGGTTTGAGTATTTGTGTTTTCTTACCAAGATACATCATATTTGGTATCAGAGCTTTGGTTTCTCCTTGGCTCGGTACATCCCTCCACTACCAGCATTCATTCCTACTGAAAACTCTAAACACATTCGTAGCTTGAATCCAAACACAGTGAGCAAAATGTGTTCTAGTGTGAGTTTGGAAGAGAAGTTTGAAGCCTTAATTAGGCAGAATGAAATACTGGTGAAGGCGATTCATGAAGATACTCAACATAACCAAGAAACTCGAGCCCAGAATAAGTATTTACGTAAGCAGCTTGGTTCTTTTTTGAAGCAAAAGCAAAAGATGAATAAAGAAACTTATCAATCAGGACCAAGGCGCCAAGAACAAGTCTTTAGCCATGATGTTGATTCATCTAGTGAGATGAACCAGTGAGAATGGATAGGGCAGAACCTCAGATGCAAGTTAACACCAATGACTTCAAAGTTAAAATCCCATACTCAAAGGTAAGCTTGATCTAGAAGAATTTATGGAATGGTTGCATACTATTGAACGTGTCTTTGAGTATAAAGGCGTTCAAGAGGATAAGAAGGTCAAGTTAGTGGCCTTAACACTTAGAAAGTATGCTTGATTATGGTGGACAAACGTATGTGCTAAACAGGTTAGGGAAAGAAAGTCCAAAATCCGAACATGGGACAAGATGAAATCAATGCTTAAGGCTCGTTTGCTTCCCCCAACTTATGTCCAAGAATGTTATTCTCAACTCCATAATCTTACTCAAGGCGGCATGAGTGTTGAAGAGTACACACGTGAGTTTGAGAAGCTTTTGATCAAAGTGTGATATATAAGAACCCGAAGAGAAAACCATTGTTAGGTAATTGGGAGGACATGATCCTAGGTATGCTAATGTGGTTGAATTGCAAGCTTACACCAAGTTTTGATGAAGTATGTGTGCTGGCTCATAAGGTTGAGCAGTAAAAGAAAGCAAAATAGGCCCTTAAACAACCCAAAAATCCGAAGCCTTGTACTCGGAACCAACCCTTTAACAAGGGGAGTTCTAATCCCATTTCAAAGCCACAAAATCCATTCCCTTCCTTTCCACAGAGAACCTGAGCTCCACAAAAGAAGCAAACTCCTCAAAATAGGCCTAATCCCAATCCGATGAGCAATCGAAGATGTTTCAAATGCCAAGGACTTAGGCATATCGCCTCGAATTGCCCAAACCATGAGGTCATTACTTTGTCCGAATGGTCAGCTGTGAAGGAGGTCTTTGAAGATGATTTTGAAGACGAACTTGAGGAAACTCAAGAGGAAGTAGTAGAAGAAGCTTACGAAGGTGAATTACTAGTTTTGAGAACTGTTCTAAGCAACCAGAAAGGAGTGAAACATGAACAAAGGGAGAACATATTCCATTCTCGTTGTACAGTGCAAGGGAAGGTATGTTCTTTGATTATTGATGGAGGAAGTTGTGCAAATGTGGTTTATCTAAGCATGATTGAGAAACTAGGGTTGCAAACTATGAAACATCTACAACCCTACAACATTCATTGGATGAATCAAAGCAAGGGAATCCAAGCAAACTCACGGTGCCTGGTTTCTTTCTCCATTGCAAACAACTATCAAGATGAACTTTGGTGTGATGTTATTCCTATGGATGCTTGTCATATGCTTTTGGGAAGACCATGGTTGTATGACCGTAAGGTTATGCATAATGGTTCCTTAAATACTTACTCCTTTACCAAGTATGGTAAGAAGATTACCTCAGCACCTTTACCCCCATCTAAACTCTATGAAATCAAACGTCAAAACAAGCCTATTCATTCTGATTTGCTACTGGCCGTAGGAGAGCCATTGTTAAAGGCTTCTTAACATGAGTTCAAAGCTTTTAAGGAGTGGATTTTAAGCATGCAAGATGAACCAACAAGTCCTTTACCCACTCACCCCGTACATAAAACACTGATACAAAACTTCATCCATTTATTTCGCAAGGAGAGTCCCACTGGTTTACCTCCTAAAAGAGATATCCAACGCCACATTGATCTTATTCTTGGTTCCATTCTACCTAATAAGCCTTCCCACAAAATTAATCCAAAGGACACCATGGAAATTTAAAGGCAAGTTGAAGAGTTGAAGTCTAAGGGCTTAATCAGTGAGTCCTTAAGTGCATGTGTCATGCCTGCTCTTTTGGTGCCTAAGAAAGATTGTGGAATGCATTTGTGTGTGGATAGTAGGGCTATCAACAAGATCACAATCAGGTTTAGGTATCCCACACCTAGACTTGAAGACATGCTGGAAGAATTACATAGCTCCAAAGTGTTTTCAAAGATAGACCTTCGAAGTGGATACTACCATATTCGGATTAGAGAAGGTGATGAATGGAAGATAACTTTCAAGACTAAGGGAGGGCTTTATGAATCGTTGGTTATGCCTTTTCGTCTTTTAAATGCACCTAGCACTTTCATGAGATTGATAAATCAAGTATTCAGGTCGTACATAGGCAAGTTTGTGGTGGTTTACTTCGATGATATCTTGATTTATTCCAAGGACGAGCATGAACATGAAGATCATCTAACTCAAGTGATGCTTGTTCTGGAACGTGAAAGGCTATTTGGTAACCTTAAGAAATGTGCTTTCTTCACTCCAGAAGTAACATTCTTAGGTTACATAGCCACTGGTGATGGCATTAAGGCATATGAAAGTAAGATTGAAGCTATTTAGTCATGGCCTATTTCCAAAGTCCATTCATAATGTTCGAGCTTTTCATGGATTAGCTTCATTTTACAGGAGGTTTATTAGAAGTTTCAACACCATTATAGCTCCTATGACCGAAGTTATCAAGGGTACATCATTCTATTGGACACCAAAAGCTAAATCTTCCTTTGAAGAGATCAAAAGAAGATTTACTAAAGCACCTGTTCTCTCTTTGGCATGCTTTAGTAAAGTATTTGAAGTTGAATGTGATGCATCTTGAGTTGGTATAGGCGGTGTTGTTACTTAAGAAGGTAAACCATTAGCCTTTTTTAGTCAAAAACTTTATGTGATACAAAAAGAAAATACTCCACCTATGACAAAGAGTTCTATGCAATTGTGAGATGTCTAGAGCATTGGAGTCATTATTAGATTGTAAGTGAGTTTATCCTCCATTCTAACCATGAAGCTCTGAAGTATATTAACGGCCAACATAAGCTAAACTCGTGTCATGCTAAGTGGGTTGAGTTTCTCCAATCATTTCATTTCACAATCAAGCACAAATCTGGAAAGCTTAACTAAGGTGTCGATGGTCTGTCACAGAGGTATCTACTTTTATTTTTATTAGATGCTTGTGTGCTTGGTTTTGGGCATCTAAAAGCTTTGTGTGCTAAAGATGAAGACTTTGGAGAGTTGTTTGCTGAATGTTCAAAGCAACCCAAAGGAGATTTTTTTATTCAAGAAGGGTTTCTATTCAGGGGTACCCGGCTGTGTGTACTAAGGTGTAGCACAGGGGAGCTTCCAATTAGGGAAGTTCATGGAGCTTTTCTAGCTCGTCACTATGGTGAAAGCAAGACACTCATAATGCTAAGTGGGCATTACTACTGGCCAGGCATGGAGAAGGACGTAGAAGACATTCTAAAGAGGTGCGGGACTTGAGTTGATGTAAGTACGGATTTCCTTCAGGGACTACCTAAGACCCAAAGGAAGAAACATTCAATCTTTGTTGTAGTAGATAGGTTCTCTAAAATGTCTCATTTCATTCCATGCAACAAGACTAATGATGCTACACACATTGCTGAGTTGTATTTCAGGGAGGTGACTATTACATGGTATACCTACATCAATTGTTTCGAATTGGGATACTAAGTTTCTAAGCCATATTTGGATTACATTGTAAAAGAAGTTAGGTACTAAACTAAAATATAGTACCACTTGTCATCCACAAACTGATGGGCAATTTGAGGTTACAAATCGAACCTTAGGAACACTTCTAAGGGCTTTAATTAAACCTCATGCCAAAGTCTGCGAATTGCTTTTACCCCATACAGAATTTGCTGACAACAGAGCTCCAAGCAAGGCTACTAATCTATCACCATCAAGGTGGTCTATGGGATTGATCCTATTAGTCCACTTGATCCTACTCCAAGACCATCAGATCAAAAGCCAAATGCCGATGCAACAACTAGGGTGGAAGAATCCAGAAGACACATGAGTTGGTAAGGAGCAGAATAGAGAAGGCTAATGCATCATATCAAGCTGAACCCAACAAACAAAAGAAGAAGGTGGTATTTTAACGTAGAGACCTCGCGTGGATACACATAGGGAAAGAGAGATTTCCTTCCTGGAGAAAGAACAAGCACATGCCAACGGCCGATTATCCATCTGAGGTACTTTAATAAATTAATGACAATGCTTGTAAGGTTGATTTGCTAGACGACTATGGAGTTTTAGCTACAATCAACGTGGCTAACTTGAGTTGTTACCAAGCCGTTGATTACTGATGTAGCTATCAAGGGTTAAGCTTAACTCAATTCAAGAGTGAAACCTAAAACCAACAAAGATTACATTCAAGGAAGAAGGATAGAAGCTAAATCAATACTTGGATATAGATTTCACCTCTAAGGATTAATCTACTGAAACTAAACTCTCACTTAGATATAAATTTCACCACTAAGCTTGAGTTTAGGGCCCATAAGCTTAATTAGGATACCGATGTCACCACCTAATCAAGGCTTAGGACTCACTTGATCACCACTCTAACTGGCCTAATTCGAGATAAGTAAGTAGAGAATTTAAGGTAACAACGTTAAGGAGTTTCAAGCTCAATTTCAAACTTCAATTTCACAACAGTCGAGTTACAAAATGAGTGCCAAGCTATTTGTATTGGCACGCCTAAGGTTTTCCTTAGTCATTACGTAATCATTAAAGGATCACTTAATGTTAAGGAAGCTCACAAAGTATACTTACATACCTAAGTACACGGTTTACCATATAATTGAAAGAAAACAAGATCAAATGAGTGTAATAGCTTTAAAATGATTACCTTAAGCTATCCTTGATGATCATAGGCAGCAAGATTCGTGTTTTCCACCCATGGAAGGAAAGAATACACGACTTCCACTTCGAAATAAGGGGAGGAATGCATGCTTGCCAACTCTTGTGCTAGTGTCTGAATGAGGGCTTGCAAAGTGGCATAATCTTCTTCTTCCACGTGGCATTTTCTCCATTCATGATTTACCTGGTGACTAAGCTTAAGCTAGAAGCCTAGTACACACAAACCTTGATGGAGGAAACGCACTCAGGGGGGAAAAACTCCCTTGCTAAGAAACCGGTAGCTAGGTGGTGCGTGGAGCTCGGTCTTTGCCGCTATTAGGGCACTGCATTTTGTTGATTAATGTGGGATTTCCTTACGTGGGAGAAAACCTTAAGATGTCTAGAGACTCCCCCTTTTGAAAATCACAATTTGGACATTGTTAAGTGCCACAGATTAGTCAGATCTTTCAAATCGTACAGATCTAGTTGCCTGTTGGGCAGTTTTGACAAGATGACTGAACTGGACCCCTTAATGTGCTCTTCTGGCTTTGTGCTTAACATAATAAACAAATTAGACATCCTAACTGAACTAACAAAAACAGAATTACACAATTTGGACATCGTTTGGACTATAAAATAATAAAACAAGACCGAGTAAAAACTTTCCCGAAATTGTGGCCTGGACAGTTTAAATTCAAGAGCTGATTTGAAGCATCAAATGAAGTCCAAATGAGCTAAAACTTGTTTTTTGGAAACATAACTTCTCGAAATTCAACTCAATGGTAAATTATTTGATTTAAACCTCAGAAAGACCTAAGTATTTTGGCTCATAAAAATCGGATACGCTACTGGCTTGAACCCGGTACCTTCTGTCTTGAATCCTTTGAAGGTTTGGACAAATATACTTAATTTAAAAAACTTATTTAATTGCATAATTAAGTTTATTTTGATGTTAATAAACTCTCTTAGAAAATAAATCAAAGTTATATTAAGTTTAAGTTGATGAATCAACTTAAAACTGGAAATGGTTTAAAAAGATTAGGGCTAGTTAAGGATGGCATCGGCTAAGTTACATCATCCTCCCCTCGTTAGAAAAAATTTGTTCTACAATTTTCACCCCATGTTCTGGTTGAAATAACACCAACCATTTGAACAAGTCTTTCTTGGTCTTGTAGGCTCTTTTCCATTCATTTCCGGTATTAATTTGAATCTGTTTTGGAGGGGATCCTTTTAACTTGTCCTAAACCCATTCCTTAAAGGCTCTAATTTTAAAATTAGACACCTTAGGTAGCGGTTCACCAGAATTGAGGAAAGGGCTTAAATGCTCATGGTTCTTTTGTGGGTGGCTTGTGCTGAAACTAAGCATTTCACCCTCATTTGCTTTCACCTCAACTTCTTCTATACTATCCGCCACTTCCTTCTTCTTTTCTTGCGCAATTGCTTCCTCCTCCAAACCTCACAAGCACTTTCGTCATCTTCATATTCATCAATTTTTGGTGGTAGATCTAAGTTAATCTCCATGTCTTGTTGTTCTTGAACATCTTCATCACAAGCTTCCTTTTCTTCCTCTTCTGCGTGGCCAACCTCAGTACCTTTGTGACTTTGGTCTTCTTCCGATGAAACCAAGGGTTGTTTGGCTTCCTTCCTCATTTTAAACCAGAAGGAGAGTAGCTCAAATTCATATTATAACATTTTGAGGTTTATTTCTTGCATTCTGAGATCAAACGCTTCAACTTTATCCTGTCGTTTGAGGAACTTTCTTCGGGATATGGCTTTCCTAGAACTCATGGTGAAAGAGGGTGAATAAGGGTCATGTTTGGGGCTGAATTTGAGGATTGTGTTTAGATTGTGTTTGTGGCTAAGTTTCAGGGCGTATGGATGGCGTGGGTTTTAGGCCATGTTCTAAACTTGCTGTGATACCAAAACTTATGTACCTCTCAAGGGTTAAGCTTAACTTAATTCAAGATTGAAATCTAAAGCCAACAAAGATTACAACTAAGGAACAAGGATAGAAGCTAAATCAATCCCTCCATACAGATGTCACCACCAAAGATAAATCTACTAAAACTAGACTCTCATTTAGATACAGATTTCGCCACTAAGCTTCAGTTTAGGGCCCTCAACCTTAACTAGGATATAGATATCACTACCTAATTAAGGCTTATGACTCACTTGATCACCACTCTAATTGGCCTAATTAGAGATAAGCAAGTAGAGAATTTAAGGTAACAACACTTAGGAGTTTCAAACACAACTTTAGATTTAAATTTCACAACACTTGAGTCACAAAATGAGTGCCAAGCTATCTGTATTGGCACGCCTAAGGCTTTCCTTTGTAATTAGGTAATCATTAAGAGATCACTTAATGTGAAGGAAGGTCACTAAGTATACTTACATACCTAAGTGTACGGTTTGGCTTATAACCGAAAGAAAACAAGATCAAATGGGTGTAATAGCTTTAAAATGATTAACTTAAGGTATCCTTTATGATCATAGGCAGCAAGAGTGATGTTTTCCACCCATGGAAGGAAAGAATACACGGCTTCCACCTTGAAATAAGGAGAGGAATGCATGCTTGCCACATCTTGTCATGTTGTCCGAATCAGAGCTTGCAAAGTGGCATAATCTTCTTCTTCTTCCATGTGGTGTTTTCTCCATTCATGAGTCACCTAGTGACTAAGCTTAAGCTACCAGCTAGTACACACACACCTTGAAAGAGGAAACCTTGTTAGGAGGGGAAAACTCCCTTGCTAAGAAACCCGTTGGTAGGCGGCGCATAGAAGTCGGTGTTTGCTGCTGTTGGGTCACTGCGTTTTGCTGATTAATCTGGGATTTCCTTAAATGGGGGGAAATTTCAAGATGTCCATCCCCCCCCCGGGTTTGAAAATCACGATTTGGACATTATGAAGTGCCTTAATCAGCCGGATCTTTCAAATCGTGTAGATTTAGTCGCCTGCTCGGCAGCTTTGACAAAATGACTGAACTGGACCACTTGACGTGCTCTTCTGGCTTTGTTATTAACGTAATAAATAAACTAGGCATCTTAGGTGAACTAAATAAAAAAGAATTACACAATTTGTATGTTGTTTGCACTGTGCAATAATAAAAGCATAACCGAGTAAAAATTGTCCCAAAACTGTAGCCTCGACAGTTTGAATTCAAGAGTTGATTCAAAGCATCAAACGAAGTCCAAATGAGCTAAAATTTATTTTTCTGGAAAGCGTACTTCTTGAAGTTCAAATCCATGGTAAATTATTTGACTTAAAGCTGAAAGAGGCCTAAGTAATTTGGCTAACAAAAATCGGATATGCTGCTGGCTTGACCCCGGTACCCTCTGTCATGAATCCTTTGAATGTTTGGACAAAAATACTTAATTTAAAACTGATTTAACTACATAATTAAGTTTATTAGGATGTTGATAAGCTCTCTTAGAAAATACATGAAAGTTAAATTAAGTTTAAGTTGACAAATCAACTTAAAATTGGAAATGGTTTAAAAAGATTACGTCTAATTGAGGAAGGCATGGGCTAAGTTACATCATCTTCCCCTCGTTAGAAAAAAAATTTCCGTAAATTTTCGCCACATAATCTTGCTGAAATAACACCAACCATTTGAACAATTCTTTCTTGGTCTTGTAGGCTCTTTTCCATTCATTCCCCTACTAATTTGAATCTGGTTTGGAGGGGATCATTCGCACTTGTGTTGAACCCATTCCTTAAAGGTTCAACTTCTTCTAAACTATCCGCCACTTCCTTCTCCTTTTCTTGCGCGATTGCTTCCTCCTTCAAAACCTCACAAGCGCCTTCGTCATCTTCATATTCATCAAATTTTGGAGGTAGATCTAAGTTAACCTCCATGCCTTCTTCTTCTTGAACGTCTTCCACACAGGCTTCCTTTTCTTCCACTCTTGCGTTGTCAACCTCATTACCTTCGTGACTTTGGTCTACTTCCGGCGAAACCAAGGGCTGTTTGGCTTCCTTCCTCATTTCAAACAAGAAGGAGAGTATATCAAATTCATAATGTAACATTTTGAGGTTTATTTCTTACATTCTAAGATCAAACGCTTCAAGTTTATCCTGTAGTTTCAGGAGCTTTCCTCGAGATATGGATTTCTTAGAAGTCATGGTGAAAGTGGGTGAATAATGGTTATGTTTGGGGTTGAATTTGGGGAATGTGTTTGGAATGTGTTTGTGGCGGAGTTTAACGGCGTATGGATGGCGTGGGTTTCAGGCCAAGATTCGAACTTGCTCTAATACCAAGACTGATGTAGCTCTTACGGGTTAACGTTAACTCAATTCAAGAGTGAAAGCTAATAGCAAGGAAGATAACAATCAAGGAAAAAGGACAGAAGCTAAATCAATCCCTAGATAGAGATTTCACCACCAATGATCAATCTAGTGAAAGTAGACTCTCACATAGATACAGATTTCGCCACTAAGCTTGAGTTTAGCGCCCTTAACCTTAACTAGGTTACAGATACTAGCACCGAATCAAGGCTTACGACTCACTTGATTAGCACTATGATTGGCCTAATTAGAGCTAAGCAACTAGAGAATTTAAGGTAAAAACACTAAGGAGTTTCAAACTCAACTTCAGATTTCAATTTCACCACACTTGAGTTACAAAATGAGTGCCAAGCTATTTATATTGGCACGCCTAAGGCTTTACTTGGTCATTTGGTAATCATTAAAAGATCACTTAATGTTGAGGAAGCTCACTAAGTATACGTACATACCTAAGTGCACGATTTAGCATATAACCGAAAGAAAACAAGATGAAATGAGTGTAATAGCTTTAAAATGATTAACTTAAGCTATCCTTGATGATCATAGGAAGCAAGAGTGATGTTTTCCGCCCATGGAAGGAAAGAATACACGGTTTCCACTTCAAAATAAGGATAGGAATGCATGCTTGCCACATCTTGTCAAATTGTCCGAATGAGAGCTTGCAAAGTGCCATAATCTTCTTCTTCCATGTGCCATTTTCTCCATTAATGAGTCACCTGGTTACTAAGCTTAAGCTAATAGCCTAGTACACACACGCCTTGAAGGAGGAAACCCACTTAGGAGGGAACAATGCCCTTGCTAAAAAACAGGCTGCTAGGTGGCGTATAGAGCTCGGTATTTGCTGTTATTGGGCCACTGCATTTTGCTGAGTAATCTGGGATTTCTTTACATGGGGGGAAACCTGAAATGTCTATAAACTCCCTCTCTTTTAAAATCATGATTTGGACATCATGAAGTGCCTTAATCAGCCAGATCTTTCAAACTCTGCAGATTCAGTCGCCTAGTGGGCAGCTTTGATAAAATGACTGAATTAGACCCCTTAACGTGCTCTACTAGCTTTATGCTTAACATAACAAATAAACTAGACATCCTAAATAAAATAAATAAAAAATAATTACACAATTTGGATGGTGTTTGAACTATGAAATTATAAAAACAATACCGAGTAAAAACTAACCAACTGAGTAGCCTGGACAGTTTGAATCAAGAACTAATTCGAAGCATCAAATGAAGACCAAATGAGCTAAAACTTGTTTTTCTGGAAATCTTACTTCTTGAACTTCAAATCCATGGTAAATTATTTGACTTAAACCTTAAAGAGGCGAAAGTAACTTAGCTGATGAAAATTGGATATGCTGCTCACTTGGACCCGGTACATTCAGTCTTGGATCCTTTGAAGGTTTGGACAAAAATACTTAATTTAAAATTGATTTAATTGCATAATTAAGTTTATTAGGATGTTAATAAACTCTCTTAGCAAATAAATCAAAGCTAAATTAAGACTCAGTTGGTGAATCAACTTAAAACTAGAAATGATTTAAAAAGATGACGGCTAATTGAGGATGGCATCGGCTAAGTCACATCATCCTCCCCTTGCTAGAAAAAATTTGTTCTCAAATTTTCACCACATGATTTGGCTGAAATAACACCAACCATTTGAACAAGTCTTTCTTTGTCTTGTAGGTTCTTTTCCATTGATTCCCCTTACTAATTTGAATCTGGTTTTGAAGGGATCCTTCGCACTTGTCTTGAACCCATTCCTTAAAGGCTCTAATTTTGAAATTAGACACCTTAGGTAGTTGTTCACCAGAACTGAGGAAAAGGCTTAAAGTCTCATAGTTCTTTTGTGGGTGGCTTGTTCTTAAGCTAAGTATTTCACCTTCATCTAAACCGTCCACCACTTCCTTCTCCTTTTCTTGCTCAATTGCTTCCTCCTTAAAAACCTCACTAGCACCTTCGTCATCTTTATATTCATCAAATTTTGGTGGTAGATCTAAGTTAACCTCCATGTGTTGTTCTTCTCGAACGTCCTCCACACAAGCTTCCCTTTCTTCCTCTTTTGCATTGTCAACCTCATTAACTTTGTGACTTTGGTCTACTTATGGTGAAACCAAGGGTTTCTTGGCTTCCTTGCTCATTTTAAACCAGAAGGAGAGTATATCAAATTCATATTGTAACATTTTGAGGTTTGTTTCTTACATTCTGAGATCAAACGCTTCAAGTTTATCCTATAGTTCGAGGAGCTTCCTTGGGGATATAGATTTCTTCGAACTCATGGTGGAAGTGGGTGAATAAGGGTTATGTTTGGGGCTAAATTTGAGGAATGTGTTTGGATTGTGTTTGTGGTTGAGTTTAACGGCGTATGGATGGCGTGGCTCTCAGGCCATTTGCGAACTTGCTCTGATACCGAAACTGATGTACCTCTGAAGGGTTAAGCTTAACTCAATTCAAGAGAGAAAGCTAAAACCGAGGAAGATTACAATCAAGGAAGAAGGATAGAAGCTAAATCAATCCCTGGATACAGATTTCACCACCAAAGATCAATTTAGTGAAACCAGACTCTAACTTAGATAGAGATTTCACAACTAAGCTTGAGTTTAGGGTCCTTAATGTTCACTAGGACATAGATATCACCTCCTGATGAAGGTTTACGACTCACTTGATCACCACTCTAATTGGCCTAATTAAAGATAAGCAACTAGAGAATTTAAGGTAACAACACTGAGGAGTCTCAAACTCAACCTTAGATTTCAGTTTCACAACACTTGAGTTACAAAATGATTGCCAAGCTATTTATATTGGCACGCCTAAGGCTTTCCTTAATCGTTAGGTAATCATTAAAAGACGACTTAATGTTGAGGAAGCTCACTAAGTATACTTACATATCTAAGTACATGGTTCAGCATATAACCGAAAGAAAACAAGATGAAATGAGTGTAATAGCTTTAAAATGATTAACTTAAGCTATCCTTGATGATCATAGGCAGCAAGAGTGATGTTTTCTGCCTATGGAAGGAAACAATACACGACTTCCACTTCGAAATAAGGAAAGGAATGCATGCTTGCCACATCTTGTTGTATTGTCCGAATGAGAGCTTGAAAAGTGGCATAATCTTCTTCTTCCATGTGGTATTTTCTCCATTCATGAGTCACCTGGTGACTAAGCTTAAGCTACCAGCTAGTACACACACACCTTGAAGGAGGAAACCTAGTTAGGAGTGAAAACTCCTTGCTAAGAAATCGGTTGCTAGGTGGTGCATGGAATTGAGTCTTTGCTGCTATTTTGCCACTAAATTTTGCTGATTAATCTGGGATTTCCTTAAATGGGGGGAAATTTGAAGATGTCTATAAACACCCCCCCCCCATTTTTAAAATCACAATTTGGAAATCATGAAGTTCCCTAATCAGCCAGATATTTCAAACGATGCTGATTCAGTCGCCTGTTGCGCAACTTTAACAAAGTGACTGAACTGCACCCCTTGACTTGCTCTTCTGGCTTTGTTATTAACATAATAAATAAACTAGGCATCCTAACTGAACAAAATAAAAATTAATTACACAATTTGGATGTCATTTGAACTATGGAATAATAAAAACAAAACCCAGTAAAAACTATCCCAAAACTGTAGCCTTGACAGTTTGAATTCAAGAGCTGATTCAAAGCATCAAATGAAGTCCAAATGAGCTGAAATTTATTTTCCTATAAAGCTTAGTTCTTGAACTTCAAATCCATGGTAAATTATTTGACTTAAAGTTGAAAGAGGCCTAAGTAATTTGGGTAACAAAAATCAGATATGTTGCTAGCTTGAACCCGGTGCCCTCTATCTTGAATCCTTTGAAAGTTTGGAAAAAAAAAATTAATTTCAAACAGATTTAAATGCAGAATTAAGTTTATCAGGATGTTAATAAACTCTCTTACCAAATAAATCAAAGTTAAAATAAGTTTAAGTTGACAAATCAACTTAAAAGTGGAAATGGTTTAAGAAGATTATGGCTAATTCAGGATGGCATGGGCTAAGTTACATCATCATCACCTTGTTAGAAAAAAAAGTTTCGTAAATTTTTGCCACATGATCTAGCTGAAATAACCAACCATTTGAACAAGTCTTTCTTGGTCTTGTAGGCTCTTTTCCATTCATTCCCCTAACTAAATTGAATCTGGTTTGGAGGGGATCCTTCGCACTTGTCTTGCACCCATTCCTTAAAGGTTCAACTTCTGCTAAACTATCCACCACTTCCTTCTCCTTTTCTTGCTCGATTGCTTCCTCCTTCAAAACCTCACAAGCACCTTCGTCATCTTCATATTCATCAAATTTTGGAGGTAGATCTAAGTTAACCTCAATGTCTTCTTCTTCTTGAACATCTCCCACATAGGCTTCCTTTTCTCCCTCTCTTGCATTGACAACCTCATTACCTTCATGACTTTGGTCTAGTTTCGATGAATCTAAGGGCTGTTTGGCATCCTTCCTTATTTCAAACCAGAAGGAGAGTAGATCAAATTCATGTTGCAAAATTTTGAGGTTTACTTCTTGCATTCTGAGATCAAACGCTTCATGTTTGTCCTGTAGTTTGAGGAGCTTTCTTCTGGATATGGCTTTCTTAGTAGTCATGGTGAAATTGGGTGAATAAGGTTTATGTTTGGGGTTGAATTTGAGGAATGTGTTCGGAATGTGCTTGTGGATGCATTTAACGGCGTATGGATGGCGTGGGTTTCAGGCCAAGTTGTGAACTTGCTCTGATACCAAAACTGATGTAACTCTCAAGGGTTAACGTTAACTCAATTCAAGAGTTAAAGTTAAAACCAAGGAAGATTACAATCAAGGAAGAAGGATAGAAACTTAATCAATCCCTAGATAGAGATTTCAGCACCAAAGATCAATCTAGTGAAACTAGACTGTCACTTAGATATAGATTTCACCACCAAGCTTGCGTTTAGCACCCTTAACCTTAACTAGGTTACAGATATCACCACCTAATCAAGTCTTACGACTCACTTGATAACCACTGTAATTGGCCTAATTAGAGATAAGCAACTAGAGAATTTAAGGTAAAAACACTAAGGAGTTTCAAACTCAACTTCAGATTTCAATTTCACAACACTTGAGTTACAAAATGAGGGCCAAGCTATTTATGTTGGCACGCCTAAGGCTTTCCTTAGTCATTAGGTAATCACTAAAAGATCACTTAATGTTCTAGAAGCTCACTAAGTATACTTAGATACCTAAGTACACGATTTACCATTTAACCGAAAGAAAACAAGATCAAATGAGTGTAACAGCTATAAAATGATTAACTTAAGCTTTTCTTTATGATCATAGGCAGCAACAGTGATGTTTTCCGCTCGTGGAAGGAAAGAATACACAGCATCCACTTCGAAATAAGGAGAGGAACGCGTGCTTGCCACATCTTGTCATATTGTCGGAATGAGAGCTTGCAAAGCGGCATAATCTTCTTCTTCCATCTGCTATTTTCTCCATTCATGAGTCACCTGGTGACTAAGCTTCAGCTACTGACCTAGTACACACACACCTTGAAGGAGGAAATGCACTTAGGAGGGAACAACGCTCTTGCTAAGAAACCGGCTGCTAGGTGGCGCATAGAGCTCTGTCTTTGCTGCTATTGGGCACTGCATTTTGCTAATTAATCTAGGATTTCTTTACGTCGGGGGAAACGTAATGATTTCTATAAACCCCCCTTTTCTAAAATCATGATTTGGACATCATGAAGTGCCTTAATCGGCCAGATCTTTCAAACCGTACAGATTTCATCGCCTACTAGGCAGCTTTGACAAAACGACTGAACTGGACCCCTTAACGTGCTCTACCGGCTTTGCGCTTCACATAATAAATAAACTAGACATCCTAATTGAACTAAATAAAAAATAATTACACAATTTGGATGTCGTTAGAACCATGGAATAACAAAAACAAAACCGAGTCAAACCTTTCCCAAAACTGTAGCCTGGACAGTTTGAGTTCAAGAACTGACTCAAAGCATCAAATGAAGTCCAAATGAGCTTAAACTTGTTTTTCTGGAAAGCTTACTTCTTGGGCTTAAAATCCTTGTTCAATTATTTGACTTGAAGCTGAAAGAGGCCCAAGTAATTTGGCTAATAAAAATCGGATATGCTGTTGGCTTGGAGCCAGCACCTTCAGTCTTGAATCCATTGAAGGTTTGGACGAAAATACTTCATTTAAAACTGATTTAATTGCATAATTATGTTTGTTAGGATGTTAATAGATTCTCTTAAGAAATAAGTCAAAGTTAAATTCAGTTTCAGTTGACGAATCAACTTAAAACTGGAAATGATTTAAAAAGATTACGGCTAATTGAGGATGGCATGGGCTAAGTCACATCATCCTCCCCTTGTTAGAAAAAAAAATTTCGTAAATTTTCGGCACATGATCTGGCTGAAATAACACCAACCATTTGAACAAGTCTTTCTTGGTCCTGTAGGTTCTTTTCCATTCATTCCCCTTACTAGTTTGAATCTGGTTTGGAAGGGATCCTTCGCACATGTCTTGAACCCATTCCTTAAAGGCTCTAATTTTGAAATTAGACACCTTAGGTAGCTGTCCACCAGAAGTGAGGAAGAGGGTTAAAGTCTCATAGTTCTTTTGTGGGTGGCTTGTGCTTAAACTAAGTATTTCACCTTCATCTAAACTATCTGCCACTTCCTTCTCCTTTTCTTGCTCAGTTGCTTCCTCCTTCAAAACCTCACGAGCACCTTCGTCGTCTTCATATTCATCAAATTTTGGTGGTAGATCTAAGTTAACCTCCATGTGTTCTTCTTCTTGAATGTGTTCTACACAAGCTTCCCTTTCTTCTTCTTTTGTGTTGTCAACCTCATTACCCTTGTGACTTTTCTCTACTTTTGGTGAAACCAAGGGCTATTTGGCTTCCTTCCTCTTTTCAAACCAGAAGGAGAGTAGATTAAATTCATATTATAACATTTTAAGCTTTATTTCTTGCATTCTGAGATCAAACGCTTGAAGTTTATCCTGCTGTTTGAGGAGCTTTCTTCAGGACATGGCTTTCTTGGAACACATGGTGAAAGTGGGTGAATCAGTATTACGTTTGGGGCTAAATTTGAAGAATGTGTTTGGATTGTGTTTGGGGCTGAGTTTTTAACAGCGTATGGATGTCGTGGGTTTCAAGCCATTTGCAAACTTGCTGTGATACCAAAACTGATGTACCTCTCAAGGGTTAAGCTCAACTCAATTCAAGAGTGAAAGCTAAAACCAAGGAAGATTACAATCAAGGACGAAGGATAGAAGCTAAATCAATCCGTGGATATAGATTTCACCACCAAATATCAATTTAGTGAAACCAGACTCTTACTTAGATAGAGATTTCACCATTAAGCTTGAGTTTAGGGCCCTTAACCTTGACTAGGATATAGATATAACCACCTAATCAAGGCTTAAGAATCACTTAATCACCACTCTAATTGGCCAAATTAGAGATAAGCAACTAGAGAATTTAAGGTAAAAACACTAAGGAGTCTTAAACTCAACTTCCGATTTCAATTTCATAACACTTGAGTTACAAAATGAGTGCCAAGCTATTTATATTGGCATGGCTAAGGCTTTCCTTAGTCATCAGGTAATCATTAAAAGATCACTTAACGTTGAGGAAGCTCACTAATTATACTTACATACCTAAGTACACGGTTTAGCATATAACCGAAAGAAAACAAGATCAAATGAGTGTAATAGCTTTAAAATAATTAGCTTAAGCTACCCTTGATAATCATAGGCAGCAAGAGTGATGTTTTCTTCCCACGAAAGGAAAGAATACACGGCTTCCACTTCGAAATAAGGAGAGGAATGCATGCAAAGTGGCGTAATCTTCTTCTTCCATGTGCCATTCTCTCCATTCATGAGTCACTTGGTGACTGAGCTTAAGCTACCAGCCTAGTACACACACAACTTGAAGGAGGAAACCCACATAGGAAGGAAAAAGCCCTTGGTAAGAAACCGGTTGCTAGGTGGCGCATGGAGGTCTGTCTTTGCTGCTATTGGGTAACTTGCGTTTTGCTGTTTATTTGCGATTTCCTTCCATGGGGGGAAACCTAATGATGTTTATAACCCCCCCCCCAGCCTTTTTAAAATCATGATTTGGACATCAGTAAGTGCCCTAATAAGGCAGTTCTTTCAAACCGTGGAGAATCAGTTGCCTGCTGGGCAGGTTTGACAAAATGACTTAACTAGACCCCTTAACGTGCTCTTTTGGCTTTGTGCTTAGCATAATAAATATACTAGACATCCTAACTGAACTAAATAAAAAACAATTACACAATTTGGATGTCGTTTGGACTATGAAATAATAAAAACAAAACCGCAGAAAAACTGTCCCAAAACTGCAGCCTGCATAGTTTGAATTCAAGAGCTAATTCGAAGCACTAAATGAAGTCCAAATGAGCTGAAACTTGTTTTTCTAGAATGGTTACTTCTTCAACTTCAAATCCATGGTGAATTATTTGACTTAATATTCGAAGAGAATTAAGTAATTTGGCTGATAAAAATTGGATAAACTGCTGGCTTGAACTCGGTACCTTCAGTCTTGAATCCTTTGATGGTTTGGACAAAAATACATAATTTTAAACTGATTTAATTACGTAATTAAGTTTATTAGGATGTTAATGAACTGTCTAAGCAAATAAATCAAAGTTGAATTAAGATTAAGTTGACGAATCAACTTAAAACTGGAAATGCTTTAAAATGATTGTGGCTAATTGAGGATGGCATGTGCTAAGTCACATCATCCTCCCGTTGTTAGACAAAATTTGTCCTCAAATTTTTGCCACATGATCTGGCTGAAATAACACCAACCATTTGAAGATGTGTTTCTTGGACTTGTAGGTTCTTTTCCATTCATTCCCCTTGCTAATTTGAATCTAGTTTGGAGGGGATCCTTCAGACTTGTCTTGAACCCTTTTTTTTTAAGGTTTTAATTTCAAAATTAGACACCTTAGGTAGCGGTTCACCAGAAGTGAGGAAAAGCCTTAAATTCTCATAGTTCTTTTGTGGGTGGCTTGTGCTTAAACTAAGCATTTCACCTCAACTTCTTCCAAACTATCCGCCACTTCCTTCCCCGTTTCTTACTCAATTGCTTCCTCCTCGAAAACCTCACAAGCAGCTTCGCCATCTTCATATTCATCAAATTTTGCAGGTAGATCTAAGTTAACCTCCATGTCTTCTTCTTCTTGAACGTCTTCCACAGAGGCTTCCTTTCCTTCCTCTGTTGTGTTCTCAACCTCATTACCTTCATGACTTTGGTTTAGTTCCGGTGAAACCAAGAGCTGTTTGGCTTCCTTTCTCATTTCAAACCAGAAGGAGAGTAGATCAAATTCATATTATAATATGTTGAGGTTTATTTCTTGCATTCTGATATCAAACGCTTTAAGTTTATCCTATAGTTTGAGGAGCTTTCTTCGAGATATGGATTTCTTGGAACTCATGGTGAAAGTGGGTGAATAAGGGTTATGTTTGGGGCTGGATTTGAGTAATGTGTTTGGATTGTGTTTGCGGTTGAGTTTAGCGGCGTATGGATGGGGTGGGTTTCAGGCCAAGTTGTGAACTTACCCTGATACCAAAACCGATGCACCTCTCAAGGCTTAAGCTTAACTCAATTCAGTAGTGAAAGCTAAAACCAAGAAAGATTACAATCAGGGAAGAAGAATAGAAGCTAAATCAATCCCTGGATACAGATTTCACCACCAAAGATCAATTTAGTGAAACTAAACTCTCACTTAGATGAAGATTTCACCACTAAGCTTGAGTTTAGGGCCCTTAGGCTTGGTTAGGATACAAATATCACAACCTAATCAAGGCTTAAGACTGATTTGATCACCAGTCTAATTAGCACAATTAGATATAAGCAAGTAGAGAATTTAAGGTAACATGACAAACTCAACTTCATATTTCAATTTCACAATAGTTGAGCTACAAAATGAGTGCCAAGCTATTTATATTGGCACGCCTAAGGCGTCCATTCGTCATTAGGTAATCATTAAAAGATCACTTAATGTTAAGGAAGCTCAGTAAGTATAGTTACATACCTAAGTACATGGTTTAGCATATAACCGAATGAAAACAAGATCAAATGAGTGTAATAGGTTTAGAATGATTAACTTAAGCTATCCTTGATGACCATAGTTAGCAAGAGCAGACGAAAAGAATACATGGCTTGCACTTCGAAATAAGGAGACGAATGCATGCTTCCACATCTTATCATATTGTCTGAATGAGAGCTTACAAAGTTGCATAATCTTGTTCTTCCATGTGGTATAATCTTGTCCATTCATGAGTCAGCTGGTGACTAAGCTTAAGCTACCAGTGTAGTACACACACACCTTGATGGAGGAAACTTGATTAGGAGGGAAAAACTCTGTTACTAAGAAACCAGCTGCTAGCTGGCACATGGCGCTTAGTCTTTGCCGCTATTGGGCCACTGCATTTTTCTGATTAAGATCGGATTTCCTTACAGGGGGGAAACCTGAAGATTTCTGTAAACCCCCCGTTTTGAAAAGCATGATTTGGACATCGTTAAGTGCCCTAAAAAGCCAGATCTTTCAAACCGTGCAGATTCAAACGTCGGCTTGGCAGCGTTGATAAAATGACTGAACTAGACCCCTGAAAGTGCTCTTCTGGCTTTGTGCTTAACATAATAAATAAACTAGACATCCTAACTAAACTAAATAAAAAAAATTACACAATTTGGATGTCGTTTGAACTATGAAATAATAAAAACAAGACCCAATCAAAACTGTCCTGAAACTGTAGCCTGCACAGTTTGAATTCAAGAGCTGATTCGAAGCATCAAATGAAGTCCAAGTGAGCTGAAACTTGTTTTTCTAGAAAGATAACTTCTTGAGCTTCAACTCAATGGTGAAATATTTGACTTAAACCTCAAAGTGGCGTAAGTAATTTCCCTCACAAAAACCGGATATGCTACTTGCTTGAACTCGGTACCTTGTATCTTGAATCCTTTGAAGGTTTGCACAAATATAATGAATTTAAAACTAATGTAATTGCATAATTAATTTTATTCGGATGTTAATAAACTCTCTTAGCAAATAAATAAAAGTTAAATTAAGTGCAAGTTAACGAATCAACTTAAAACTACAAATGGTTTAAAAAGATTACGGCTGATTGAGGATTGCATGGGCTAAGTTACATCATCCTCCCCTTGTTAGAAAAAATTGGTCCCCAAATTTTCGCCACATGATGTGGCCGAAATAACACCAACCATTTGAACAAGTCTTTCTTGGTCTTGTAGGCTCTTTTCCATTCATTCCCCTTACTAATTTGAATCTGGTTTGGAGGGGATCCTTCGGACTTGTCTTAAACTTATTCCTTAAAGGCTCTAATTTTGAAATTAGACACCTTAGGTAGCGGTTCACCAGAAGTGAGGAAAATGCTTAAATTCTCATAGTTCTTTTGTGGGTGGCTTGCGCTTCAACTAAGCATTTCACCTTCATCTGTTTTCACCTCAACTTCTTCTAAACTATCCCCCACTTCCTTCTCCTTTTCTTGCTCAATTGCCGCCTCCTTAAAAAACTCACAAGCACCTTCGTCATCTTCATATACATCAAATTTTGGTGGTAGATCTAAGTTAACCTCCGTGTCTTCTTCTTCTTGAACATCTTCCACATAGGGTTCCTTTCCTTCCTCTCTTGCGTTTCCAACCTCATTACCTTTGTGACTTTGGTCCACTTCCGGTGAAACAAAGGGCTATTTGGCTTCCTGTCTCACTTCAAACAAGAAGGAGAGTAGATCAAATTCATATTCTATCATTTTGAGGTTTATTTCTTGGATTCTGAGATCAAATTCTTCAAGTTTATCCTGTAGTTTGAGGAGCTTTCTTCGCAATATGGCTTTCTTAGAACTCATGGTGAAAATGGATGAATAAGGGTTATATTTGGGGCTAAATTTGAGTAATGTGTTTGGATTGTGTTTGTGGCTGAGTTTGAGGGCGTATGGATGGCATGGGTTTCCGGCAAACTTCAGAACTTGCACTGATACGAAAATTATGTACCTCTCAAGGGTTAAGCATAGCTCAATTCAAGAGTGAAACATAAAACGAAGAAAAAAATTTCACCACCAAAGATAAATCTAGTGAAACTAAACTCTCACTTATACACAGATTTCACCACTAAGCTTGAGTTTAGGGCCCTCAAGCTTAATTAGGATATAGATATCACCAGACTTATCCGAATGGAAGGAAAGAATACACGACTTCCACTTCGAAATAAGGAGAGGAATGCATGCTTTCCACATCTTTTCATATTATCCGAATGAAAGATTGCAAAGTGGGATAATCTTCTTCTTCCATGTGGCATTATCTCCATTCATGAGTCACCTAGTGACTCAGCTTAAGCTACCAGCCTAGTACACACACAGCTTGGAGGAGGAAACCCAATTATGGGGGAAAAACTCCCTTGCTCAGAAACCAGCTGCTAAGTGGTGCGTGGAGCTCAGTCTTTGCAGCTATTAGGCCATTGCATTTTGCTTATTGAGATGAGATTTCCTTACTAAGGGGGAAGCCTGAAGATGTCTATATACGCCCCTTTTTGAAAATCACCATTTGGGCATCGTTAAGTGCCCTAAAAAGCCGGATCTTTCAAACCATACAGATTCAGTCGCCTGCTAGACAGCGTTGACAAAATGACTGAACTGGACACGTTAACGTGCTCTTCTGGCTTTGTACTTAACATAATAAATAAACTGGACATCCTAACTAAACTAAATAAAAAACAATTACACAATTTAGATGTCGTCTGAACTATGAAATAATAAAAACAAGACAGAGTAAAAACTAATCCAAAACTATAACCTGGATAGTTTGAATTCAAGAGCTAATTCGAAGCATCAAAAGAGGTCCGAATAAGCTGAAACGTTTTTTTTCTCGAAAGATAACTTCTTCAACTTGAACTCAACGGTAAAATATTCGAGTTAAACCTCAAAGCGGCCTAAGTAATTTGGCTCACAAATATCATATATGCTCATGGCTTCGACCCGGTTCCTTATGTCATGAATCCTTTGAAGTTTTGGACAAATGTAATGAATTGAAAAGTAATTAATTGCATAATTAAGTTTATTACGATGTTGATAAACTCTCTCAGTAAACAAATCAAAGTTAGATAAACATTATGGCTAATTGAGGATGCCATACGCTAAGTTACATCATCCTCCCCTTGTTAGAAAACATTTGTCCTCAAATTTTCACCACATGATCTGGCTAAAACACTAACCATTTAAACAAGTCTTTCTTGGTCTTCTAGGCCCTTTTCCATTAATTCCCCTTACTAATTAGAATTTGGTTTGAAGGGGATCCTTCGGACTTGTGTTGAACCCATTCCTTAAAGGCTCTAATTTTGAAATTAGACACCTCAGCTAGCCGTTGACCAGAAGGGAGGAAAAGGCTTAAATGCTCATGGTTCTTTAGTGGGTGGCTTGTGCTTAAACTAAGCATTAGACCTTCGTCTGTTTTCACCTCAGCTTCTTGCAAACTATACGCCACTTCCTTCTCCTTTTCTTGCTCAGTTTTGGTGGTAGATGTAAGTTAACCTCCATGTCTTCTTCTTCTTGAACGTCTTCCACATTGGCTTCCTTTTCTTCCTATCCTGTGTTGTCAACCTCATTACCTTCATGACTTTAGTCTACTTTCGGTTAAACCAAGAGCAGTTTTCCTTCCTTCGTAATTTCAAACCAGAAGAAGAGTATATCAAATAGATATTGTAACATTTTGAGGTTTATTTCTTGCATTCTGAGATCAAAGACTTCAGGTTTACCCTATAGTTTGAGGAGCTTTCTTTAGGATATGGATTTCCTAGAACTAATGGTGAATGAGGGTGAATAAGGGTTATGTTTGGGGCTGAACTTGAGTAATGTGTTCGGATTGTGTTTGTGGCTAAGTTTGAGGGCGTACGGATGGCGTGGGTTTCCAGCCAAGTTCTGAACTTGCTTTGACACAAAAACTGATCTACTTCTCAATGGTTAAGCTTAACTCAATTTAAGAGTAAAAGCTAAAACAAAGAAAGATTACAATCAAGGAACAAGGATAGAAGCTAAATCAATCCCTTGATACAGATTTCACCACAAAAGATCAATCTAGTGAAATTAAACTCTAACATCGACGTAGATTTCACCACTAAGATTGAGGTTAGGGCCCTCAGCTTAATTGGGATATAGATATCACCACCTAATCAGGGCCTAAGACTCTCTTGATCATCAGTCTAATTGGCCTAATTAAAGATAAGCAAGTAGAGAATTTAAGGTAATAACATTGAGGAGTTTCAAGCTCAACTTCAGAGTTCAATTTCATAACACTTGAGTTAAAAAAATAAGCGCCCAGCTATTTTTATCGGCATAACAAAGGCTTTCCTTAGTCATTAGGTAATCGTTAAAAGATCACTTAATGTAAAGGAAGCTCACTAAGTATACTTACACAACTAAGTACATGGTTAAGCATATAACCAAAAGAAAACAGGGTCAAATGAGTCTAATAGCTTTAACATGATTAACTTAAGGTATCCTTGACGATCATTGGCAGCAAGAGTGATGTTTTTCGCCCATGGAAGGAAAGAATACACGACTTCCACTTCGGAATAAGGAGAGGAATGCATGCTTGCCACATCTTGTCATATTGTCTGAATGAGAGATTGCAAAGTGGGATAATCTTCTTCTTCCATGTGGCATTTTCTCCATTCATGATCCACCTGGTGACTCAGCTTAAGCTACCAGCCTAGTACACACACACCTTGGAGGAGGAAACGCAATTAGGGGGGAAAAACTCCCTTGCTCAGAAACCAGCTGCTAGGTGGTGGTTGGAGCTCGATCTTTGCTGCTATTGGGCCACTGCATTTTGCTGATTGAGATGAGATTTGCTCACTATGGAGAAACCTGAAGATGTCTATATATGCCCCCTTTTGAAAATCACGATTTGGACATCGTTAAGGGTCCTAAACAGCCAGATCTTTCAAACCGTGCAGATTCAGTCGCCCCCTAGGCAGCGTTGACAAAACGACTTAACTGGACGCCTTTACATGCTCTTCTGGCTTTGTGCTTAACATAATAAACAAACTAGACATCCTAACAGAACTAAATAAAAAATAGTTACACAAATTGGATGTCGTCTGAACTATGAAATAATAAAAACAAGATCGAGTAAAAACAAACCCAAAACTGTAACTTGGACAGTTTGAATTCAAGAGCCAATTCAAAGCGTCAAATGAGGTTCAAATAAGGTGAAATTTTGGTTTCTCAAAATATAACTTCTTGAACTTGAACTCAATGGTAAAATATTTGAGTTAAACCTCACAGCGGCCTAAGTAATTTGGCTCACAAATATCGGATATGCTGCTTGCTTCAACCCGGTTCCTTCTGTCTTCAATCCTTTGAAGGTTTGGACAAATATACTGAATTTAAAAGTAATTTAATTGCATAATTACGTTTATTAGGATGTTAATAAACTCTCTTAGCAAATAAATCAAAGTTAAATAAACATTACGGCTAATTCAGGATGGCATAGGCTAAGTTACATCATCCTCCCCTTGTTAGAAAACATTTGTTCTCAAATTTTCACCACATGATTTGTCTGAAACAACACCAACCATTTAAACAAGTCTTTCTTGGTCTTGTATGCCCTTTTCCATTCATTCCGCTTACTAATTAGAATTTGGTTTGGAGGGATCCTTCAGACTTGTCTTGAACCCATTCATTAAAGGCTCTAATTTCAAAATTAGACACCTTAGGTAGCGGTTCACCAGAAGTGAGGAAAAGCCTTAAATGCTCATGGTTCTTTTGTGGGTGGCTTGTTCTTAAACTAAGCATTTGACCTTCATCTGTTTTCACCTCAACTTCTTGTAAACTATACGCCACTTCCTTCTCCTTTTCTTGCTCACTTGCCTCCCCCTTCAAAACCTCGCAAGCACCTTCCTCATCTTCATATTCATCAAATTTTGGTGTAGATGTAAGTTAACCTCCATGTCTTGTTCTTCTTGAACGTCTTCCATGTTGGCTTCCTTTTCTTCCAATCTTGTGTTGTCTACCTCATTACCTTCGTGACTTTAGTCTACTTCCGGTTAAACCAATGGCAGTTTTGCTTCCTTCGTAATTTCAAACAAGAAGGAGAGTATATCAAATTCATACTGTAACATTTTGAGGTTTATTTCTTGCATTTTGAGATCAAAGACTTCAGGTGTATCCTGTAGTTTGAGGAGCATTCTTTAGGATATGGCTTTCATAGAACTCATGCTGAAAGAGGGTGAATAAGGGTTATGTTCGGGGCTGAACTTGAGTAATGCGTTCGAATTGTGTTTGTCGCTGAGTTTGAGGGCGTACGGATGGCGTGGGTTTCCAGCCAAGTTCTGAACTTGCCCTGATAGCAAAACTGATCTACCTCTCAATGGTTAAGTTAACTCAATTCAAGAGGAAAAGCTAAAACAAAGAACGATTACAATCAAAGAACTCTAACATAAAAGCTAAATCAATCCGTGGATATAGATTTCACCACCAAAGATCAATCTATTGAAACTAAACTCTAACATAGACATAGATGTCACCATTAAGATTGAGTGTAGGGCCGTCAGCTTAATTAGGATACAAATATCTCCATCTAATGAAGGCCTAATACTCTCTTGATCACCAGTCTAATTGGCCTAATTAAAGATAAGCAAGTAGAGAATTTACGGTAACAACATTGAGGAGTTTCAAGCTCAACTTCAGATTTTAATTTCACAACACTTTAGTTAAAAAATAAGCGCCAAGATATTTTTATTGGCACGACCAAGGCTTTCCTTAGTCATTAGGTAATCATTAAAGGATCAATTAACGTAAAGGAAGCTCACTAAGTATACTTACACAACTAAGTACACGGTTCATCATATAACTAAAAGAAAACAAGTTCAAATGAGTCTAATAGCTTTAAAATGATTAACTTAAGGTATCCTTGATGATCATTGGTAGCAAGAGTGATGTTTTCCGACCATGGAAGGAAACAATACAAGACTTCCACTTCGAAATACGGCGAGGAATGCATGCTTGCAACATGTTGTCATATTGTCCGAATGAGAGATTGCAAAGTGGGATAATCTTCTTTTTCCATGTGGCATTTTCTCCATTCATGAGCCACCTGGTGACTCACCTTAAGCTACCAGCCTAGTACACACACACCTGTGATGAGGAAACCCAATTAGGGGGAAAAACTCCCTTCCTCAGAAACCAGCTACTAGGTGGTGCATGGAGCTCGGTCTTTGCTGCTATTGGGGTACTGCATTTTGCTGATTGACATGAGATTTCCATACTAATGGGGAAACCTGAAGATGTCTATATACAACCCTTTTTGAAAATCATGATTTGGACATCGTTATGGGGCCTAAACAGCCAGATCTTTCAAACCGTAAAGATTCAGTCGCCTCGTACGCAGCGTTGACAAAACGACTGAACTGGACCCCTTAACGTGCTTTTCTGGCTTTGTGCTTAACATAATAAATAAACTGGACATCCTAACTGAACTAAATAAAAAATAATTACACAATTTGGATGTCGTCTGAACAATGAAATAAAAAAAAACAAGACCGAGTAAAAACTAACCTAAAACTTTAACCTGGAGAGTTTAAATTCAAGTGCTAATTCGAAGCATCAAATGAGGCCCGAATAAGCCGAAACTTTTGTTTCTCGAAAGATAACTTCTTGAACTTGAACACAATGGTAAAATATTTCAGTTAAACCTAAAAGCGGCATAACTAATTTGGCTCACAAATATCAGATATGCTGCTGGCTTCAACCTGGTTCCTTATGTCTTGAATCCTTTGATGGTTTGGACAAATGTACTGAACTAAAAAGTAATTTAATTGCATAATTAAGTTTATTAGGATGTTAATAAACTCTCTTAGCAAGTAAATCAAAGTCCAATAAACACTATGGCTTATTGAGGATGGCATAGGCTAAGGTACATCATCCTCCCCTTTTTAGAAAACATTTGTCCTCAAATTTTCACTACATGATCTATCTGAAACAACACCAACCATTTAAACAAGTCTTTCTTGGTCTTGTAGGCCCTTTTCCATTCATTCCCCTTACTAATCAGAATTTGGTTTGGAGTGGATCCTTCGAACTTGTCTTGAACCCATTCATTAAAGGCTCTAATTTCGAAATTATACACCTTAGGTAGCGGTTCACCAGAAGCGAGGAAAAGGCTTAAATGCTCATGGTTCTTTGGTGGGTGGCTTGTCGTTAAACTAAGCATTTGACCTTCATCTGTTTTCACCTCAACTTCTTGTAAACTATACGCCACTTCCTTCTGCTTTTCTTGCTCAATTGCCTCCCCCTTGAAAACCTCGCAATCACCTTCCTCATCTTCATATTCATCAAATTGTGGTGGTAGACGTAAATTAACCTCCATGTCTTTTTCTTCTTGAACGTCTTCCGTATTGGCTTCCTTTTCTTCCTATCTTGTGTTGTCTACCTCATTACCTTCGTGACTTTAGTCTACTTCTGGTTAAACCAAGGGCAGTTTTGCTTCCGTCGTAATTTTAAACAAGAAGGAGAGTATATCAAATTCATACTGTAACATTTTGAGGTTTATTTCTTGCATTATAAGATCAAATGCTTCAAGTTTATCCTGTAGTTTGAGGAGCTTTCTTCGCGATATGGCTTTCTTAGAACTCATGGTGAAAATGGATGAATAAGGGTTACGTTTGGGGCTAAATTTGAGTAATGTCTTTGGATTGTGTTTGGGGCTGAGTTTGAGGGCGTACGAATGGCATTTGTTTCAGGCGAACTTCTGAACTTGTACTGATACCAAAAATGATGTACCTCTCAAGGGTTAAGCATAGCTCAATTCAAGAGTGAAAGCTAAAACCAAGAAACAAATTTCACCACCAAAGATAAATCTAGTGAAACTAAACTCTCACTTAGACACAGATTTCACCACTAAGCTTGAGTTTAGGGCCCTCAAGCCTAATTAGGATATAGATATCACCAAAGTTTGGGGCCCAGTAGGTTTTCTGCCCATGGAAGGAAAGAATACACGACATCCACTTCGAAATAAGGAGAGGAATGCATGCTTTCCATATCTTTTCAAATTATCCGAATGAGAAATTGCAAAGTGGGATAATCTTCTTCTTCCATGTGGCATTATCTCCATTCATGAGTCACCTAGTGACTCAGCGTAAGCTACCAGCCTAGTACACACACAGCTTGGAGGAGGAAACCTAATTATGGGGGAAAAACTCCCTTGCTCAGAAACCAACTGCTAAGTTGTGCGTGGAGCTCAGTCTTTGCTACTATTGGGCCATTGCATTTTGCTTATTGAGATGAGATTTCCTTACTAAGGGGGAAACCTGAAGATGTCTATATACGCCCCTTTTTGAAAATCACCATTTGGACATCGTTAAGTGCCCTAAAAAGCCGGATCTTTCAAACCATACAGATTCAGTCGCCTGCTAGACAGCGTTGACAAAATGACTGAACTGGACACGTTAACGTGCTCTTCTGGCTTTGTACTTAACATAATAAATAAGCTGGACATCCTAACTAAACTAAATAAAAAACAATTACACAATTTAGATGTCGTCTGAACTATGAAATAATAAAAACAAGACAGAGTAAAAACTAATCCAAAACTATAACCTGGATAGTTTGAATTCAAGAGCTAATTCGAAGCATCAAAAGAGGTCTGAATAAGCTGAAACGTTTTTTTTCTCGAAAGATAACTTCTTGAACTTGAACTCAATGCTAAAATATTTGAGTTAAACCTCAAAGCGGCCTAAGTAATTTGGCTGACAAATATCGGATATGCTGCTGGCTTCAACCCGGTTCTTTATGTCTTGAATCCTTTGCACGTTTGGACAAATGTACTAAATTTAAAAGTAATTTAATTGCATTATTAAGTTTATTTTGATGTTGATAAACTCTCTTAGCAAATAAATCAAAGTTAGATAAACATTATGGCTAATTGAGGATGGTATACGCTAAGTTACATCATCCTGCCCTTGTTAGAAAACATTTGTCCTCAAATTTTCACCACATGATCTAGTTGAAACGACAACAACCATTTAAACAAGTCTTTCTTCGTCGTGTAGGCCCCTTTCCATTCATTCCCCTTCCTAATTAGAATTTTGTTCGGAGGGGATCTTTCGGACTTGTCTTGAACCCATTCCTTAAAGGCTCTAATTTCGAAATTAGACACCTTAGGTAGCGGTTCACTAGAAGTGAGGAGAAGGCTTATATGCTCATGGTTCTTTGGTGGGTGGCTTCTGCTTAAACTAAGCATTTGACCTGTATTTGTCTTCAGCTCAACTTCTTGTAAATTATACGCCACTTCCTTCTTCTTTTCTTGCTCAATGGCCTCTCCCTTCAAAACCTCGCAAGCACCTTCCTCATCTTCAGATTCATCAAATTTTGGTGGTAGATTTAAAATAACCTCCATGTCTTCTCCTTCTTGAACGCCTTCCATATTGGATTCCTTTTCTTCCTATCTTGTGTTGCCAACCTCATTACCTTCGTGACTTTAGTCTACTTCCGGTTAAACCAAGGACAGTTTTGCTTCCTTCGTAATTTAAAACAAGAAGGAGAGTCTATCAAATTGATATTATAACATTTTGAGGTTTATTTCTTGCATTATGAGATCAAAGACTTCAGGTTTATCCTGTAGTTTGAGGAGCTTTCTTCAGGATATGGCTTTCCTAGAAGTCATGGCGAAAGAGGGTCAATAAGGGTTATGTTTGGGGCTTAACTTGATTAATATGTTCGGATTGTGTTTGTGGCTGAGTTTGAGGGCGTACGGATGGTGTGGGTTTCCAGCCAAGTTCTGAACTTGCTCTGATACCAAAACTGATCTACCTCTTAATGGTTAAGCTTAACTCAATTCAAGAGGAAAAGCTAAAACGAAGAAAGATTACAATCAAGGAACAAGGATAGAAGCTAAATAAATCCCTGGATACAGATTTCACAACCAAAGATTAATCTATTGAAACTAAACTCTAACATTGACATAGATGCCACCATTAAGATTGAGTTTAGGGCCCTCAACTTAATTAGGATACAGATATCACCACCTAATCAAGGCCTAAGACTCTCTTGATCACCAGTCTAATTGGCCTAATTAAAGGTAAGCAAGTAGAGAATTTAAAGTAACAACATTGAGGAGTTTCAAGCTCAACTTCAGATTTCAATTTCACCACACTTGAGTTAAAAAATGAGAGCCAAGCTATTTTATATTGGCGTGCCCAAGGTTTTCCTTAGTCATTAGGTAATCATTAAAAGATCACTTAATGTCAAGGAAGCTCACTAAGTGTACTTACACACCTAAGTACACGATTCAGCATATAACTTAAAGAAAACAAGGTCAAATGTGTCTAATAGCTTTAAAATGATTAACTTAAGGCATCCTTGATGACCAATGGCAGCAATAGTGATGTTTTCCGCCCTTGGAAGCAAAGTATACACGACTTCCACTTCAAAAGAAGGAGAGGAATGCATGCTTGCCACATCTTGTTATATTGTCCGAATGAGAGATTGCAAAGTGGGATAATCTTCTTCTTCCGTGTGGCATTTTTTCCTTTCATGAGTCACCTGGTGACTCAGCTCAAGCTACCCGCCTAGTGCACACACACCTTGGAGGAGGAAATGCAATTGCGGGTGAAAAACTCCTTTGCTCAGAAACCAGCTGCTAGGTGGTGCTTGGAGCTCGGTCTTTGCTGCTATTGGGCCACTGCATTTTGCTGATTGAGATGAGATTTCCTCACTAATGGGGAAACCTAAAGATTTCTATATACGCCCGTCTTTGAAAATCACGATTTGGACATCGTTAAGCGCCCTAAAGAGGTAGATCTTTCAAACCGTGCAGATTCAGTCGCCTGCTAGGCAGCATTGACAAAACGACTAAACTGGACCCCTTAACGTGCTCTTCTGGCTTTGTGCTTAACATAATAAATAAACTAGACATCCTAACTGAACTAAATAAAAAATAATTACACAATTTGGATGTCGTCTAAACTATGAAGTAATAAAAACAAGACCGAGTAAAAACTAACCCAAAACTGTAACTTGGATAGTTTGAATTCAAGAGCAAATTCGAAGCATCAAATGAGGCCCGAATAAGCTGAAACATTTTTTTTCTCAAAAGATAACTTCTTGAACTTGAACTCAATGGTAAAATATTTGAGTTATACCTCAAAGCGGCATAAGTAATTTGGCTCACAAATATCGGATATGCTGCTGGCTTCAACCCGGTTCTTTATGTCTTGAATCCTTTGCACGTTTGGACAAATGTACTAAATTTAAAAGTAATTTAATTGCATTATTAAGTTTATTCTCATGTTGATAAACTCTCTTAGCAAATAAATCAAAATTAGATAAACATTATGGCTAATTGAGGATGGTATGCGCTAAGTTACATCATCCTGCCCTTGTTAGAAAACATTGGTCCCCAAATTTTCACCACATGATCTAGTTGAAACGACAACAACCATTTAAACAAGTCTTTCTTTGTCGTGTAGGCCCCTTTCCATTCATTCCCCTTACTAATTAGAATTTTGTTCGGAGGGGATCTTTCGGACTTGTCTTGAACCCATTCCTTAAAGGCTTTAATTTCGAAATTAGACACCTTAGGTAGCGGTTCACTAGAAGTGAGGAGAAGGCTTATATGCTCATGGTTCTTTGGTTGGTGGCTTCTGCTTAAACTAAGCATTTGACCTGCATTTGTCTTCAGCTCAACTTCTTGTAAATTATACGCCACTTCCTTCTTCTTTTCTTGCTCAATGGCCTCTCCCTTCAAAACCTCACAAGCACCTTCCTCATCTTCAGATTCATCAAATTTTGGTGGTAGATTTAAAATAACCTCCATGTCTTCTTCTTCTTGAACGCCTTCCATATTGGATTCCTTTTCTTCCTATCTTGTGTTGCCAACCTCATTACCTTCGTGACTTTAGTCTACTTCGGGTTAAACCAAGGACAGTTTTGCTTCCTTCGTAATTTAAAACAAGAAGGAGAGTCTATCAAATTGATATTGTAACATTTTGAGGTTTATTTCTTGCATTATGAGATCAAAGACTGCAGGTTTATCCTGTAGTTTGAGGAGCTTTCTTCAGGATATGGCTTTCCTAGAACTCATGGCGAAAGAGGGTCTATAAGGGTTATGTTTGGGGCTGAACTTGATTAATGTGTTCGGATTGTGTTTGTGGCTGAGTTTGAGGGCGTACGAATGGCGTGGGTTTCCAGCCAAGTTCTGAACTTGCTCTGATACCAAAACTGATCTACCTCTCAATGGTTAAGCTTAACTCAATTCAAGAGTAAAAGCTAAAACAAAGAAAGATCACAATCAAGGAAAAAGGATAGAAGGTAAATTAATCTATTGAAACTAAACTCTAACAAAGACATAGATTTCACCACCAAGATTGAGTTTAGGTCCCTTAGCATAGTTAGGATACATATATCACCAGCTAATCAACGCCTAAGACTCTCTTAATTGGCCTAATTAAAGATAAGCAAGTAGAGAATTTAAGGTAACAACATTGAGGAGATTCAAGCTTAACTTCAGATTTCAATTTCACAACACTTGAGTTAAAAAATGAGTGCCAAGCTATTTATATTGGCATGCCCAAGGCTTTCCTTAGTCATTAGGTGATGATTAAAAGATCACTTAATGTAAAGGAACGTCACTAAGTATACTTACACACCTAAGTACACGATTCAGCATATAACCGAAAGAAAAAAAGGTCAAATGAGTCTAATAGATTTAAAATGATTAACTTAAGGTATCCTTCCTGATCAACGATAGCAAGAGTGATGTTTTCCGCCCTTGGAGGGAAAGTATACACGACTTCCACTTTGAAATAAGGAGAGGAATGCATGCTTGCCACATCTTGTCATATTGTCCCATTAAGAGATTGCAAAGTGGGATAATCTTCTTCTTCCATGTGGCATTTTCTCCATTCATGAGCCACTTGGTGACTCATCTTATTCTACCAGCCTAGTACACACACACCTTGGTGGAGGAAACCCAATTAGGGGGGAAAAACTCCCTTGCTTAGAAACCAGCTACTATGTGGTGCATGGAGCTCGGTCTTTACTGCTATTGGGCCACTGCATTTTGCTGAATGAGATGAGATTTCCTTGCTAATGGGGAAACCTGAAGATGTCTATATACGACCCTTTTTGAAAATCACGATTTGGACATCATTAAGGGCCTAAACTGCGAGATCTTTCAAGACGTGCAGATTCAGTCGCCTCCTAGGCAGCGTTGACAAAACTACAGAACTGGACCCCTTAACGTGCTTTTCTGGGTTTGTGCTTAACATAATAAATAAACTGGACATCCTAACTGAACTAAATAAAAAATAATTACACAATTTGGATGTCTTCTGTACTATGAAAAAATAAAAACAAGACCGAGTAAAAACTAGCCTAAAACTGTAACATGGAAAGTTTAAATTCAAGAGCTAATTCGAAGTACCAAATGAGGTCCGAATAAGCTGAAACTTTTGTTTCTCGAAAGATAACTTCTTGAACTTGAACTCAATCGTAAAATATTTGAGTTAAACCTCAAAGCGGCATAAGTAATTTGGCTCACAAATATCAGATTTGTTGTTGGCTTCAGCCTGGTTCCTTCTGTCTTGAATCCTTTTAAGGTTTGGACAAATGTACTGAGCTTAAAAGTAATTTAATTGCATAATTAAGTTTATTAGGATGTTAATAAACTCCCTTAGCAAATAAATCAAAGTCAAATAAACATTATGGCTAATTGAGGATGGCATAGGCTAAGGTACGTCATCCTCCCCATGTTAGAAAACATTTGTCCTCAAATTTTCACTACATGATCTGTCTGAAACAACACCAACCGTTTAAATAAGTCTTTCTTGGTCTTGTAGGCCTTTTTCCATTCATTCCCCCTACTAATTAAAATTTGGTTTGGAGGGGATCCTTCAGACTTGTCTTGAACCCATTCCTTAAGGGCTCTAATTTTGAAATTAGACGCCTTAGGTAGCGGGTCACCAGAAGTGAGGAAAAGGCTTAAATGCGCATGGTTCTTTGGTGGGTGGCTTGTTCTTAAACTAAGCATTTGACCTTCATCTATTTTCACCTCAAATTCTTGTAAACTGCACGCCACTTCCTTCTCCTTTTCTTGCTCAATTGCCTCCCCCTTTAAAACCTCACAAGCACCTTCCTCATCTTCATATTCATCAAATTATTATGGTAGATGTAAGTTAACCTCCATGTCTTCTTCTTCTTGAACGTCTTCCATATTGGCTTCCCTTTCTTTCTATCTTGTGTTGTCTACCTCATTACCTTTGTGACTTTAGTCTACTTCCGGTTAAACCAATGGCAGTTTTGATTCCTTCGTGATTTCAAACAAGAAGGAGAGTATGTCAAATTCATACTATAACATTTTGAGGTTTATTTCTTGCATTCTGAGATCAAAGACTTCAGGTTTATCCTGTAGTTTGAGGAGCTTTCTTCAGGATATGGCTTTCCTAGAACTCATGGTGAAAGAAGGTGAATAAGGGTTATGTTTGGGGCTGAACTTGAGTAATGTGTTCGGATTGTGTACGTGGCTGAGTTTAAGGGCGTACGGATGGCCTGGGTTTCCAACCAAGTTCTGAACTTGCTCTGATACCAAAACTGATCCACCTCTCAATGGTTAAGCTTAACTCAATTCAAGAGGAAAAGCTAAAACACAGAAAGATTACAATCAAAGAACAAGGATAGAAGCTAAATCAATCCCTGGATACAGATTTCACCACCAAAGATCAATCTAGTCAAACTAAACTCTAACATAGACATAGATGTCACCACTAAGATTGAGTTTCGGGCCCTCAGCTTAATTAGGATACAAATATCACCACCTAATCAAGGCCTAAGACTCTCTTGATCACTAGTCTGATTGGCCTAATTAAAGATAAGCAAGTAGAGAATTTAAGGTAACAACATTGAGGAGTTTCAAGCTCAACTTTAGATTTCAATTTCAAAACACTTGAGTTAAAAAATGAGTGCCAAGGTATTTATATTGGCACGCCCAAGGCTTTCCTTAGTCATTAGGTAATCATTAAAAGATCACTTAATGTAAAGGAAGCTCACTAAGGATACTTACACACCTAAGTACACGATTCGGCATATATGTGAAAGAAAACAAGGTCGAATGAGTCTAATAGCTTAAAAATGATTTACTTAATGTATCCTTGATGACGAACGGCAGCAAGAGTGACGTTTTCCGCCGATCGAAGGAATGTATACACGACTTCCACTTCGAAATAAGGAGAGGAACGCATGCTTGCCACATCTTGTCATATTGTCCGAATGAGAGATTGCAAAGTGGGATAATCTTCTTCTTTCATGTGGTATTTTTTCCATTCATGAGTCACCTGGTGACTCAGCTTAAGCTACCAGCCTAGTGCACACACACCTTGGAGGAGGAAACCCAATTAGGCGGAAAAACTCCCTTGCTCATAAACCAGCTGTTAGGTGGTGCTTGGAGCTCGGTCTTTGCTGCAATTGGGCCATTGCATTTTGCTGATTTAGATGCGATTTCCTTACTAATGGGGAAACCTGAATATGTCTATATACGCCCCCTTTTGAAAATCTCGATTTGGACATCGTTAAGTGCCCTGAATAGCCAAATCTTTCAGACCGTGCAGATTCAGTCGCTTGCTAGGCAGTGTTGACAAAACGACTAAACTGGACCCCTTAACGTGCTCTTCTGGCTTTGTGGTTAGCATAATAAATAAACTTGACATCCTAACTGAACTAAATAAAAAAAAATTGCACAATTCGGATGTCGTTTCAACTATGAAATAATAAAAAAAAAAGACCGAGTAAAAACTAACCCAAAACTGTAACCTTGACAGTTTGAATTTAAGAGCTAATTCGAAGCATCAAATGAGGTCTGAATAAGCTGAAACATTTTTTTCTCGAAAGATAACTTCATGAACTTGAACTCAATGGTAAAATATTTGAGTTAAACCTCAAAGCGGCCTAAGTAATCTGGCTCACAAATATCGGATATGCTACTGGCTTCAACCCGGTTCTTTATGTCTTGAATCCTTTGAAGGTTTGGACAAATGTACTAAATTTAAAAGTAATTTAATTGCATAATTAAGTTTATTCTGATGTTGATAAACTCTCTTAGCAAATAAATCAAACTTAGATAAACATTATGGCTAATTGAGGATGGTATACGCTAAGTTACATCATCCTACCCTTGTTAGAAAACATTTGTCCTCAAATTTTCACCACATGATCTAGTTGAAACGACACCAACCATTTAAACAAGTGTTTCTTTGTCTTGTAGGCCGCTTTCCATTCATTCCCCTCACTAATTTGAATTTGGTTCGGAGGGGATCCTTCGGACTTGTCTTGAACCCATTCCTTAAAGGCTCTAATTTCGAAATTAGACACCTTAGGTAGCGGTTCACCAGAAGTGAGGAAAAGGCTTATATGCTCATTGTTCTTTCGTGGGTGGCTTGTGCTTAAACTAAGCATTTGACCTGCATCTGTCTCCACCTCAACTTGTAAACTGTACGCCATTTCCTTCTCCTTTTGTTGCTCAATGGCCTCCCCCTTCCAAACCTCGCAAGCACCTTCCTCATTTTCCTATTCATCAAATTTTGGTGGTAGATTTAAGTTAACCTCCATGTCTTCCTCTTCTTGAACGTCTTCCATATTGGATTCCTTTTCTTCCTATCTTGTGTTGCCAACCTCATTACCTTCGTGACTTTAGTCTACTTCCGGTTAAACCAAGGCCAGTTTTGCTTCCTTCGTAATTTCAAACCAGAAGGAGAGTCTATCAAATTGATATTATAACATTTTGAGGTTTATTTTTTACATTCTGATATCAAAGACTTCAGGTTTATCCTGTAGTTTGAGGAGCATTCATCAGGATATGGCTTTCCTAGAACTCATGGTGAAAGTGGGTGAATAAGGGTTATGTTTGGGGCTGAATTTGAGTAATGTGTTCGGATTGTGTTTGTGGCTGAGTTTGAGGGCGTACGAATGGCGTGGGTTTTCAGCCAAGTTCTGCACTTGCTCTGATACAAAAACTGATCCACCTGTCAATGGTTAAGCTTAACTCAATTCAAGAGTAAAAGCTAAAACAAAGAAAGATTACAATCAAGGAACAAGGATAGAAGCTAAATCAATCCCTGGATACAGATTTCACCACCAAAGATCAATCTATTGAAACTAGACTCTAACATAGACATAGATGTAACCATTAAGATTGAGTTTAGGGCCCTCAGCTTAATTACGATACAGATATCACCACCTAATCAAGGCCGAAGACTCTCTTGATCACCAGTCAAATTGGCCTAATTAAAGATAAGCAAGTAGAGAATTTAAGGTAACAACATTGAGGAGTTTCAAGCTCAACTTCAGATTTCAATTTCACAACACTTTAGTTAAAAAATAAGTGCCAAGCCATTTTTATTGGCACAACCAAGGATTTCCTTAGTCATTAGGTAATCATTAAAAGATCACTTAATGTAAAGGAAGCTCACTAAGTTTACTCACACAACTAAGTACACGGTTCAGCATATAACCAAAAGAAAACAAGGTCAAATGAGTCTAATAGCTTTAAAATGATTAACTTAAGGTATCCTTGATGATCATCGGCAGCAAGAGTGATGTTTTCCGACCATGGAAGGAAAGAATACACGACTTCCACTTAGAAATAAGGAGAGGAATGCATGCTTGCCACATCTTGTCGTATTGTCTGAATGCGGGATTGCAAGGTTGGATAATCTTCTTCTTCCATGTGGCATTTTCTCCATTCATGAGCCACCTGGTGACTCAGCTTAAGCTACCAGCCTAGTACACACACACCTTGGACGAGGAAACCCAATTAGGGGGGAAAAACTCCCTTGCTCAGAAACCAGCTGCTAGGTGGTGTATGGAGCTCGGTCTTTGCTACTATTGGGCCACTGCATTTTGCTGAATGAGATGAGATTTCCTTACTATGGGGAAACATGAAGATGTCTATATATGGCCCTTTTTGAAAATCACGATTTGGACATCGTTAAGGTCCCCAAACTGCCAGATCTTTCAAGCCGTGCAGATTCAGTTGCCTCCTAGGCAGCATTGACAAAACGACTGAACTAGACCCCTTAATGTGCTTTTCTAGCTTTGTGATTAACATAATAAATAAACTGGACATCCTAACTGAACTAAATAAAAAATAATTACACAAGTTGGATGTCGTCTGAACTATGAATTAATAAAAACAAGACTGAGTAAAAACTAACCTAAAATTGTAACCTGGACAGTTTAAATGGAAGAGCTAATTCAAAGCATCAAATGAGGTCCGAATAAGCTGAAACTTTTGTTTCTCGAAAGATAACATCGTGAACTTGAACTCAATCGTAAAATATTTGAGTTAAACCTCAAAGCGGCATAAGTAATTTGGCTCACAAATATCAGATATGTTGCTGGCTTCAACCCGGTTCCTTCTGTCTTGAATCCTTTGAAGGTTTGGACAAATGTACTGAGCCTAAAAGTAATTTAATTGCATAATTAAGTTTATTAGGATGTTAATAAACTCTCTTAGCAAATAAATCAAAGTCAAATAAACATTATGGCTAATTGAGGATGGCATAGCCTGAGGTACATCATCCTCCCCTTGTTAGAAAACATTTGTCCTCAAATTTTCACTACATGATCTGTCTGAAACAACACAAACCATTTAAATAAGTCTTTCTTGGTCTTGTAGGCCTTTTTCCATTCATTCCCCGTACTGAATAGAATTTGGTTTGGAGGGGATCCTTCAGACTTGTGTTGAGCCCATTCCTTAAAGGCTCTAATTTTGAAATTAGACACCTTAGGTAGCGGTTCACCAGAAGTGAGGAAAAGGCTTAAATGCTCATGGTTCTTGGGTGGGTGGCTTGTGCTTAAACTAAGCATTTGACCTTCATTTGTTTTCACCTTAAATTCTTGTAAACTATACGCCAGTTCCTTCTCCTTTTATTGCACAATTGTCTCCCCATTCAAAACCTCGCAACCACCTTCCTCATCTTCATATTCATCAAATTTTTGTGGTAGATGGAAGTTAATGTCCATGTCTTCTTCTTCTTGAACATCTTCCATATTGGCTTCCTTTTCTTCCTATCTTGTGTTGTCAACCTCATGGCCTTCGTGACTTTAGTCTACTTCCGGTTAAACCAAGGGCAGTTTTGCTTCCTTAGTAATTTCAAACAAGAAGGAGAGTATATCAAATTGATAGTGTAACATTTTGAGGTTTATTTCGTGCATTCTGAGATCAAAGACTTTAGGTTTGTCCTGTAGTTTGATGATCTTTCTTCAGGATATGGCTTTCGTAGAACTCATAGTGAAAGAGGGTGAATAAGGGTTATGCTGGGGCTCAACTTGAGTTATGTGTTCGGAATGTGTTTGTGGCTGAGTTTGAGGGCATACGGATGTCGTGGGTTTCCAGCCAAGTTCTGAACTTGCTCTGATACCAAAACTAACCTACCTCCCAATGGTAAATGAATCCCTGGATACAAATTTCACCACCAAAGATCAATCTATTGAAACTAAACTCTAACATAGACATAGATGTCACCACTATGATTGAGTTTAGGGCCCTGAGCATAATTAGGATACAGATATGACCCTCCAATGAAGGCCTAAGACTCTCTTGATCACCAGTCTAATTGGCCTAATTAATAATAAGCAAGTAAAGAATTTAAGGTAACAACATTGAGTACTTTCAAGCTCAACTTCAGATTTCAATTTCACAACACCTTAGTTAAAAAATAAGCACCAAACTATTTTTATTAGCACGACCAAGGCTTTCCTTAGGCATTAGGTAATCATTAAAACATCACTTAATGTAAAGGAAGCTCACTAAGTTTACTCACACAACTAAGTACACGGTTCAGCATATAACCAAAAGAAAACACGGTCAAATGAGTCTAATAGCTTTAAAATGATTAACTTAAGCTCTCCTTGATGATCATCGGCAGCAAGAGTGATGTTTTCCGACCATGGAAGGAAAGAATACATGACTTCCACTTCGAAATAAGGAGAGGAATGCATGCTTGCCACATCTTGTCATATTGTCTGAATGAGAGATTGCAAGGTGGGATAATCTCCTTCTTCCATGTGGCATTTTCTCCATTCATGACCCACCTGGTGACTCAGCTTAAGCTACCCACCTAGTACACACACACCTTGGAGGACGAAACCCAATTAGGGGGGGGGAAACTCCCTTGCTCAGAAACCAGCTGCTAGGTGGTGCATGGAGCTCGGTCTTTGCTGCTATTGAGCCACTGCATTTTGCTGAATGAGATTAGATTTCCTTACTAATGGGGAAACCTGAAGATGTCTATATACGACCCTTTTTGAAAATCACGATTTGGACATCGTTAAGGTCCCTAAACTGCCAGATCTTTCAAGCCGTGGAGATTTAGTCGCCTCCTAGGCAGCGTTGACAAAACGACTAAACTAGACCCCTTAACGTGCTTTTCTAGCTTTGTGCTTAACATAATAAATAAACTGGACATCCTAACTAAACTAAATAAAAAATAATTACACAATTTGGATGTTGTCTGAACTATGAAATAACAAAAACAACACCGAGTAAAAACTGACCCAAAATTGTAACCTGGATAGTTTAAATTCAAGAGCTAATCCGAAGCAACAAATGAGGTCCGAATAAGCTGACACTTTTTTTTTTCTCGAAAGATAACTTCTTGAACTTCAACTCACTGGTAAAATATTTGAGTTAAACCTCTAAGCGGCCTATGTAGTATGGCTCACAAATATCGGATATGCTGGTGGCTTCAACCCGGTTCTTTATGTCCTGAATCCTTTCAAGGTTTGGACGAACATACTGAATTTAAAAGTAATTTAATTGCATAATCAAGTTTATTACGATGTTAATAAACTCGCTTAGCAAATAAATCAAAGTTAGATAAGCATTATGCCTAATTGAGGATGGCATAGGCTAAGTTACATCATCCTCCCCTTGTTAGAAAACATTTGTCCTCAAATTTTCACCGCAAGATCTGGCTGAAACAACACCAACCATTTAAACAAGTCTTTTCTTGTCTTGTAGGCGCCTTTCCATTCATTCCCCTTACTAATTAGAATTTTGTTCGGAGGGGATCCTTCAGACTTGTCTGGATCCCCTTCCTTAAACGCTCTAATTTCGAAATTAGACACCTTAGGTAGCGGTTCACCAAAAGTGAGGAAAAGGCTTATATGCACATGGTTCTTTGGTGGGTGGGTTGTACTTAAACTAAGCATTTGACCTGCATCTGTCTTCACCTCAACTTCTTGTAAACTATGCGCCACTTCCTTCTCCTTTTCTTGCTCAATGGCCTCTCCCTTCAAAACCTCGCAAGCACCTTCGTCATCTTCATATTCATCAAATTTTGGTGGTAGATTTAAGTTAACCTCCATGTCTTCTTCTTCTTGAACGTCTTCCATATTGGATTCCTTTTCTTCCTATCTTGTGTTGCCAATCTCAATACCTTCGTGACTTTAGTCTACTTCCGGTTAAACCAAGGTCAGTTTTGCTTCCTTCGTAATTTAAAACAAGAAGGAGAGTCTATCAAATTGATATTGTAACATTTTGAGGTTTATTTCTTGCATTATGAGATGAAAGACTTCAGGTTTATCCCATAATTTGTGGAGCTTTCTTCAGGATATGGCTTTCCTAGAACTTATGGTGAAAGAGGGTGAATAAGGGTTATGTTTGGGGCTGAACTTAAGTAATGTGTTCGGATTGTGTTTGTGGCTGAGTTTGAGGGCATACGGATGGCGTGGGTTTCCAGCCAAGTTCTGAACTTGCTCTGGTACCAAAACTGATCTACCTCTCAATGGTTACGCTTAACTCAATTCAAGAGTAAAAGCTGAAACAAAGAAAGATTACAATCAAGGAACAAGGATAGAAGCTAAATCAATCCTAGGATACAGATTTCACCACCAAAGATCAATCTAGTGAAACTAAACTCTAACATAGACATAGATTTCACCACAAAGCCTGAGTTTAGGGACCTCAACTTAACTAGGATACAGATATCACCAGATAATCAAGGCCTAACACTCTCTTTTTCACCGGTCTAATTGGCCTAATTAAAGATAAGCACGTAGAGAATTTAGGGTAACAACATTGTGGAGTTTCAAGCTCAACTTCAAATTTTAATGTCACAACACTTGAGTTAAAAAATGAGTGCCAAGCTATTTATATTGGCACACCCAAGGCTTTCCTTAGTCATCAGGTAATCATTAAAAGATCACTTAATGTAAAGGAAGCTCACTAAGTATACTTACACACCTAAGTACACGGTTCAGCATATAACCGAAAGAAAACACGGTCAAATGAGTCTAATAGCTTTAAAATGACTAACTTAAGGTATCCTTGATGATCATTGGTAGCAAGAGTGATGTTTTCCCCCCATGGAAGGAAAGAATACACGACTTCCACTTTGAAATAAGGAGAGGAATGCATGCTTGCCACATCTTGTCAAATTGTCCGAATGAGGGATTGTAAAGTTGCATAATCTTCTTCTTTGATGTGGCATTTTCTCCATTCATGAGTCGCTTGGTGACTCAGCTTAAGCTACCAGCCTAGTACACAGACACTTTTGAGGAGGAAACCCAATTTGGTGGAAAAACTCCCTTGCTCAGAAACCAGCTGCTAGGTGGTGCTTAGAGCTCGGCCTTTGTTGCTATTAGGCCACTACATTTTGCTCATTGAAATGAGATTTCCTTACTGATGGGGAAACCTGAAGATTTCTACATGCGCCCCTATTTCAAAATCACGATTTGGACGTCGTTAAGGGCCCTAAACAGCCAGATCTTTCACACCGTGCAAATTCAGTCGCCTGTTAGGCAACGTTGACGAAATGACTGAACTGGACCCCTTAACGTGCTCTTCTGGCTTTGTGCTTAACATAATAAATAAACTCGACATCCTAACTGAACTAAATAAAAAATAATTACACAATTTGGATGTCGTCTGAACTATGAAATAACAAAAACAAGACTGAGTAAAAACTAACCCAAAACTGTAACCTGGACAGTTTGAATTCAAGAGCTAATTCGAAGAATCAACTGAGGTCTGAATACGCTGAAACTTTGTTTTCTCGAAAGATAACTTCTTGAGCTTGAACTCAATGCCAAAATATTTAAGTTAAACCTCAAAGGGGCCTAAAAAACTTGGCTCACAAATGTCGGATATGTTGCTGGCTTCAGCCCGGTTCGTTATGTCTTGAATCCTTTGAACGTTTGGACAAATACACTGAATTTAAAAGTAATTTAATTGCATAATTAAGTTTATTACGATGTTAATAAACTCTCTTAGCAAATAAATCAAAGTTAGATAAACATTATGGCTAATTGAGGATGGCACAGGCTAAGTTACATCATCCTCCCCTTGTTAGAAAACATTTGTCCTCAAATTTTCACCACATGATCTGGCAGAAACAACACCAACCATTTAAACAAGTCTTTCCTTGTCTTGTAGGACCTTTTCCATACATTACCCTTACTAATTACAATCTGGTTTGGAGGGGATCCATCGGACTTGTCTTGAACCCATTCCTTAAAGGCTCTAATTTCGAAATTAGACACTTTAGGTAGCGATTCACCAGAAGTGAGGAAATGGATTAAATGCTCATGGTTCTTTGCTGGGTGGCTTGTGCTTAAACTAAGCATTTGGCCTTCATCTGTTTTCACCTCAAATTGTTGTAAACCACACGCCACTTCCTTCTCCTATTCTTTCTTAATTGCCTCCACCTTCAAAACCTCACAAGCACCTTCATCATCTCCATATTCATCAAATTTTGGTGGTAGATCTAAGTTAACCCCCATGTCTTCTTCATCTTGAACATCTTCCACATTGGCTTCCTTTTCTTCATATCTTGTGTTGTCAACCTCATTACCTTCGTGACTTTAGTCTACTTCCGGTTAAACAAAGGGAAGTTTTGCTTCCTTCGTAATTTCAAACAAGAAGGAGAGTATATCAAATTGATATTGTAATATTTTGAGGTTTCTTTCTTGCATTATGAGATCAAAGACTTATGGTTTATCCTATAGTTTGAGGAGCTTTCTTCAGGATATGGCTTTGTTAGAACTCATGGTGAAAGTGGGTGAATAAGGGTTATGTTTGGGGCTGAATTTGAGTAATGTGTTCGGATTGTGTTTGTGGTTGAGTTTGAGGGCGTACGCATGGCGTGGGTTTCCAGCCATGTTCTGAACTTGCTCTGATACAAAAACTGATCCACCTCTCAATGGTTAAGCTTAACTCAATTCAAGAGTAAAAGATAAAAGAAAGAAAGATTACATTGAAGGAACAAGGATAGAAGCTAAATCAATCCCTGGATACAGATTTCACCACCAAAGATCAATCTAGTGAAACTAAACTCCAACATAGACATAGATTTCACCACTAAGCTTGAGTTTAGGGCCCTAAGCTTAATTAGGATACAAATATCACCACCTAATCAAGGCCTAAGACTCGCTTGATCACCGGTCTAATTGGCTTAATTAAAGATGAGCAGGTAAAGAATTTAAGGTAATAACATTGAGGAGTTTCAAGCTCAACTTCATATTTTAATTTCACAACATTTGAGTTAAAAAATGAGTGCCAAGCTATTTATATTGGCACGCCCAAGGATTTCCTTAGTCATTAGGTAATCATTAAATGGTCACTTAATTTAAAGGAAGCTCACTAAGTATACTTACACACCTAAGTACATGGTTCAGCATAAAACCGAAAGAAAACAAGGTCCAATGAGTCTAATAGCTTTAAAATGACTAACTTAAGGTATCCTTGATGATCATTGGCAGCAAGAGTGATGTTTTATGCCCATAGAAGGAAATAATACACGACCTCCGCTTTGAAATATGGAGAGGATTGCATGCTTGCCACATCTTGTCATATTGTCTGAATGAGAGATTGCAAAGGTTGATAATCTTCTTCTTCTATGTGGCATTTTCTCCATTCATGAGTCACCTGGTGACTCAGCTTAAGCCGCAAGCCTAGTACACACACACATTGGAGGAGGAAACCCAATTAGGGGTGAAAAACTCGCTTGCTTAGAAACCAGCTGCTAGGTGGTGCTTAGAGATCGATCTTTGCTGCTATTAGGCCACGACATTTTGGTGATTGGGATGAGATTTCCTTACTGATGGGGAAACCTGAAGATGTCTATATACACCCCTTTTTGAAAATCACGATTTTGTCATCGTTAAGTGCCCTAAATAGCCAGGTCTTTCAAGCCATATAGATTCAGTCACCTGCTAGGCAACATAGACAAAATGATTGAATGGGACCCCTTAACGTGCTCTTCTGGCTTTGTGCTTAAGATAATAAATAAAGTAGACATCCTATTTGAACTAAATAAAAAAGAATTACACAATTTGGATGTCATATGAACCACGAAATAATAAAAACAAGACCAAGGAAAAACTAACCCAAAACTGTCGCTTGGATAGTTTGAGTTCAAGAGCTAATTCGAAGCATGAAATAAGGTCCGAATAAGCTGGAACTTTTTTTTTCTCGAAAGATAACTTCTTGAACTTCAACTAAATGGTAAAATATTTGAGTTAAACCTCTAATCGGCCTTCGTAATTTGGCTCACAAATATCGGATATGCTGTTGTCTTCAACCCAGTTCGGTATGTCTTGAATCCTTTGCAGGTTTGGACAAATATACTGAACTTAAAAGTGATTTAATTGCATAATTAAGTTTATGACGATGTTAATAAACTCTCTTAGCAAATAAATCAAAGTTAGATAAGCATTATGGCTAATTGAGGATGGCATAGGCTAAGTTACATCATCCTCCCCTTGTTAGAAAACATTTGTCCTCAAATTTTCACCACATGATCTGGCTGAAACAACACCAACCATTTAAACAAGTGTCTCTTGGTCTTGTAGGCCCCTTTCCATTCATTCCCCTTACGAATTAGAATTTGGTTCGGATGGGATCCTTCGGAGTTGTCTTGAACTTATTCCTTAAAGGCTCTAATTTCGAAAGTAGACGCCTTAGGTAGCGGTTCACCAGAAGTGAGGAAAAGGCTTATATGCTCATGGTTCTTAGGTGGGTGGCTTGTGCTTAAACTAAGCATTTGACCTTCATCTGTTTTCACCTCAACTTCTTATGAACTATACGCCACTTCCTTCTCCTTTTCTTGCTCAATTGCCTCCCCCTTCAAAACCTCGCAGGCACCTTCCTCATCTTCATATTCATCAAATTTTGGTGGTAGATCTAAGTTAACCTCCATGTCTTCTTCTTCTTGAACGTCTTCCACAATGGCTTCCTTTTCTTCCTATCTTGTGTTTTCAACCTCATTACCTTCGTGACTTTAGTCTACTTCCGGTTAAACCAAGGGCAGTTTTGCTTCCTTCGTAATTTCAAACCAAAGGGAGAGTATATCAAATTGATATTGTAACATTTTGAGGTTTATTTCTTGCATTCTGAGATCAAAGACTTCAGGTTTATCCCACAATTTGAGGAGCTTTCTTCCGGATATGGCTTTCCTGAAACTCATGGTGAATGTGCGTGAATAAGGGTTTGTTTGGGGCTGAACTTGAGTAATATGTTTGGATTGTGTTTTTGGTTAAGTTTGAGGGATTATGTATGGCGTGGGTTTCCAGCCAAGTTCTGAACTTGCTCTGATACCAAAACTGATCTACCTCTCAATGGTTAAGCTTAACTCAATTCAAGAGTAAAAGCTAAAACAAAGAAAGATTACAATCAAGGAACAAGGATATAAGCTAAATCAATCCTTGGATACAGATTTCACCACCAAAGATCAATCTAGTGAAACTAAACTCTAACATAGACATAGATTTCACGACTAAGATTGAGTTTAGGGCCCTCAGCTTAATTAGGATACAGATGTTGCAACCTAATTAATGCTTGAGACTCTCTTGATCACCAGTCTAGTTGGCGTAATTGTAGATAAGCAAGTAGAGAGTTTAAGGTAACAACATTGAGGAGTCTCAAGCTCAACTTCAGATTTTAATTTCACAACACTTGAGTTGAAAAATGAGTGCCAAGATGTTTATATTCGAACGCCCAAGGACTTCCTTAGTCATTAGGTAATCATTAATGGATCACTTAATGTAAAGGAAGCTCACTAAGTATACTTACACACCTAAGTACACGGTTCAGCATATAACCAAAGAAAACAAGGTCAAATGAGTCTAATAGCTTTAAAATGATTAACTCAAGGTATCCTTGATGATCATTGGCAGCAAGAGTGATGTTTTCCACCCATGGAAGGAAAGAATACACGACTTCCAGTTCGAAATAAGGAGAGGAATGCATGCTTGCCACATCTTGTCATATTGTCCGAATGAGAGATTGCAAAGTGGGATAGTCTTCTCCTTCCATGTGGCATTTTCTCCATTCATGAGTCACCTGGTGACTCAGCTTAAGCTACCAGCCTAGTACACACACACCTTGGAGGATGAAACCCAATTAGGGGGGAAAAACTACCTTGCTGAGAAACCAGCTGCTAGGTGGTGCTTAGAGCTCGATCTTTGCTGCTATTGGGGCACTGCATTTTGATGATTGAGATGAGATTTCATTACTGATGGGGAAACCTGAAGATGTCTACATACGCCCCTTTTTCAAAATCACAATATGGACATCGTTAAGAGCCCTAGACAGCCAGATCTTGCAAACCGTGCAAATTCAGTCGCCTGCTAGGCAGCGTTGACAAAATGACTGAACTGGACCGCTTAACGTGCTCTTCTGGCTTTGTGCTTAACATAATAAGTAAACTCAACATCCTAACTGAACTAAATAAAAAATAATTACACAATTTGGATGTCGTCTGAACTATGAAATAATAAAAACAATACCAAGTAAAAACCAACCCAAAACTATAACCTGGATAGTTTGAATTCAAGAGCTAATTCGAAGCATCAAATGAGGTCCGAATAAGTCGAAATGTTTTTTTCCTCGAAAGATAACTTCTTGAACTTGAACTCAATGGTAAAATATTTAAGTTAAACCTCAAAGCGGCCTAAGTAACTTGGCTCACAAATATCGGATATTCTGCTGGCTTCAACCCGGTTCCTTATGTCTTGAATCCCTTCAAGGTTTGGACAAATATAGTGAATTTAAAAGTAATTTGATTGCATAATTAAGTTTATTACGATGTTAATAAACTCTCTTAGCAAATAAATCAAAGTTAGATAAACAATATGGCTAATTGAGGATGGTATAGGCTAAGTTACATCATCCTCCCCTTGTTAGAAAACATTTGCCCTCAAATTTTCCCCACATGATCTGGCTGAAACAACACCAACCATTTAAACATGTCTTTCCTTGTCTTGTAGGCCCTTTTCCATTCATTCCTCTTACTAATTAGAATTTGCTTTCGAGGGGATCCTTCGAGCTTGTCTTGAACCCATTCCTTAAAGGGTCTAATTTCGAAATTAGACACCTTGGGTAGCAATTCACCAGAAGTGAAGAAAAGCGTAAATGCTCATGGTTCTTATGTGGGTGGCTTCTGCTTAAACTAAGCGTTTGACCTTCATTTGTTTTCACCTAAACTTCTTGTAAACTATACGCCACTTCTCCTTTTCTTGCTCAATTGCCTCCCCCTTCAAAACCTCACAAGTACGTTCGTTATCTTCATATTCATCAAATTTTGGTGGTAGATCTAAGTTAACCTCCATGTCTTCTTCTTCTTGAAGATGTTCGACATTGGCTTCCTATCTTGTGTTGTCAACCTCATTACCTTCGTCACTTTAGTCTAGTTCCGGGGTAAACCCAGCACAGTTTTGCTTCCTTCGTAATTTCAAACTAGAAGGAGAGTATATCAAATTGATATTGTAACATTTTGAGGTTTATTTCTTGCATTCTGAGATCAAAGACTTCAGGTTTATCCTGTAGTTTGAGGGGCTTTCTTCATGACATTGCTTTCCCTGAACTCATGGTGAAAGTGGGTGAATATGGGTTATGTTTGGGGCTGAATATGAGTAATGTGTTCAGATTGTGTTTGTGGCTGAGTTTGAGGGCGTATAGATGTCGTGGGTTTCCAGCCAGGTTCTAAACTTGCTCTGATACCAAAACTGATCTACCTCTCAGTGGTTAAGCTTAACTATATTCAAGAGTAAAAGCTGAAACAAAGAAATGTTACAATCAAGGAACAAGGATAGAAGCTAAATTAATCCCTGGATACAGATTTCACCACCAAACATCAATCTAGTGAAACTAAACTCCAACATAGACATAGATTTCACCACTAAGCTTGAGTTTAGGGCCCTCAGCTTAATTAGGATACAGATATTACAACCTAATTAACGCCTTAGACTCTCTTGATCACTAGTCCAGTTGGCGTCATTGTAGATAAGCAAGTGGAGAATTTAAGGTAACAACATTGAGGAGTCTCAAGCACAACTTTTGATTTTAATTTCACAACACTTGAGTTGAAAAATGAGTGTCAAGCTATTTATATTGGCACGTCCAAGGTTTTCCTTAGTCATTAGGTAATCATTAAAAGTTCACTTAAAGTAAAGGAAGTTGACTAAGTATACTTATACACCTAAGTACACGGTTCAACATATAACCAAATGAAAACAAGGTCAAATGAGTCTAATAGCTTTAAAATGATTAGCTTAAGGTATCCCTGATGATCATTGGCAGCAGGAGTGATGTTTTCTGCCCATGGAAGGAGAGAATACACGACTTCCACTTCGAAATAAGGAGAGGAATGCATGCTTGCCACATCTTGTCATATTGTCCGAATAAGAGATTGCAAAGTTGGATAATCTTCTTCCTCGATGTGGCATTTTCTCCATTCATGTGTCACCTAGTGACTCAGCTTAACCTACCAGCCTAGTACACACACAACTTGGAGGAGGAAACCCAATTAGGGGGGAAAAACTCCTTTGCTCAGAAACCAGCTGGTAGGTGGTTCTTGGAGCTCGGTCTTTGCTGCTATTGGGCCACTGCATTTTACTGATTGAGATGAGATTTCCCTACTGATGGGAAACTTGAAGATGTCTATGTATGCCCCTTTTTCAAAATCACGATTTGGACATCGTTAAGTGCCCTAAATAGCCAGATCTTTTAAACCGTGCAAATTCAGTCGCCTTCTAGGCAGCGTTGACAAAATGACTGAACTGGACCCCTTAAATGTGCTCTTCTGTCTTTGCGCTTAGCATAATAAAGAAACTGGACATCCTAACTGAACTAAATAAAAAATAATCACACAATTTAGATGTCGTCTGAATTATGAAATAATAAAAACAAGACCAAGTAAAAACCAACCCAAAACTGTAACATGGACAGTTTGAATTCAAGAGCTAATTCGAAGCATTAAATGAGGTCCGAATAAGCTGAAACATTTTTGTTTCTCGAAAGATAATTTCTTGAACTTGAACTCAATGGAAAAATACTTGAGTTAAACCTCAAAGCGGCCTAAGTAATTTGGCTCACAAATATCGAATATGCTGTTGGCTTCAACCCGGATCCTTATGTCTTGAATCCTTTGAAGGTTTGGACAAATATACTGAATTTAAAAGTAATTTAATTGCATAATTAAGTTTATTATGATGTTAATAAACTCTCTTAGCAAATAAATCAAAGTTAGATAAACATTATGGCTAATTGAGGATGGCATAGGCTACGTTACATCTTCCTCCCCTTGTTAGAAAACATTTGTCCTTAAATTTTCACCACATGATCTGGCTGAAACAACACCAACTATTTAAACAAGTGTTTCTTGGTCTTGTAGGCCCTTTTCCATTCATTCCCCTTACTAATTAGAATCTGGTTTGGAGGGGATCCATCGAACTTGTGTTGAACCCATTCCTTAAAGGCTCTAATTTCGAAATTACACACCTTAGGTAGCGGTTCACCAGAAGTGAGGAAAACGCTTAAATGCTCATGGTTCTTTGGTGGGTGGCTTGTGCTTGAACTAAGCATTTGACCTTCATCTGTTTTCACCTAAACTTCTTATAAACTATGCGCCACTTCCTTCTCCTTTTCTTGCTCAATTGCCTCCCCCTTCAAAACCTCGCAAGCACCTTCGTCATCTTCAAATTTATAAAATCTCTTCTTCTTCTTGAACGTCTTCCACATTGGCTTCCTTTTCTTCCTATCTTGTGTTGTCAACCTCATTAGCTTCGTGATTTTAGTTTACTTTCGGTTAAACCAAGGGAATTTTTGCTTCATTCATAATTCCAAACCAGAAGGAGAGTATATCAAATCGATATTGCAACATTTTGAGGTTTATTTCTTGCATTCTAAGATCAAAGACTTCAGGTTTATCATGTACTTTGAGGAGCTTTCGTCAAGATATTGCTTTCCTAGAACTCATGGCGAAAGTAGGTGAATAAGGGTTATGTTTGGAGCTGAATTGGAGTAATGTGTTCGGATTATGTTTGTGGTTGAGTTTGAGGGCGTACGGATGGCGTGGGTTTCTATCCAAGTTCTTAACTTGCTCTCATACCAAAACTGATCTGCCCCTCAATGGTTAAGCTTAACTCAATTCAAGAGTAAAAGCTAAAACAAAGAAAGATTACAGTCAAGGAATAAGGATAGAACCTAAATCAATACTTGGATGCAGATTTCACCACCAAAGAACAATCTAGTGAAGCTAAACTATAAGATAGACACAGATTTCAGCACTAAGCTTGAGTTTAGGGCCCTCAGGTTAATTGGATACATATATCACCACCTATTCAACGCCTAACATTCTCTTGATCACCAGTCTAACTGGCCTAATTAAAGAAAAGCAAGTAGAGAATTTAAGGTAACAATATTAAGGAGTTTCAAGCTCAACTTCAGATTTCAATTTCACAACACTTGAGTTAAAAAATGAGTATCAAGCTATTTATGTTTGCACGCCCAAGGCTTTCCTTAGTAATTAGGTAATCATTAAAAGGACAATTAATGTAAAGGAAGTTCACTAAGTATACTTACACACCTAAGTACACGGTTCAGCATATAACCAAAGAAAACAACGTCAAATGAGTGTAATAGCTTTAAAATGAATAACTTAAGGTATCCTTGATGATCATTGGCAGCAAGAGTGATGTTTTCCACCCATGGAAGGAAAGAATACACAACTTCCAGTTCGAAATAAGGAGAGGAATGCATGCTTGCCACATCTTGTCATATTGTCCGAATGAGAGATTGCAAAGTGGGATAATCTTCATGTGGCATTTTCTCCATTCATGAGTCGCCTGGTGACTCAGCTTAAGCTACCAACCTAGTACACACACACCTTGGAAGAGGAAACCCAATTAGGGGGGGAAAACTCCCTTGCTCAGAAACCAGCTGCTAGGTCGTGCTTGGAGATCAGTCTTTCCTACTATTGGGCCACTGTATTTTGCCGATTGAGATGAGATTCCCATACTAACGGGGAAACTTGAAGATGTCTATGTATGCCCCTTTTTCAAAATCACGATTTGGACATCGTTAAGTGCCCTAAACAGCCAGATCTTTCAAATCGTGCAGATTCAGTCGCCTGCTAGGCAGCGTTGACAAAATGACAGAACTGGACCCCTTAACGTGCTCTTTTGGCTCTCTCCTTAACATAATAAATAAACTGCACATCTTAACTGAACTAAATAAAAAATAATACACAATTTGGATGTTGTCTGAACTATTAAATAATAAAAACAAGACCGAGTAAAAACTAACCCAAAACTGTAACCTGGACAGTTTGAATTCAAGAGCTAACTCGAAGCATCGAATGAGGTCCGAATAAGCCGAAACGTTTTTTTTCTCGAAAGATAACTTCTTAAACTTGAACTCACTCGTAAAATATTTGAGTTAAACTTCAAAGCGGCCTAAGTAATTTGCTCACAAATATCGGACATGCTGCTGGCTTAAACCCGGTTCCTTATGTCTTGAATCCTTTGAAGGTTTGGACAAATATACTTAATTGAAATGTAATTTATTTGCATAAATAAGTCTATTACGATGTTAATAAACTCTCTTAGCAACTAAATCAAAGTTAGATAAACATTATGGCTAATTGAGGATGGCATAGGCTAAGTTACATCATCCTCGCCTTGTTAGAAAACATTTGTCCTCAAATTTTCACCACATAATCTGGCTGAAACAACACCAACTATTTAAACAAGTCTTTCTTGGTCTTGTAGGCCCTTTTCCATTCATTCCCCTTACTAATTAGAATCTGGTTTGGTGGGGATCCTTCGGACTTGTCTCTAACCCATTCCTTAAAGCCTCTAATTTCGAAATTAGACACCTTAGGTAGCGGTTCACAAGAAGCGAGGAAAACGCTTGAATGCTCATGGTTCTTTGGTGGGTGGCTTGTGCTTAAACTAAGCACTTGACCTTCATCTGTTTTCACCTCAACTTCTTTTAAACTATACGCCACTTCCTTCTCCTTTTCTTTCTCAATTGCCTCCCCCTTCAAAACCTCGCAAGCACCTTCGTCATCTTCATATTCATCAAATTTGGGTGGTAGATCTAAGTTAACCTTCATGTCTTCTTCTTCTTGAACGTCTTCCACATTGGCTTCCTTTTCTTCCTATCTTGTGTTGTCAACCTCATTAGCTTCGTGATTTTAGTCTACTTTCAGTTAAACCAAGGGCAGTTTTGCTTCCTTCGTAATTTCAAACCAGAAGAAGAGTATATCAAATCGATATTGTAACATTTTGAGGTTTATTTCTTGTGTTCTAAGATCGAAGACTTCAGGTTTATCTTGTACTTTGAGGAGCTTTCGTCAAGATATTGCTTTCCTAAAACTCATGGCGAAAGTGGGTGAATAAGGGTTGTGTTTGGGGCTGAAGTTGACTAATGTGTTCGGATTGTTTTTGTGGCTGAGCTTGAGGGCGTACGGATGGCGTGGGTTTCCAGCCAAGTTCTGAACTTACTCTGATGCCAAAACTAATCTACCTCTCAATGGTTAAGCTTAACTCAATTCAAGAGTAAAAGCTAAAACAAAGAAAGATTACAGTTAATGAACAAGGATAGAACCTAAATGAATCCTTCTATACAGATTTCAGCACCAAAGATCAATCTAGTGAAACTAAACTCTAACATAGACATAAATTTCACCACTAAGCTTGAGTTTAGGGCCCTCGGGTTAATTAGGATACAGATATCACCACCTAACACTCTCTTGATCACAAGTCTTACTGGCCTAATTAAAGATAACCAAGTACAGAATTTAAGGTAACAACATTGAGGTGTTTCAAGCTCAACATCAGATTTCAATTTCACAACACTTGAGTTAAAAAATGAGTGCCAAGCTATTTATGTTGGCACACCCAAGGCTTTCCTTATTGATTAGGTAATAATTAAAAGATCACTTAATGTAAAGGAAGCTCACTAAGTATACTTACACACCTAAGTACACGGTTCAGCATATAACCAAAGAAAACAAGGTCAAATGAGTCTAATAGCTTTAAAATGATTAACTCAAGGTATCCTTGATGATCATTGGCAGCAAGAGTGATGTTTTCCACCCATGGAAGGAAAGAATACACGACTTCCAGTTCGAAATAAGGAGAGGAATGCATGCTTGCCACATCTTGTCATATTGTCCGAATGAGAGATTGCAAAGTGGGATAGTCTTCTCCTTCCATGTGGCATTTTCTCCATTCGTGAGTCACCTGGTGACTCAGCTTAAGCTACCAACCTAGTACACACACACCCTGGAAGAGGAAACCCAATTAGGCGGGAAAAACTCCCTTGCTCAGAAACTAGCTGCTAGGTGGTGCTTGGAGACCAGTCTTTCCTACTATTGGGCCACTGTATTTTGCTGATGGAGATGAGATTCCCTTACTAATGGGGAAACCTGAAGATGTCTATGTACGCCCCTTTTTCAAAATCACGATTTGGACATCGTTAAGTGCCCTAAACAGCCAGATCTTTCAAACCGTGCAGATTCCACGCCTGCTAGGCAACGTTGACAAAATGACAGAACTGGACCCCTTAACGTGCTCTTTTAGCTCCCTGCTTAACATAGTAAATAAACTGGGCATCTTAACTGAACTAAATAAAAAATAATACGCAATTTGGATGTTGTCTGAACTATGAAATAATAAAAACAAGACCGAGTAAAAACTAACCCAAAACTGTAATGTGGACAGTTTGAATTCAAGAGCTAATTCGAAGCATCGAATGAGGTCCGAATAAGCTGAAACCTTTTTTTTCTCGAAAGATAACTTCTTGCACTTGAACTCACTGGTAAAATATTTGAGTTAAACCTCAAAGTGGCCTAAGTAATTTGCTCACAAATATCGGATATGCTGCTGGCTTTAACCAGGTTCCTTATATCTTAAACCCTTTGAAGGTTTGGACAAATATACTGAATTTAAAAGTAATTTAATTGCATAATTAAGTCTATTACGATGTTAATGAACTCTCTTGGCAAAAAAATCAAAGTTAGATAAACATTATGGCTAATTGAGGATGGCATAGGCTAAGTTACATCATCCTCCCCTTGTTAGAAAACATTAGTCCTCAAATTATCACCACATGATCTAGCTGTAACAACACTAACTATTTAAACAAGTCTTTCTTGGTCTTGTAGGCCCTTTTCCATTCATTCCCCTTACTAATTAGAATCTGGTTTGGAGGGGATCCTTCAGACTTCTCTTGAACCCATTCCTTAAAGGCTCTAATTTCGAAATTAGGCACCTTAGGTAGCGGTTCACCAGAAGCGAGGAAAAGGCTTAAATGCTCATGCTTCTTTGGTGGGTGGCTTCTGCTTAAACTAAGCATTTGACCTTCATCTGTTTTCACCTCAACTTCTTATAAACTATACGCCACTTCCTTCTCCTTTTCTTCCTCAATTGCCTCCCCCTTCAAAACCTCGCGAGCACCTTCGTCATCTTCATATTCATCAAATTTAGGTGGTGGATCTAAGTTAACCTCCGTGTCTTCTTCTTCTTGAACGTCTTCCCCATTGACTTCCTTTTCTTCCTATCTTGTGGTTTCAACCTCATTACCTTCGTGACTTTAGTCTACTTCTGGTTAAGCCATGGCCAGTTTTGCTTCCTTCGTAATTTCAAACCAGAAGGAGAGTGTATAAAATTGATATTGTAACATTTTCAGGTTTATTTCTTGCATTATGAGATCAAAGACCTCAGGTTTATCCTGTAGTTTGAGGAGCTTTCTTCAGGATATGGCTTTCCTGGAACTCATGGTGAAAGTGGGTGAAAAAGGGTTATGTGTGGGACTGAATTTGAGTAATGTGTTCGGATTGTGTTTGTGGCTGAGTTTGAGGGCGTACGGATGGTTAAGCCTGGTCTGAACTTGCTCTGATACAAAAACTGATCTACCTCTCAATGGTTAAGCTTAACTCAATTCAAGAGTAAAAGCTAAAACAAAGAAATATTACAATCAACGAACAAGGATAGAACCTAAATCAATCCTTGGATACAGATTTCACTACCAAAGATTAATCTATTGAAACTAAACTCTAACATAGACATAGATTTCACCACTACAATTGCGTTTAGGGCCTTTAGCATAATTAGGATACAGATATCACCACCTAATCAAGGCCTAAGACTCTCTTGATCACCAGTCTAATTGGCCTAATCAAAGAAAAGCAAGTAGAGAATTTAAGGTAACAACATTGAGGAGTTTCAAGCTCAACTTCAGATTTCAATTTCACAACACTTGAGTTAAAAAAGGAGGGCCAAGCTATTTATATTGGCACGCCCAAGGATTTCCGTAGTCATTAGGTAATCATTAAAAGATCACTTAATGTACAGGAAGCTCACTAGGTATACTTACACACCTAAGTACACGGTTCAGCATATAACCAAAAGGAAACAAGGTAAAATGAGTCTAACAGCTTTAAAATGATTAACTTAAGGTATCCTTGCTGATCATTGGCAGCAAGAGTGATGTTTTCCACCCATGGAAGGAAAGAATACACGACTTCCACTTCGAAATAAGGAGAGGAATGCATGCTTGCCACAGCTTCTCATATTGTCCGAATGCGAGATTGCAAAGTGGGATAATCTTCTTCTTCTATGTGGAATTTTCTCCTATCATGAGTCACCTGGTGACTCAGCATAAGCTACTAGCCTAGTACACACACACATTGGAGGAGGAAACCCAATTGGGGGGAAAAACGCCCCTGCTCAGAAACCAACGCCTAGGTGGTGCTTGGAGATCAGTCTTTGCTACTATTGGGCCACTGTATTTTGGTGATTGAGACGAGATTCCCTTACTAATTGGGAAACCTGAAGATGTCTATGTACGCCCGTTTTTCAAAATCACGATTTGGACATCGTTAAGTGCCCTAAACAGCCAGATCTTTCAAACTGTGCAGGTTCAGTCGCCTGCTAGGGAGCGTTGACAAAATGACTGAACTGGACCCCTTAACGTGCTCTTCAAAATAGTTACACAATTTGGATGTCGTCTAAACTATGAAATAACAAAAACATGACTAAGTAAAAACTAACCCAAAACTGTAACCTGGACAGTTTGAATTCAAGAGCTAATTAGAAGCATCAAATGAGGTCCGAATAAGCTGAAATGTTTTTTTTCTCGAAAGACAACTTCTTTAACTTGAACGCACAGGTAAAATATTTGAGTTAAACCTCAAAGCGGCCTAAGTAATTTGCTCACAAATATCGGACATGCTGCTGGCCCCAACCCGGTTCCACATGTCTTGAATCCTTTGAGGGTTTGACAAATATACTGAATTTAAAAGTAATTTATTTGCATAATTAAGTCTATTACGATGTTAATAAACTCTCTTAGCAAATAAATCAAAGTTAGATAAACATTATGGCTAATTGAGGATGGCATAGGCTAAGTTACATCATCCTCCCCTTGTTAGAAAACATTTGTCATCAAATTTTCACCACATGATCTGGCTAAAACAACACCAACTATTTACACAAGTCTTTCTTGGTCTTGTAGGCCCTTTTCCATTGATTCCCCTTACTAGTTAGAATCTGCTTTGGAGGGGATCCTTCGGACTTCTCTTGAACCCATTCCTTAAAGGCTCTAATTTCGAAATTAGACATCTTAGGTAGCGATTCACCAGAAGTGAGGAAAAGGCTTAAGAGCTCATGCTTCTTTGGTGGGTGGCTTGCACTTAAACTAAGCATTTGACCTTCATCTTTTTTCACCTCAACTTCTTATAAACTATACGCCACTTCACCTTTTCTTGCTCAATTGCCTCCCCCTTCAAAACCTCGCAAGCACCTTCGTCATCTTCATATTCATCAAATTTTGGTGGGAGATCTAAGTTAACCTCCATGTCTTCTTCTTCTTGAACGTCTTCCACATTGGGTTCCTTTTCTTCCCATCTTTTGTTGTCCACCTCATCAGCTTCGTGATTTTAGTCTACTTTCGGTTAGTTTTGCTTCCTTCGTAATTTCAAACTGGAAGGACAGTATATCAAATCGATATTGTAACATTTTGAGGTTTATTTCTTGCACTCTAAGATCAAAGACTTCAGGTTCATCGTGTACTTTGAGGAGCTTTCGTCAAGATATTACTTTCCTAAAACCCATGGCAAAAGTGGGTGAAAAAGGGTTATGTTTGCGGCTGAACTTGAGTAATATGTTCGAATTGTGTTTGTGGCTGAGTTTGAGGGCGTACGGATCGCGTGGGTTTCCAGCTAAGTTCTGACCTTGCTCTGATGCCAAAACTAATCCACCTCTCCATGGTTAAGCTTAACTTAATTCAAGAGTAAAAGCTAAAAGGAAGAAAGATTACAGTCAAGGGACAAGGATAGAACCTAAATGAATCCTTGGATAAAGATTTCACCACCAAAGATCAATCTAGTGAAACTAAACTCTAACATAGACATAGATTTCACCCCAAAGCTTGAGTTTAGGGCCCTCAGGTTAATTAGGATACAGATATCACCACCTAATCAACACCTAAAACTCTCTTGATCACCAGTCTAACTGGCCTAATTAAAGATAAGCAAATAGAGAATTTAAGGCAACAACAATGAGGAGTTTCAAGCTCGACGTCAAATTTCAATTCCACAACACTTGAGTTAAAAAATGAGTGCCAAGCTATTTATGTTGGCATGCCCTAGGCTTTTCTTAGTCATTAGGTAATCATTAAAAGATCACTTAATGTAAAGGAAGCTCACTAAGTATACTTACACACTTAAGTACGCGATTCAGCATATAACCAAAGACAACAAGGTCAAATGAGTCTAATAGCTTTAAAATGATTAACTTAAGGTATGCTTGATGATCATTGGCAGCAAGATTGATATTTTCCACCCATGGAAGGAAAGAATACACGACTTCCAGTTCGAAATAAGGAGAGGAATGCATGCTTGCCACATCTTGTCATATTGTCAGAATGAGAGATTGCAAAGTGGGATAATCTTCTCCATCCAAGTGGCATTTTCTCCATTCATGAGTCACTTGGTGACTCAGCTTAAGCTACCAACCTAGTACACACACACCTTGGAAGAGGAAACCCAATTAGGGGGGAAAAACTCCCTTGCTCAGAATCCAGCTGTTAGGTGGTGGTTGGAGATCAGTCTTTCCCACTATTTGGCCACTGTATTTTGCTGATTGAGATGAGATTCCCTTACTAACGGGGAAACCTGAAGATGTCTATGTACGCCCCTTTTTCAAAATCACGATTTGGACATCGTTAAGTGCCCTAAACAGCTAGATCTTTCAAACCGTGCAGATTCAGTTGCCTGCTAGGCAACGTTGACAAAATGACTGAACTGGACCCCTTAACGTTCTCTTCTGGCTTTCTGCTTAACATAATAAGTAAACATGACATCTTAACTGAACTAAATAAAAAATATTTACACAATTTGGATGCCTTCTGAACTGTGAAATAATAAAAACAAGATCGACTAAAAACTAGCCCAAAACTGTAACCTGGACAGTTTGAATTCAAGAGCTAATTCGAAGCATCGAATGAGGTCCGAATAAGCTGAAACGTTTTTTTTTCTCGAAAGATAACTTCTTGAACTTGAACTCACTGGTAAAATATTTGATTTAAACCACAAAGTGGCCTAAGTAATTTGCTCACAAATACCGGACACGCTGCTGGCATCAATGAGGTTCCTTATGTCTTGAATCCTTTGAAGGTTTGGACAAATACACTGAATTTATAAGTAATTTATTTGCATAAATAAGTCTATTACGATGTTAATAAACTCTCTTAGCAAATAAATCGAAGTTAGACAAACATTATGGCTAACTGAGGATGGCATAGGCAAGTAACATCATCCTCCCCTTGTTAGAAAACATTTGTCCTCAAATTTTCACCACATGATCTGGCTGAAACAAGACCAACTATTTAAACAAGTCTTTCTTGGTCTTGTAGGCCCTTTTTCCATTCATTCCCCTTACTAATTAGAATCTGGTTTGGAGGGGATCCTTCAGACTTGTCTTGAACCCATTCCTTAAAGGCTCCAATTTCGAAATTAGACATCTTAGGTAGCAGTTCACCAGAAGTGAGGAAAATGCTTGAATGCTCATGCTTCTTTGGTGGGTGGCTTGTGCTTAAACTAAGCAGTTGACCTTCATCTGTTTTCACCTCAACTTCTTATAAACTATATGCCACTTCCTTCTCCTTTTCTTGCTCAATTGCCTCCCCCTTCAAAACATCGCAAGCACCTTCGTCATCTTCATATTCATCAAATTTTGGTGCTAGATCTAAGTTAACCTCCACGTCTTCTTCTTCTTGAACGTCTTCCACATTGGCTTCCTTTTCTTTCTATCTTGTGTTGTCAACCTCATTAGCTTCGTGATTTTAGTCTACTTTCGGTTAAACCATGGGCAGTTTTGGTTCCTTCGTAATTTCAAACCAGAAGGAGAGTATATCAAATCGATATTGTAATATTTTGAGGTTTATTTCTTGTATTCTAAGATCAAAGACTTCAGGTTTATCCTCTACTTTGAGGAGATTTCGTCAAGATATTGCTTTCCTAAAACTCATGGCGAAAGTGGGTGAATAAGGGTTATGTCTTGGGCTTAATTTGAGTAATGTCTTCGGATTGTGTTTGATGCTGAGTTTGAGGGCGTACGGATGGCGTGGGTTTCCAGGCCAGTTCTGAACTTGCTCTGATGCTAAAAATGATCTACCTCTCAATGGTTAAGCTTAACTCAATTCAAGAGTAAATGCTAAAACAAAGAAAGATTACAGTCAAGGAACAAGGATAGAACCTAAATGAATCCTTGGATATAGATTTCACCACCAAAGATCAATCTAGTGAAACTAAACTCTAAGATAGACAAAGATTTCACCACTAAGCTTGAGTTTAGGGCCCTCAGGTTAATTAGGATACAGATATCACCACCTAATCAACACCTAACACTCCCTTGATCACCAGTCTAACTGGCCTAATTAAAGATAAGCAATTACAGAATTTAACGTAGCAACATTAAGGAGTTTCAAGCCCAAGTTCAGACTTCAATTTCACAACACTTGAGTTAAAAAATGAGTGCCAAGCTATTTATATTGGCACGCCCAAGGATTTCCTTATTCATTAGGTAATCATTAAAAGATAACTTAATGTAAAGGAAGCTCACTAAGTATGCTTTCACACCTAAGTACACGGTTCAGCATATAACCAAAGAAAACAAGGTCAAATGAGTCTAATAGCTTTAAAATGATTAACTTAAGGTATCCTTGATGATCATTCGCAACAAGATTGATGTTTTCAACCGATGGAAGGAAAGAATAAACGACTTCCAGTTCGAAATAAGGACAGGAATGCACGCTTGCCACATCTTGCCATATTGTCCGAATGAGAGATTGGAAGGTGGGATAAACTTCTCCTTCCATGTGGCATTTTCCCCATTGATGAGTCACCCGGTGACTCAGCTTAAGCTACCAACCTAGTACACACACAACTTGGAAGAGGAAACCCAATTAAGGGGGAAAAACTCCCTTGCTCAAAAACCAGCTGCTAGGTGGTGCTTGAAGATCAGTCTTTCCTACTATTGGGCCACTGTATTTTGCTGATTAGGATGAGATTCCCTTACTAATGGGAAAACCTGAAGATGACTATGTACGCCCCTTTTTCAAAATCACGATTTGGACATCGTTAAGTGTCCTCAACAACCAGATCTTTCAAACCCTGTAGATTCAGTCGCCTGCTAGGCAGTGTTGACAAAATGACTGAACTGGACCCCTTAACGTGCTCTTCTGGCCTTCTCCTTAACATAACAAATAAACTGGACTTCTTAACTGAACTAAATAAAAAATCATTACTCAATTTGGATGTCTTCTGAACTATGAAATAATAAAAACAAGACCGGCTAAAAACTAGCCCAAAACTGTAACCTGGACAGTTTGAATTCAAGAGCTAATTCGAAGCATCGAATGAGGTCCGAATAAGCTGAAACGTTTTTTTTTTTCTCGAAAGATAACTTCTTGAACTTGAACTCACTAGTAAAATATTTGAGTTAAACCTCAAAGCGGCATAAGTAATTTGCTCACAAATATCGGACATGCTGCTGGCTTCAACCCG
>JACYFF010031952.1:64791587-64816169 GCA_017589665.1 Selenicereus undatus
TTCCTACTATTGGGCCACTGTATTTTGCTGATTGAGATGAGATTCCCGCACTAATGGGGAAACCTAAAGATGACCATTTACGCCCCTTTTTCAAAATCACGATTTGGACATCGTTAAGTGCCCTAAACAGCCAGATCTTTCAAACCGTGCAAATTGCGTCGCCTGCTAGGCAGCGTTGACAAAATGACTGAACTGCACCCTTAACGTGCTCTTTTGACTTTCTGCTTAACATAATAAATAAACTGGACATCTTAACTGAACTAAATAAAAGATAATTACACAATTGGGATATCTTCTGAACTATGAAATAATAAAAACAAGACCGACTAAAAACTAACATAAAACTGTAACCTGGACAGTTTGAATTCAAGAGCTAATTTGAAGCATGAATGAGGTCCGAATAAGCTGAAACGTTTTTTTTCTCGAAAGATAACTTCTTGAACTTGAAGTCACTGGTAAGATATTTGAGTTAAACCTCAAAGCGGGCTAAGTAATTTGCTCACAAATATCGGACATGCTGCTGGATTCAACCCGGTTACTTTTGTCTTGAATCCTTTGAAAGTTTGGACAAATACACTGAATTTAAAAGTAATTTATTTGCATAAATAAGTCTATTACGATGCCAATAAACTCTCTTCGCAAACAAATCAAAGTTAGATAAACATTATGGCTAATTGAGGATGGCATAGGCTAAGTTACATCATCCTCCCCTTGTTAGAACACATTTGTCCTCAAATTTTCACCACATGATCTGGCTGAAACAACACCAACTATTTAAACCATTCTTTCTTGGTCTTGTAGGCCCTTTTCCATTCATTCCCTTACTAATTAGAATCTGGTTTGGAGGGGATCCTTCGGACTTGTCTTGAACCCATTCCTTAAAGGCTCTAATTTCGAAATTAGACACCTTAGGTAGCAGTTCACCAGAAGTGAGGAAAACGCTTAAATGCTCATGCTTCTTTGGTGGGTGGCTTTTGCTTAGACTAAGCATTTGACCCTCATCTGTTTTCACTTCAACTTCTTATAAACTATACGCCACTTCCTTCTCCTTTTCTTGCTCAATTTCCTCCCCCTTCAAAACCTCGCAAGCACCTTCGTCATCTTCATATTCATCAAAGTTTGGTGGTAGATCTAAGTTAACCTCCATGTCTTCTTCTTCTTGAACGTCTTCCACATTGGCTTCCCTTTCTTCCTACCTTGTGTTGTCAACCTCATGAGCTTCGTGATTTTAGTCTACTTTCGGTTAAACCAAGGGCACTTTTGCTTCCTTCGTAATTTCAAACCAGAAAGAGAGTATATCAAATCGATATTGTAACATTTTGAGGTTTACTTCTTGCATTCTAAGATCAAAGACTTCAGGTTTATCCTGTACTTTGAGGAGCTTTCGTCAAGATATTTCTTTTGCTAAAACTCATGGTGAAACTAATTGGAATCTGGTTTGGAGGGGATCCTTCGGACTTGTCTTGAACCCATTCCTTAAAGGCTCTAATTTCGAAATTAGGCACCTTAGGTAGCGGTTCACCAAAAGCGAGGAAAAGGCTTAAATGCTCATGCTTCTTTGGTGGGTGGCTTGTGCTTAAACTAAGCATTTGACCTTCATCTGTTTTCACCTCAACTTCTTGTAAACTATACGCCACTTCCTTCTCCTTTTCTTGCTCAATTTCCTCCCCCTTCAAAACCTGGCAAGCACCTTCGTCGTCTTCATATTCATAAAATTTTGGTGGTATAGATCTAAGTTAACCTCCATGTCCTCTTCTCCTTGACCGTCTTCCACATTGGCTTCCATTTCTTCCTATCTTGTGGTTTCGACCTCATTACCATCATGACTTTAGTCTACTTCTGGTTAAACCATGGCCAGTTTTGCTTCCTTCGTAATTTCAAACCAGAAGGAGAGTATATCAAATTGATATTGTAACATTTTCAGGTTTATTTCTTGTACTCTGAGATCAAAGACATCAGGTTTATCCTGTAGTTTGAGGAGCTTTCTTCAGGATATGGCTTTCCTAGAACTCATGGTGAAAGTGGGTGAATAAGGGTTATGTTTGGGGCTGAATTTGAGTAATGTGTTCGGATTGTGTTTGTGGCTGAGTTTGAGGGCGTGCGGAAGGTTAAGGTTGCTCTGAACTTGCTCTGATACCAAAACTGATCTACCTCTCAATGGTTAAGCTTAACTCAATTCAAGAGTAAAAGCTAAAACAAAGAAAGATTACAGTCAAGGAACAAGGATAGAAGCTAAATGAATCCTTGGATACAGATGTCACAACCAAAGATCAATCTAGTGAAACTAAACTCTAACATAGACGTAGATTTCACCACTAAGCTTGAGTTTAGGGCCCTCAGGTTAATTAGGATACAGATTTCACCACCTAATCAACACGTAGCACTCTCTTGATCACTAGTATAACTGGCCTAATTAAAGATAAGCAAGTAGAGAATTTCAGGTAACAACATTGAGGAGTTTCAAGCCCAACCTTAGATTTCAATTTCACAACACTTGAGTTAACATATGAGTGCCAAGCTATTTATGTTGGCATGCCCAAGGCTTTCCTCAGTCATTAGGTAATCATTAAAAGATCACTTAATGTAAAGGAAGCTCACTAAGTACACCTACACACCTAAGTACACGATTCAACATATAACCAAAGAAAACAAGGTCAAATGAGTCTAATAGCTTTAAAATGATTAACTTAACATATCCTTGATGATGATTCGCAACAACAGTGATGTTTTCCACCCATGGAAGGAAAGAATACACGACTTCCAGTTCGGAATAAGGAGAGGAATGAATGCTTGCCACATCTTGTCATATTGTCCGAATGAGAGATTGGAAGGTGGGATAATCTTCTCCTTCCATGTGGCATTTTCTCCACTCATGAGTCACCTGGTGACTCAACCTAAGCTACCAACCTAGTACACACACACCTTGGAAGAGGAAACCCAATTAAGGGGGAAAAACTCCCTTGCTCAGAAACCAGCTGCTAGGTGGTGCTTGAACATCAGTCTTTCCTACTATTGGGCCACTGTATTTTGCTAATTGAGATGAGATTCCCTTACTAATGGGGAAACCTGAAGATGTCTATGTATGCCCCTTGTTCAAAATCACGATTTGGACATCATTAAGTGCCCTAAACAGCCAGATCTTTCAAACCGTGCAGATTCAGACACATGCTAGGCAGCGTTGACAAAATGACTGAACTAGACCCCTTAACGTGCTCTTCTGGCTTTCTGCTTAACATAATAAATAAACTGCACATCTTAACTAAACTAAATAAAAAATAATTACACAATTTGGATGTATTCTAAACTATGAAATAATAAAAACAAGACCGACTAAAAACTAACCCAAAACTGTAACCTGGACAGTTTGAATTCAAGAGCTAATTCGAAGCATTGAACGAGGTCCAAATAAGCTGAAATGTTTTTTTTCTCGAAAGATAATTTCTTGAACTTGAACCCACTGGTAAAATATTTGAGTTAAACCTCAAGGCGGCCTAAGTAATTTGCTCACAAATATCAGACATGCTGCTGGCTTCAACCCAATTCCTTATGTCTTGAATGTTTTGATGGTTTGGACAAATATACTGAATATAAAAGTAACTTATTTGCATAATTAAGTGCATTACGACGTTAATAAACTCTCTTAGCAAATAAATCAAAGTTAGATAAACATTATGGCTAATTGAGGATGGCATAGGCTAAGTTACATCATCCCCCCCTTGTTAGAAAACATTTGTCCTCAAGTTTTCACCACATGATATGGATGAAACAACACCAACTATTTAAACAAGTCTTTCTTGGTCCTGTAGGATCTTTTATATTCATTCCCCTTACTAATTAGAATCTGGTTTGGAGGGGATCCTTCGGACTTGTCTTGAACCCATTCCTTAAAGGCTCTAATATCGAAATTAGACACCTTAGGTAGCGGTTCACCAGAAGTGGGGAAAAGGCTTAAATGCTCATGGTTCTTTACTGGGTGACTTGAGCTTAAAATAAGCATTTGACGTTCATCTGTTTTGACCTCCTTCTCCTATTCTTGCTCAATTGCCTCCCCCCTCAAAACCTCGCAAGCACCTTCGTCATCTTCACATTCATCAAATTTTGGTGGTAGATCTAAGTTAACCTCCATGTCTTGTTCTTGAACGTCTTCCACATTGGCTTCCTTTTCTTCCTATCTTGTGTTGTCAACCTCATTAGCTTCGTCATTTTAGTCTACTTTCGGTTAAACCAAGGGCAGTTTTGCTTCCTTTGTAATTTCAAACAAGAAGAAGAGTATATCAAATCGATATTGTAACATTTTCAAGTTTATTTCTTGCATTCTAAGATGGAAGACTTCAGGTTTATCTTGTACTTTGAGGGTTATGTTTATGGCTGAATTTGAGTAATGTGTTCGGATTGTGTTTGTGGCTGAGTTTGAGGGCGTACGGATGGCGTGGGCTTCCAGCCAAGTTCTGTACTTGCTCTGATACCAAAACTGATCTACCTCTCAATGGTTAAGCTTAACTGAATTCAAGAGTCAAAGCTAAAACAAGGAAACATTACAGTTGAGGAACAAGAATAGAACCTAAATCAATCCTTGGATACAAATTTCACCATCAAAGATCAATCTAGTGAAACTAAACTCTAACATAGACATAGATTTCACCACTAATCTTGAGTTTAGGGCCCTCATGTTAATTAGGATACAGATATCACCACCTAATCGACGCCTAAAACTCTCTTGATCACCAGTCTAATTGGCCTAATTAAAGATAAGCAAGTAGAGAATTTAAGGTAACAACATTGAGGAGTTTCAAGCTCAACTTCAGATTTCAATTTCACAACACTTGAGTTAAAAAATGAGTGCCAAGCTATTTATATTGGCACGCCCAAGGCTTTCCTTAGTCATTAGGTAATCATTAAAAGATCACTTTATGTAAAGGAAGCTCACTAAGTAAACTTGCACACCTAAGTACACGGTTCAACATATAACCAAAGAAAACAAGGTCAAATGAGTCTAATAGCTTTAAAATGATTAACTTAAGGTATCCTTGATGATCATTGGCAGCAAGAGTGATATTTTCCACCCATGGAAGGAAAGAATACACGATTTCCAGCTCGAAATAAGTAGAGGAATGCATGCTTGCCACATCTTGTCATATTGTCTGAATGACAGATTGCAAAGTGGGATAATCTTCTTCTTCTATGTGGCATTTTCTCCATTCATGAGTCACCTGGTGACCCAGCTTAAGCTACCAACCTAGTACACAGACACCTTGGAGGAGGAAAGCCAGTTAGGGGGGAAAAACTCCCTGCTCATAAACCAGCTGCTAGGTGGTGCTTGTAGATAAGTCTTTCCTACTATTGGGCCACTGTATTTTCCTCAATGAGATGAGATTCCCTTACTAATGGGGAAACCCTAAGACGTCTATGTACGCCCCTTTTTCAGAATCACGATTTGGACATCGTTAAGTGACCTAAATAGCCAAATCTTTCAAACTGTGCAAATTCATTTGCCTGCTAGGCAGCGTTGACAAAATGACTGAACTGGACCCCTTAATGTGCTCTTCTTGTTTTGTGCTTAGCATAATAAATAAACTGGACATCCTAACTGAAATAAATAAAAAATAATTACACAATTGTGATGTCGTCCAAACTATGAAATAATAAAAACAAGACCAAGCAAGAACCAACCCAAAACTGTAACATGGACAGTTTGAATTCAAGAGCTAATTCGAAGCATCAAATGAGGTCTGAATAAGCTGAAATTTTTTTTTCTCGAAAGATAAGTTCTTGAACTTGAACTCAATGGAAAAATATTTGAGTTAAACCTCAAAGCGGCCTAAGTAACTTGGCTCACAAATGTCGAATATGCTACTGGCTTCAACCCGATTCCTTATTTCTTGAATCCTTTGAAGGTTTTGACAAATATACTAAATTTAAAAGTAATTTAATTGCATAATTAAGTTTATTGCGATGTTAATACACTCTCTTAGAAAATAAATCAATGTTAGATAAACATTATGGCTAATTGAGGATGGCATAGGCTAAGTTACATCATCCTCCCCTTGTTAGAAAACATTTGTCCTCAAATTTTCACCACATGATCTGACTGAAACAACACCAACCATTTAAACAAGTCTTTCTTGGTCTTGTAGGCCCCTTTCCATTCATTCCCCTTACTAATAAGAATCTGGTTTGGAGGGGATCCTTCGGACTTGTCTTGAACCCATTCCTTAAAGGCTATAATTTCGAAATTAGACACCTTAGGTCCCGGTTCACCAGAAGTGAGGAAAAGGCTTAAATGCTCATGGTTCTTTTTGTGGGTGGCTTGTGCTTAAACTAAGCGTTTGACCTTCATCTGTTTTCACCTCAACTTCTTTTAAACTATACGCCACTTCCTTCACCTTTTGTTGCTCAATTGCCCCCCTTTCAAAACCTCGCAAGCACCTTCGTCATCTTCATATTCATCCTAGTTTGGTGGTAGATATAAGTTAATGTCCATGTCTTCTTCTTCTTGAACGTCTTCCACATTGGCTTCCTTTTCTTCCTATCTTGTGTTGTCAACCTCATTACCTTCGTCACTTTAGTCTACTTGCGGTTAAACCAAGGGCTGTTTTGCTTCCTTCGTTTTTTCAAACCAGAAGGAGAGTATATAAAATTGATATTGTAACATTTTCAGGTATATTTGTTGCATTCTGAGATCAAAAACATTAGGTTTATCCTGTAGTTTGAGGAGCTTTCTTCAGGATATGGCTTTCCTAGAACTCATGGTGAATGTGGCTGAATAAGGGTTATGTTTGGGGCTGAATTTGCGTAATGTGTGCGGATTGTGTTTGTGGCTGAGTTTGAGGGCGTACGCATGGTTAAGATTGCTCTAAACTTGCTCTGATAGCAAAATTGATCTACCTCTCAATGGTTAAGCTTAACTCAATTCACGAGTAAAAGCTAAAACAAAGAAAGATTACAATCCAGGAACAAGGATAGAAGCTAAATCAATCCTTGGATACAGACTTCACCACCAAAGATCAATCTAGTGAAACTGAACTCTAACATAGACATAGATTTCACCACTAAGCTTGAGTTTAGGGCCCTTAGGTTAATTATTATACAGATATCACCACCTAATCAACGCCTAAGACTCTTTTGATCACCAGTCTAATTGGCCTAATTAAAGATAAGCAAGTAGAGAATTTAAGGTAACAACATTGAGGAGTTTCAAGCTCAACTCCAGATTTCAATTTCACAACACTTGAGTTAAAAAAGGGGGACAAAGCTATTTATATTGGCATGCCCAAGGCTTTCCTTAGTCATTAAGTAATCATTAAAAGATCACTTAATGTGAAGGAAGCTCGCTAAGTATACTTACACACCTAAGCACACAGTTCAGCCTCTAACCGAAAGAAAACAATGTCAAATGAGTCTAATGGCTTTAAAATGATTAACTTAAGGTATCCTTGATGATCTTTGGCAGCAAGAGTGATGCCTTCTGCCCATGGAAGGAAAGAATACATGACTTCCACTTTGAAATAAGGAGAGGAATGCTTGCATGCCACATCTTGTCATATTGTCTGAATGCGAGATTGCAAAGTGGGATAATCTTCTTCCATATGGCATTTCCTCCAATAATGAGTCACCTGGTGACTCAGCATAAGCTACCAGCCTAGTACGCACACACATTGGAGGAGGAAACCCAATTAGGTGGGAAAAACACCCCTGCTCAGAAACCAGTTGCTAGGTGGTGCTTGGAGATCAGTCTTTGCTACAATTGGGGCACTGTATTTTGGTGATTGAGATGCGATTCCCTTGCTAATAGGGAAACCTGAAGATGTCTATGTACGGCCCTTTTTTAAAATCACTATTTGGACATCGTTAAGTGCCCTAAAAAGCCAGATCTTTCAAACCGTGCAGATTCAGTCGCCTACTAGGCAGCGTTGACAAAATGATTGAACTGGACCCCTTAATGTGCTCTTCTGGCTTTCTGCTTAACATAATAAATAAATTGGACATCTTAACAGAACTGAAGAAAAAATAATTACACAATTTGGATGTCGTCTGAACTATGAAATAATAAAAACATGACGAGTAAAAACTAACCCAAAACTGTAACCTGGACAATTTGAATTCAAGAGCTAATTCCAAGCATCAAATGAGGTCTGAATAAGCTGAAATGTTTTTTTTCTTGAAAGATAACTTCTTGAACTTGAACTCACTTGTAAAATATTTGAGTTGAACCTCAAAGCGGCCTAAGTAATTTGCTCACAAATATCGGACATGCTGCTGGCTTCAACTCGGTTCCTTATGTCTTGAATCCCTTGAAGGTTTGGACAAATATACTGAATTTAAAAGTAATTTATTTGCATAATTAAGTGCATTACGATGTTAATAAACTCTCTTAGGAAATAAATCAAAGTTAGATAAACATTATGGCTAATTGAGGATGGCAAAGGGCTAAGTTACATCATCCTCCCCTTGTTAGAAAACATTTGTCCTCAAGTTTTCACCACATGATCGGGCTGAAACAACACCAACTATTTAAACAAGTCTTTCTTGGTCTTGTAGGATCTTTTCCATTCATTCCCCTTACTAATTAGAATTTGGTTTGGAGGGGATCCTTCGAACTTGTCTTGAACCCATTCCTTAAAGGCTCTAATTTCAAAATTAGACACCTTAGGTAGCGGTTCACCAGAAGTTAGGAAAAGGCTTAAATGCTCATGGTTCTTTACTGGGTGACTTGTGCTCAAACTAAGCATTTGACCTTCATCTGTTTTCACCTCAACTTCTTATAAACTATACGCCACCTCCGTCTCCTATTATTGCTCAAGTGCCTCCCCCTTCAAAACCTCGCAAGCACCTTCGTCATCTTCATATTCATTAAATTTTGGTGGTAGATCTATGTTAACCTCCATGTCTTCTTCTTCTTGAATGTCTTCCACATTGGCTTCCTTATCTTCCTATCTTGTGTTGTCAACCTCATTAGCTTCGTCATTTTAGTCTACTTTCGGTTAAACCCACGGCAGTTTTGCTTCCTTTGTAATTTCAGACCAGAAGAAGAGTATATCGAATCGATATTGTAACATTTTGAGGTTTATTTCTTGCATTCTAAGATCAAAGACTTCAGGTTTATCTTGTACTTTGAGGAGCTTTCGTCAAGATATTGCTTTCCTAGAACTCGTGGCGAAAGTAATGTGTTCGGATTGTGTTTGTGGCTAAGTTTGAGGGCGTACGGATGGCGTGGGTTTCCAATCAAGTTCAGAACTTGCTCTGATAGCAAAACTGATATGCCTCTCAATGGTTAAGCTTAACTCAATTCAAGAGTAAAAGCTAAAACAAAGAAAGATTACAGTCAAGGAAAAAGGATAGAACCTAAATGAATCCTTGGATGCAGATTTCGCCTCCAAAGATCAATCTAGTGAAACTAAACTCTAACATAGACATAGATTTCACCACTAAGCTGGAGTTTAGGGCCCTCAGCTTAATTAGGATACAGATATCACCACCTAATCAAGGCCTCAGACTCCCTTGATCACCAGTCTAATCGGCCTAATTAAAGATAAGCAAGTAGAGAATTTAAGGTAATGACATTGAGGAGTTTCAAGGTCTACTTCATATTTTAATTTCACAATACTTGAGTTGAAAAATGAGTGCCAAGCTATTTATATTGGCACGCCCAAGGCTTTCATTAGTCATTAGGTAATCATTAAAAGATCAATTAATGTAAGTGAAGCTCACTAAGTAAACTTACACACCTAAGTACACGGTTCAGCATATAACCAAAGAAAACAAGGTCAAATGAGTCTAATAGCTTTAAAATGATGAACTTAAGGTATCCTTGATTATCATTGGCAGCAAGAGTGATGTTTTCCACCCATGGAAGGAATACACGACTTCCAGCTCGAAATAAGGAGAGGAATGCATGCTTGCCATATCTTGTCATGTTGTCCGAATGAGAGATTACAAAGTGGGATAATCTTTTTCTTCCATGTGGCATTTTCTCCACTCATGAGTCACCTGGTGACCCAGCTTAAGCTACCAACCTAGTACGCACACACCTTGGAGGAGGAAACCAAATTAGGGGGGAAAAACTCCCTTGCTCATAAACCAGCTGCTAGGTGGTGCTTGGAGATCAGTCTTTCCTACTATTTGGCCACTGCATTTTGTTGATTGAGATGAGATTCCCTTACTAATGGGGAAACCTAAAGATGTCTAGATATGCCCCTTTTTCAAACCGTGCAAATTCAGTTGCCTGGTGGGCAGCGTTGACAAAATGACTGAACTGGACCCCCTTAACGTGCTCTTCTTGTTTTGCGCATAGCTTAATAAACAAACTGGACATCCTAACTGAGCTAAATAAAAAATAATTACACAATTTGGATGTCGTCTAAACTATGAAATAATAAAAACAAGACCGAGTAAAAACCAACCCAAAACTGTAACATGGACAATTTGAATTCAAGAGCTAATTCGAAGCATCAAATGAGGTCCGAATAAGCTGAAACTTTTTTTCCTCGAAATATAACTTCTTGAACTTGAACTCAATGGCAAACTATTTGAGTTAAACCTCAAAGCGGCCTAAGTAACTTGGCTCACAAATGTCGGATATGCTGCTGGCTTCAACCCGATTCCTTCTCTTGAATCCTTTGATGGTTTGGACAAATATACTGAATTTAAAAGTTATTTAATTGCATAATTAAGTTTATTACGATGTTAATACACTCTCTTAGCAATATAAATCAATGTTAGATAAACATTATTGCTAATTGAGGATGGCATAGGCTAAGTTACATCATCCTCCCCTTCTTAGAAAACATTTGTCCTCAAATTTTCACCACATGATCTGGCTGAAGCAACACCAACCATTTAAACAAGTCTTTCTTGGTCTTGTAGGCCCTTTTCCATTCATTCCCCTTACTAATTAGCATCTGGTTTGGAGGGGATCCTTCGGACCTGTCTTGAGCCCATTCCTTCAAGGCTCTAATTTCGAAATTAGACACCTTAGGTAGCGGTTCACCAGAAGTGAGGAGAACGCTTAAATGCTCATGGTTCTTTGGTGGGTGGCTTGTGCCTAAACTAAGCATCTGACCTTCATCTGTTTCCACCTCAACTTCTTACAAACTATACGCCACTTCCTTCTCCTTTTCTCGCTCAATTGCCTCCCCCTTCAAAACCTCGCAAGCACCTTCGTCATCTTCGTATTCATCAAATTTTGGTGGTAGATCTAAGTTAACCTCCTTGTCTTCTTCTTATTGAACGTCTTCCACATTGGCTACCTTTTCGTCCTGTCTTGTGGTTTCAACCTCATTATCCTCATGACTTTACTCTACTTCTGGTTAAACCGAGGGCAGTTTTGCTTCCTTCGTAATTTCAAACCAGAAGGAGAGTATATCAAATTGATATTGTAACATTTTGAGGTTTATTTCTTGCATTATGGTATCAAAGACTTCAGGTTTATCCTGTACTTTGAGGAGCTTTCTTAAGGATATGGCTTTCCTAGAACTCATGGTGAAAGTGGGTGAATAAGGGTTATGTTTTTGGCTGAATTTGAGTAACGTGTTCGGATTGTGTTTGTGGCTGTGTTTAAGGGCGTACGGATGGCGTGGGTTTAAAGCCAAGTTCTGAACTTACTCTGATACCAAAACTGATCTACCTCTCAATGGCTTAATTCAATTCAAGAGTAAAAGCTAAAGCAAAGAAAGATTATAATCAAGGAACAACGAAATAAGCTAAATCAATCCCTGGATACATATTTCATCACCAAAAATCAATCTAGTGAAACTAAACTCTAACATAGACATAGAGTTCATAACTAAGCTTGAGTTTAGGGCCCTCAGCTTAATTAGGATATAGATATCACCACCTAATCAACGCGTAAGACTCTCTTGATCATCAGTCTAATTGGCCTAAATAAAGATAACCAAGCAGAGAATTTAAGGTAACAACATTGAGGAGTTCCAAGCTCAACTTCAGATTTTAGTTTCACAACACTTGAGTTAAAAAATGAGTGCCAAGCTATTTATATTGGCACGCCCAAGGCTTTCCTTAGTCATTAGGTAATCATTAAACGACCACTTAATGTAAAGGAGGCTCAATAAGTATACTTACACACCTAAGTACATGGTTCAGCATATAACCGAAAGAAAACAAGGTCAAATGAGTCTAATAGCTTTAAAGTGATTGACTTCAGCTATACTTGATGATCATTGGCAGCAACAGTGATGTTTTCCGCCCAGGGAAGGAAAGAATACACGACTTCCACTTTGAAATAAGGAGAGGAATGCATGCTTGCCAAATCTTGTCATATTGTCCAAATGAGAGATTACAAAGTGGGGTAATCTTCTTCTTCCATGAGGCATTTTCTCCATTCATGAGTCGCCTGGTGACTCAGCTTAAGCTACCAGCCTAGTACACACAGACCTTGGAGGAGGAAACCCTATTAGGGGGGAAAAACTCCCTTGCTCAGAAACCAGCTGCTAGATGGTGCTTAGAGCTCGGTCTTTGCTGCTATTGGGCCACTACGTGTTGCTGATTGAGATGAGATTTCCTTACTAATGGGGGAACTTGAACATGTCTACGTACGCCCCTTCTTCAAAATCACGATTTGGACATTGTTAAGTGCCCTGAACAGCCAGATCTTTCAAACCGTGCAAATTCAGTCGCCTGCTAGGCAGCGTTGATAAAATGACTAAACTAGACCCCTTAACGTGCTCTTCTGGCTTTGTGCTTAGCATAATAAATCAACTGGACATCCTAACTGAACTAAATAAAAAATAATTACACAATTTGGATGTCATCTGAACTATGAAATAATAAAAACAAGACCAAGTAAAAACCAACCAAAAACTGTAACATGGACAGTTTGAATTCAAGAGCTAATTCAAAGCATCAAATGAGGTTTGAATAAGCTGAAACTTTTTTTTTTGGAAGGATAACTTCTTGAACTTGAACTCAATGGCAAAATATTTGAGTTAAACCTAAAAGCGGCCTAAGTAATTTGCTCAAAAATAGCGGATATGCTGCTAGCTTCAACACGATTGCTTATGTCCTGAATCCTTTGAAGGTTTGGACAAATATACTGAATTTAAAAGTACTATAATTGCATAATTAAGTTCATTATGATGTTAATAAACTCTCTTAGCAAAATAACTCAAAGTTAGGTAAACATTATGGCTAATTGAGGATGGCATAGGCTAAGTTACATCATCCTCCCCTTGCTAGAAAACATCTGTCCTCAAATTTTCACCACATGATCTGGCTGAAACAACACCAACCATTTAACCAAGTCTTTCTTAGTCTTGTAGGTCCTTTTCCATTCATTCCCCTTACTAATTAGAATCTGGTTTGGAGGGGATCCTTCGACCTTGTCTTGAACCCATTCCTTAAAGGCTCTAATTTCGAAATTAGACACCTTAGGCAGTGCTTCACCAGAAGTGAGGAAAAGGCTTCAATGCTCATGGTTCTTTGGTGGGTGGCTTGCGCTTCAACTAAGCATTTGACCTTCATCTGTTTTCATCTCAACTTCTTGTAAACTATACGCCACTTCCTTCTCCTTTTCTTGCTTAATTGCCTCGCCTTTCAAAACATCACAAGCACGTTCGTCATCTTCATATTCTTCAAATTTTGGTGGTAGATCTAAGTTAACCTCCATGTCTTCTTCTTCTTGAACATCTTCCACATTGGGTTCGTTTTCTTCATATCTTATGTTGTCAACCTCATTACCTTCGTGACTTTAGTCTACTTCCGGTTAAACCAAGGGCAGTTTGGCTTCCTTCGTAATTTCAAACCAGAAGGAGTGTATATCAAATTGATATTGTAACATTTTGAGGTTTATTTCTTGCATTCTGAGATCAAAGACTTCAGGTTTATGCTGTAGTTTGAGGAGATTTCTTCAGGATTTGGCTTTCCTAGAACTCGTGTTGAAAGTGGGTGAATAAGGGTTATGTTTGGGGCTGAATTTGAGTAATGTGTTCGGATTGTGTTTGTGGCGGAGTTTGAGGGCGTACGGATGGTGTGGGTTTCCAGCCAAGTTCTGAACTTCCTCTGATACCAAAACTGATCTGCCTCTCAATGGTTAAGCTTAGCTCAATTGAAGAGCAAAAGCTAAAACAAAGAAAGATTACAATCAAGGAACAAGGATAGAAGCCAAATCAATCCCTGGACACAAATTTCACCACCAAAGATCAATCTAGTGAAACTAAACTCTAACATAGACATAGATTTCACCACTAAGCTTGAGTTTAGGGCCCTCAGCTTAATTAGGATACAGATATCACCACCTAATCAAGGCCTCAGACTCCCTTGATCACCAGTCTAATCGGCCTAATTAAAGATAAGCAAGTAGAGAATTTAAGGTAACGACATTGAGGAGTTTCAAGCTCTACTTCATATTTTAATTTCACAATACTTGAGTTACAAAATGAGTGCCAAGCTATTTATATTGGCACGCGCTAGGCTTCCCTTAGTCATTAGGTAATCATTAAAAGATCACTTCATGTAAAGGAAGCTCACTAAGTATACTTACACACCTAAGTACACGGTTCAGCATATAACCGAAAGAAAACAATGTCAAATGAGTTTAATAGCTTTAAAATGATTAACTTAAGGTGTTCTTGATGATCATTGGTAGCCAAAGTGATGTTTTTCGCCCATGGAAGGAAAGAATACACGACTTCCACTTCGAAATAAGGAGAGGAATGCATGCTTGCCACATCTTGTCATATTGTCCGAATGAGAGATTGCAAAGTGCCATAGTCTTCTTCTTTCATGTGGCATTTTCTCCATTCATGAGTCACCTGGTGACTCAGCTTAAGCTACCAGCCTAGTACGCACACACGTTGGAGGAGGGAACCTAATTAGGGGGGAAAAACGCCCTTGCTTAGAAAATAGCTGCTAGGTGGCGCTTAGAGCTCGGTCTCAGCTACTATTGGGGCACTACATGTTGCTAATTGAGATTAGATTTCCTTATTGATGGGGAAACCTGAAGATGTCTAGATACGCCCCTTTTTCAGAATCACGTTTTGGACATCGTTAAATGCCCTAAATAGCCAGATCTTTCAAACCGTGCAAATTCAGTTGCCTGCTAGGCAGCGTTGACAAAATGACTGAACTGGACCCCTTAACATGCTCTTCTTGTTTTGTGCTTCGCATAATAAATCAACTGGACATCCTAACTGAACTAAATAAAAAATAATTACACAATTTGGATGTCATCTAAACTATGAAATAATATAAACAAGACCAAGTAAAAACCAACCCAAAACTATAACATGGACAATTTGAATTCAAGAGCTAATTCGAAGCATCAAATGAGGTCTGAATAAGCTGAAACTTTTTGTCTCGAAAGATGACTTCTTGAACTTGAACTCAATGGCAAAATATTTGAGTTAAACCTCAAAGCAGCCTAAGTAACTTGGCTCACAAATGTCGGATGTGCTGCTGGCTTCAACCCGATTCCTTATGTCTTGAATCCTTTTGATGGTTTGGACAAATATACTGAATTTAAAAGTAATTTAATTGCATAATTAAGTTTATTACGATGTTAATACACTCTCTTACCAAATAAATCAACGTTAGATAAACATTATGGCTAATTGAGGATGGCATAGGCTAACTTACATCATCCTCCCCTTGTTAGAAAACATTTGTCCTCAAATTTTCACCACATGATCTGGCTGAAGCAACACCAACCATTTAAACAAGTCTTTCTTTGCCGTGTAGGCCCTATTCCATTCATTCCCCTTACTAATTAGAATCTGGTTTGCAGGGGATCCTTCGGACTTGTCTTGAACCCATTCCCTCAAGGCTCTAATTTCGAAATTAGACACCTTAGGTCCCGGTTCACCAGAAGTGAGGAAAAGGCTTAAATGCTCATGGTTCTTTGGTGGGTGCCTTGTGCTTAAACTAAGCATTTGACCTTCATATGTTTTCACCTCAACTTCTTTTAAACTATGCGCCACTTCCTTCTCTTCTTCTTGCTCAATTGCCCCCCTTTAAAACCTCGCAAGCACCTTTGTCATCTTCATATTCATCCAATTTTGGTGGTAGATCTAAGTTAACGTCCATGTCTTCTTCTTCTTGAATGTCTTCCACATTGTCTTCCTTTCCTTCCTTTCTTGTGTTGTCAACCTCATTACCTTCGTGACTTTACTCTACTTCCGGTTAAACCCAGGGCAGTTTTGCTTCCTTCGTAATTTCAAAGCAGAAGGAGAGTATATCAAATTGATATTGTAACATTTTGAGGTTTATTTCTTGCATTCTGAGATCAAGGACTTCAGGTTTATCCTGTCGTTTGAGGAGCTTTCTTCAGGATATCGCTTTCTTAGAACTCATGGTGAAAGTGGGTGAATAAGGGTTATGTTTCAGGCTGAATTTGAGTAAGGTGTTAGGATTGTGTTTGTGGCTGAGTTTGAGGGCGTACGGATGGCATGGGTTTCCAGCCAAGTTCTGAACTTGCTCTGATACCGAAATTGATCTACCTCTCAATGGTTAAGCTTAAATCAATTCAAGAGTAAAAGTTAAAACAAGGAAAAATTACAATCAAGGAACACGGACAGACACTAAATCAATCCTTAGATATAGATTTCACCACCAAAAGATCAATCTAGTCAAACTAAACTCTAGCATAGACATAGATTTCACCACTAAGTTTGAGTTTGGGGCCCTTAGCTTAATTAAGATACAGATATCACCACCTAATCAACGCCTAAGACTCTCTTCATCACCAGTCTAATTGGCCTAATTAAAGATAAGCAAGTAGAGAATTTAAAGCACCAACATTGAGGAGTTTCAAGCTCAACTTCAGATTTCAATTTCACAACAGTTGAGTTAAAAAATGAGTGCCAACCTATTTATATTGGCATGACCAAGGCTTTCCTTAGTCATTAGGTAATCATTAAAAGATCACTTAATGTAAAGGAAGCTCACTAAGTATCCTTACACACCTAATTAAACGGTTCAGCATATAACCAAAAGAAAGCAAGGTCAAATGAGTCTAATAGCTTTTAAATGATTAACTTAAGGTATCCTTGATGATCATTGGCAGCAAGAGTGATGTTTTCCGCCCATGGAAGGAAAGAATACACGACTTCCACATCGAAATAAGGAGAGGAATGCATGCTTGCCACATCTTGTCATATATTCCGAATGAGCGATTGCAAAGTGGGATAATCTTCTTCTTCCATGTGGCATTTTCTCCATTCATGAGTCACCTGGTGACTTGGCTTAAGCTACCAGCCTAGTACACACACACCTTCGAGGAGGAAACCCAATTAGGGGGGAAAAACTCCCTTGCTCAGAAACCAGCTGCTAGGTGGTGCTTGGAGCTCAGTCTTTGATGCTATTGGGCCACTGCATTTTGCTCATTGAGATGAGATTCCCTTACTAATAGGGAAACCTAGAGATGTCCATGTACGCCTCTTTTTCAACATCACGATTTGGACATCGTTAAATGCCCTAAACAGCCAGATCTTTCAAACCGTGCAGATTCAGTCGCCTGCTAGGTAGCCTTGACAAAATGATTGAACTGGACCCCCTAACGTGCTCTTTTGCCTTTGTGCTTAACATAATAAATCAACTGGACATCTTAAGTGAACTAAATAAAAAATAATTACACAATTTAGATGTCGTCTGAACTATGAAATAAGAAAGACAAAATGACTAAAAACTAACCCAAAACTGTAACCTGGACAGTTTGAATTCAAGAGCTAATTCGAAGCATCAAATGAGATCTGAATAAGCTGAAACTTTTTTTTCTCGAAAGATAATGTCTTGAACCTGAATTGAACGGTAAAATATTTGAGTTAAACCTCAAAGCGGCTTAAGTAACTTGGCTCACAAATATCGGATATGCTGCTGGCTTGAACACGGTTCCTTATGCCTTGAATCCTTTGAAGGTTTGGACAAATATACTGAATTTAAAAGTAATTTAATTACATAATAAGTTTATTACGATGCTAATAAACTCCCTTAATAAATAAATCAAAGTTAGATAAACATTCTGGCTAATTGAGGATGGCACAGGCTAAGTTACATCGTCCTCCCCTTGTTAGAAAACATTTGTCATCAAATTTTGACCACATGAACTGGCTGAAACAACACCAACCATTTAAACAAGTCTTTCTTGGTCTTGTTGGCCCTTTTCCATTCATTCCCCTTACTAATTAGAATCTAGTTCGTAGGGGATCCATCGGACTTGTCTAGAACCCATTCCTTGAAGGCTCTAATTTCGAAATTAGACACCATAGGTAGCGATTCACCAGAAGCGAGGAAAAGGCTTAAATGCTCATGGTTCTTTGGTGGGTGGCTTGTGCTTAAACTAAGCATTTGACCTTCATCTATTTTCACCTCAACTTCTTTTAAACTATACGCCACTTCCTTCTCCTTTTCTTGCTCAATTGCCTCCCCCTTCTAAAGCTCGCAAGCACCTTCGTCATCTTCGTATTCATCAAATTTTAGTGGTAGATCTAAGTTAACCTGATGTAAGTGTCAAGGGAAAACACTACCCAAGCCACTACACATCAAAAGGGAGAAGAAGAGGAGAGAAAATGCCACGGTAAGAGGTGGCACGGTCGTGCCTAAGGGCACGGGTAGGCCGTGCCAACTTGCTGCCCACAAAAACCGTGAAGTGAAGAAAAGGCACGGTTTGGGCTCTTTTGAGTTGTGGTTCGTTTTTGGCAACTTTTGGTGAATGGGAAATATTGAAAATGGTTATGTAAGATGGTATTTGAGGTAAGAAAGGGAGTAGAAGTGGAAGATTAACAAAGTAAAAGTAATTAAGCACTAATCCATGCTAATCACTTCACTAAGCAAATCATGGAGATGAATCTAGAATAGGATAGAACTAAACTTAAGATTGGATACAGAATCACCACCAACCTTAAAGTTTAGGGCCCTTAAGCTTGATTAAGATACAGAATCACCACTTAATCAAGATTAAGACTCACTTGGACACCACTTAGTTTGGCCTAAACTAAGATAAGCAAGCAAGGTTTGTGTTTGAGAGAAAACAACTCTCTTAGGTTTTACCAAAGGTAGAAATCTGAATTCCTTCTTTACCATGGCCGAATGGCCCTTTGTACATGAGGAAGACACTTTACTTGGCTAGTAAAAATCCACATCACTTTCCTTCCTAGTGAGGAAAAGTGTTAGACTAATCTAATTACATCCTTAACTACTAATACAATTGGTTATAACAAAACATACTTAACTAATGCTTAATACATTAAACCATGCAACTGACTTTTGCCTAGCTTGATTATACATTACTTAGCTTCATGTTTAACATTAATACAAGCTGAAAATGCAAGAATTCAGCACATGGGCCAGCCGAAATTTGCATGGCAAAAAAACGGCAAGCCAATGAGAATGCAACACCATTCTTCACTTTGTCTTGCTTTGATTGGTTGCTTCTCAAGGGGCAGCCAATGGGAGAAGGCCTTAAGGAGTGTGCCAAGACTTGGAAGGTGTGCCAAGCAAGTTGTCTTGAAGGGTGGCCGGCCATAGGAGGGTGGAGAACCGGTTTGACAAAAACCGGTTTCTAGAAGAACCGGTTTGGTCCGGTTTTTTTGTGCTTTTGTTCTTGGTGTAAAAACGTGCATAGGGTGGATTTTAAAGGTGGGGGGGGGGTAGTTTTAGGATGTGTAAAATCCCCCCCATCAATAAAATCAAGGTTACAAAAGGGATTTGTGGGTTAAGTAAGGAGTTACTGCAAACCGCGCAAAACCGGGCAAAATTTGGAGTCACTTGGCAATTGACTTGAACTTCAATCCTTTTGAGCATGTGACTTGAAACTCTTTTGTACCTGCAAAAACAACTTCAAAAGGATTCCAAAAATGCAAAAATGTTAGTCATAAGCTACAATGTAGCTTAGGAAATCGAATGCACAAAACCGGGCACTTTGAAACTAGTGAACCCGTTTGTGCCAGCTTCTCCTTCTTCCAACATAAGAGCCATTCTCTTGGTTTGTGATCTTGTTCTTGGACGTGATGGAATATTCTCCTCATGAGCATGATCTGTACTGGATGGGCTTCCATCATCCTCCCCTTGTTAAAAAGATTTGCTCCTCAAATCTTGGGGGGAAAAATCAGGAATGAATGGACTCAAATCAGCCACATTAAAAGTGGCGGAAACTTCATAGTCACCTGGGAGGTCCACCTTGTATGCATTGTCATTGATTTTTTCAATCACTTCAAATGGACCTTCTGCTCTTGGCATAAGCTTATTTTTCCTCTTAGAAGGAAACCGTTCCTTCCTAAGATGAATCCACACCAAATCACCAGGCTGAAAGACAACTTTCCTCCTATGCTTGTTGGCGTTTGCCTCATAAGCTGCGTTGGTCTTTTCAATTCGTGCTTTTACCAACTCATGGAGCTTTTGGATCTCCTTTACTCTTGTTGTTGCATCAACATGGGGCTTTTGGTCCTGGGGCCGTGGAGTGAGATCATTTGGACTCAATGGATCAACCCCGTACACCACCTTGAATGGGGAAAGACCTGTAGCCTTGCTAGGTGCCCTGTTATATGCAAACTCAGCATGTGGTAAGAGTAAATCCCAGGCTTTAACATGAGGTTTAATCAATGCCCTTAGAAGAGTTCCTAAGGTTCGATTAGTGACCTCAGTTTGGCCATCAGTCTGGGGGTGACAAGTAGTACTAAACAACAACTTAGTACCAAGTTTCTTCCATAATGTAATCCAAAAATGACTTAGATACTTTGTATCCCTGTCAGAAACAATTGACTTAGGAATACCATGTAACCTTGTTACCTCCCTGAAATAGAGTTCAACAATATGGGTAGCATCATTGGTCTTATTGCATGGAATGAAGTGTGCCATCTTCAAAAACCTGTCTACCACCACAAATATTGAGTCTTTACCTCTTTGGGTCTTAGGTAATCCCAAAATGAAGTCCATACTCATGTCGACCCATGGTTGTGTTGGTGTAGGTAATGGGGTATACAAGCCCTGTGGTAGGGTATGACTCTTAGCTGCTTGGCACGTACCACATCTTCTAAGGATGTCCTGCACATCCTTCTCCATTCCTGGCCAATAATAGTGTTCCCTTAGCATGGTAAGGGTCTTGGATTCACCAAAATGACCTGCTAAAGAACCTCCATGAACCTCCTTGATTAGAAGTTCACGTGTGCTACACTTGGGAATACAAAGCCGTACTCCTTTGAATAGATAACCATCCTGGACATGAAAATCTCCCTTGGGGTGGTTAGAACATGCAGCATATAAATCCCCAAGGTCTTTATCTTCAGCGTAAAGACTCTTAAGATGTTCAAAACCAAGAATAATAGCATCCAACTGAAACAATAGGAGATGTCTCCTAGATAATGCATTTGCACCCTGATTTAACTTGCCTGACTTATGCTTGATGGTGAAATGGAATGACTGGAGGAACTCAACCCACTTGGCATGACGTGAATTGAGTTTGTGCTGGCCCTGAATATACTTTAAAGCTTCATGATCAGAATGTAGTATAAATTCACTAGCCACCAAATAGTGACTCCAATGTTCAAGACACCGAATAATAGCATAGAATTCCTTGTCATATGTGGAGTACTTTCTTCTTGACTCACAAAGTTTTTCACTAAAGAAGGCTAATGGTTTACCTTCTTGAGTTAAAACTCCTCCAATGCCAACTCCTGATGCATCACATTCTACCTCGAACACCTTGTCAAAACATGGTAATGCAAGTACAGGTGCTTGAGTAAGTTTCTTCTTTACCTCCTCAAATGCAGATTGTGCCTTAGGATTCCATTGGAATGAGGAACCTTTAAGCACTTCGGTCATGGGGGACATAATGGTGCTGAAACTCCGAATGAACCTCCTGTAAAAAGATGCCAATCCATGGAAGCTTCGAACATCATGAATACTTTGTGGTTGAGGCCAACTCCGAATAGCCTCGATCTTCCCTTCATCGACCTTGATTCCTTCACTAGAAACAATGTAACCTAAGAAGGTAACTTCATTAGTAAAAAAAGTACACTTCTTAAGATTACCATACAATTCCTCACGTTCCAGGACATGCATAATCTGGGTAAGGTGCTGCTGGTGTGCTTGCTCGTCCCTGGAATAGATAAGAATATCATCAAAATAAACCACCATGAACTTGCCAATGAATGGTTTGAAGACCTGATTCATCAATCGCATAAATGTGCTAGGAGCATTAGAAAGACCGAATGGCATGACAAGCCACTCATATAAACCACCCTTGGTTTTAAAGGCAGTCTTCCACTCATCTCCTTCTCTGATGCGAATCTGATAATAACCACTCCGCAAGTCAATCTTCGAGAATACCTTAGAACCATGTAGCTCATCCAACATATCCTCAAGTCTAGGTATGGGGTACCTATACTTGATTGTAATCTTGTTAATAGCTCGACTGTCCACACACATCCGCTGACTACCATCCTTCTTGGGAACCAATAAAGCAGGAACGGCACAGGGGCTAAGTGACTCTCGCACAAGACCCTTGGACATCAATTCTTCTACCTGCCTTTGTATCTCCATGGTTTCCTTTGGGTTCATTCTGTAGGCTGGTTTATTTGGGAGAATGGAACCGGGGATGAGGTCAATGTGGTGTTGGATATCTCTTTTTGGAGGTGAGCCATTTGGTATCTCTTCAGGGAATAAATGACAGAACTTTTGGATGAGTGTTTTGGCAAAGGGATGGGTTGGTAAGAGAGATTCTGGTTCATCTTGTGTGGTTAAGATCCACTCTTTAAAAGCTTTAAACTCATGATTTTCAGCCTTCAAAAGAGCTTCACTAAAGGTAAGTAAGCAACCAGATTGGTCATGGCCTTTTGTAGGTTTATTTTTGTGGAGTTCGGATGGGGATAATGGCTTTAAGGTGATCTTTTTGCCGTCCTTGAACAAGGAGTAGGTATTTAGGAAACCATCATGCATCACCTTCCTGTCATATAACCATGGCCTGCCTAGCAAAATGGGACAAGCATCCATGGGTATCACATCACACCATAGCTGATCCTGGTAACTCCTTCCAATAGATAATGAAATAAGACACCGGGAATTGACTTGAAGTCCCTTGCTTTGATTCAGCCATTGTATGTTGTATGGATGAGGATGGGCTGAAGCTTGCAAACCTAGCTTTTCAATCATGGTAAGAGAAACCACATTAGCACAACTACCGCCATCAACAATTAAAGAACAAACCTTTCCTTGGACTGTACACCGAGTATGAAAGATATTATCTCGCTGTTCATCTTTGGTGTTCTTTTGGCCATTCAAGACTCTCCTTAATACCAACATCTCGCCGTCATCAGCTTCTTCCTCAACTTCTTCCTGAGCCTCTTCAGATTCTGGCTCTTCTTCCTCTTCATGTTCCTCTTCAAAAACTTCCTTCACTTTAGTCCATTCAGCTAAAGTAATAACTTTCCTATTTGGACAATCATAAGCAATATGACCAAGCCCTTGACATTTAAAACACCTTCGGTTAGCCATCAGGTTAGGATTTGGACGGAATGGGATTGCTGGGGCCTTTTGAGGTGCCATGGTTCTTTGTGGAGGGAAGGGCGTTTGTGGTCTTGGTGGAGGGTTAGAACTCCCCTTGTTAAAGGGTTGGTTCTTCACAAAGGGCCGTGGGGGTGGTGGTCGAATGGTGGGTCCAGCTTTCTTTTGTTGTTCGATTTTGTGAGCTAGTACACACACCTCATCAAAAGTAGTATATGCTTGCAATTCCATAACATTAGCATACCTAGGTTCAAGGCCACCTAAGTATCTAACAATAGTTTGCTCTTCGGGTTCTTGCAAATCACATTTAATAACAAGCTTCTCAAATTCTCTAGTATACTCCTCAACACTGAGATTGCCTTGAGTCAAATTATGAAGTTGAGCATAGCAATCTTGTACATATGTAGGTGGTAAAAATCTAGCCTTCAACTTGGATTTCATTTTATCCCAAGTTCGAATTTTAGCCTTTCTTTCTCTAACTCGTTTAGCACACAAGTTAGTCCACCATAAGGAAGCATACTTACGTAATCGGAGTGCCACAAGCTTGACTCTCTTGTCATCTGGAATATCTTTGTATTCAAAAACTCTTTCCACAGTATGAAGCCAATCCAAGAATTCTTCTGCATCCAATTTGCCTTCAAATTCAGGAATCTCCACTCTGAAATCATTGGTAGAGTGTTGATTTCGAGGCTCCCTTCGAGGTCTCCTTGGTACTTCTTCTTCACTTGATGATCCCACATCATGGCTTTGGACTTGTTCATACATCCTTGGTTCAGATTGTAGGGTCTCTTCATTCATCCTCTGCTTCTGCTTTAGAAAAGAACCCAACTGCTTTCGAAGATACTCATTTTGTGCTCTAGTCTCTTGCTCTTTTTGAGAATCCTCACGAACTTTACTAACAAGAAACTCATTTTGATTCATCAATGCTTCAAACCTCTCTTCCAATGACATACTAGAAGAAGTCATGGTAGAATAGGTTGTAATACCAAAAGGGAAAAACTGAGTTTGTGAGAAAGGGGAGATGGAATGATTTGTGGAAGTAGGAGGGGTACACAAGGCCTAAGAGAAACCTTGCTCTGATACCAAATATGATGTAAGTGTCAAGGGAAAACACTACCCAAGCCACTACACATCAAA
>JACYFF010031952.1:64841169-64869081 GCA_017589665.1 Selenicereus undatus
CAAATGAGTCTAATAGCTTTTAAATGATTAACTTAAGGTATCCTTGACGATCAGTGGGAGCAAGAGTGATGTTTTCCACCCACGGAAGGAAAGAATACACGACTTCCACTTCGAAATAAGGAGAGGAATGCATGCTTGCCGCATCTTGTCATGTTGTCCGAATGAGAGATTGCAAAGTGGGATAATCTTCTTCTTTCATGTTGCATTTTCTCCATTCATGAGTCATCTGGTGACTCAGCTTAAGCTGCCAGCCTAGTACACACACACCTTGGAGGAGGAAACCCAATCAGGGGGGAAAAACTCCCTTGCTCAGAAATCAGCTGCTAGGTGGTGCCATCCGTGAGAGTCTTAGTCCTTGTGCCATCCCGACTTTGCTTGTACCTAAGAAGGATTGGTCCATGAGGATGTGTGTGGATAGTAGGGCTATAAACAAGATGACCATCAAATACCACTATGCCATTACAATGTTGGAGGACCTTCTTGATGAGCTCCATGGGGCCACTGTTTGAGCTAAAAATGTGATATTTTTAAGGTACTTTTTTCACCAGTTTTATGCTCGTTTTAATAATATTTGTTTAGGTTTTTAATTGATTTTATTTTATTTTGCAGATTTTGAATAAATGCGAAAATGGGGCTTAAATGGCGAAAAAAGCAAGAAAAATAGAAGAATTATCGGAGGTTGAAGAACCGGGCCCAAATTCGATAAAAACCGGGCAAAGAAAAAAAAGAAACCAGACCAGTCCAGAAAGAAAAAAACCGAACCGGCCCGGTTCAGCAGATGGACCGGTTCCCTTAAAAAACCCCCACCCCTTCGTTTTCTCTCTCCTCTTTTCGGCCCTGCTCTTTCTCTCTCCCCGATACCCATCCCAGCAACCCAGAAACCCTCAACCCATCATCCCTCATTGCCATTCCCACCTCATCTCCTTTCTCTCTCTACCCGTTCTCTCTCCTCCAGCACAACAACCCCACGTACACCCCCAACCCACCGAATTCCCAAAATCGAAACCACCCTCTACCCACAGTTTTCCCCAAAACTGAAACCACCACATCGCCACCGTCCACATCTACCTCCAGCACTTCACAAATCGATGGTCAAGGTGGAAGGAGATTGGGAAAAACTCCCTTGCTCAGAAATCAGCTGCTAGGTGGTGCTTGGAGCTCAGTCTTTGTTGCTATTGGGCCACTGCATTTTGCTAATTGAGATGAGATTCCCTTACTAATGGGGAAACCTGAATATGTCTATGTACGCCTCTTTTTCAAAATCACAATTTGGACATCGTTAAGCGCCCTAAACAGCCAGATCTTTCAAACCGTGCAGATTCAGTTGCCTAGTAGGCAGCGTTAACAAAATGACTGAACTGGACCCCTAAACGTGCTCTTCTAGCTTTGTGCTTAATATAATAAATAAACTGGACATCTTAACTGAACTAAATAAAAAACAATCACACAATTTGGATGTCGTCTGAACTATGAAATAATAAAAACAAGACCGACTAAAAGCTAACCCAAAACTGTAACCTGGACAGTTTCAATTCAAGAGCTAATTCGAAGCATCAAATGAGGTCTGAATAAGCTGAAACCTTTTTTTCTCAAAAGATAACGTCTTGACCTTGAACTCAACGGTAAAATGTTTGAGTTAAACCTCAAAGCGGCCTAAGTAACTTGGCTCACACATATGTGATATGTTGCTGCCTTCAACCCGGTTCCTTATGCCTTGAATCCTTTCAAGGTTTGGACAAATATACTGAATTTAAAATTAATTTAATTGCATAATTAAGTTTACTACGATGTTTATAAACTCTCTTAGCAAATAAATCAAAGATAGATAAACATTATGGCTAATTGAGGATGGCATAGGCTAAGCTACATCATCCTCCCCTTGTTAGAAAACATTTGTCCTCAAATTTTAACCACATGATCTGGCTGAAACAACACCAACCATTTAAACAAGTCTTTCTTGGTCTTGTAGGCCCTTTTGCATTCATTCCCCTTACTAATTAGAATCTGATTTGGAGGGGATCCTTCGAACATGTCTTCAACCCATTCCTTCAAGGCTCTAATTTCGAAATTAGACACCTTTGTTAGCGGTTCACCGGAAGTGAGGAAAAGGCTTAAATGCTCATGCTTCTTTGGTGGGTGGCTTGCGCTTAAACTAAGCATTTGACCTTCATCTCTTTTCACCTCGACTTCGTCTAAACTATATGCCACTTCCTTCTCCTTTTCTTGCTCAATTCCTTCCCCCTTCAAAACCTCGCAAGCACCTTTGTCATCTTCCTATTCATCAAATTTTGGTGGTAGATGTAAGTGAACCTCCATGTCTTGTTCTTCTAAAATCTCTTCCACATTGGCTTCCTTTTCTTCCTATCTTGTGTTGTCAACCTCATTACCTTCGTGACTTTAGTCTACTTCCGGTTAAACCAAGGGCAGTTTTGCTTCCTTCATAATTTCAAACCAGAAGGAGAGTACATCAAATTGATATTGTAACATTTTGAGCTTTACTTCTTTCAATCTGAGATCAAAGACTTTAGGTTTATCCTGTAGTTTGGGGAGCTTTTTTCAGGATATGGCTTTCCTAAAACCAATGGTGAAAGTGGGAGAATAAGGGTTTTGTTTGGGGTTGAATTTGAGTAATGTGTTCGGATTGAGTTTGTGGCTGAATTTGAGGGCGTACGAATGGTGTGGGTATCCAGCCAAGTTTCGAACTTGCTCTGATACCAAAACTGATCTAGCCCTTAATGGTTAAGCTTAACTCAATTCAAGAGTAAAAGCTAAAACAAAGAAAGATTACAATCAAGGAACAAGGACAGAAGCTAAATCAATCCTTGGATACAGATTTCACCACCAAAGTTCAATCTAGTGAAACTAAACTCTAACATAGACATAGATTCCACCACTAAGCTTGAGTTTAAGGCCCTGAGCTTAATTAGGATATAGATATCACCACCTAATCAACGCCTAAGACTCTCTTGATCACCAGTCTAATTGGCCTAATTAAAGATAAGCAAGTAGAGAATTCAAGGTATCAACATTGACGAGTTTCAAGCTCAACTTCAGATTTTAATTTCACAACACTTGAGTTAAAAAATGAGTGCCAAGCTATCTATATTGGCACGCCCAAGGATTTCCTTAGTCATTAGGTAATCATTAAAAGATCACTTAATGTAAAGGAAGCTCACTAAGTATAGTTACACACCTAAGTACACGGTTCAGCATATAACTGAAAGAAAACAAGGTCAAATGAGTCTAATAGCTTTAAAATGATTAACTTAAGGTATCCTTGATGATCATTGGCAGCAAGGGTTATTTTTTCCGCCAATGGAAGGAAAGAACACATGACTTCCGCTTTGAAACAAGGAGAGGAATGCATGCTTGCCACATCTTCTTCTTCCATGTGGCATTTTCTCCATTCATGAGTCACCTGGTGACTCAACCTAAGCTACCATCCTAGTACACAGACACCTTGGAGGACGAAACCCAATTAGGGGGGAAAAACTGCCTTGCTCAGAAACCAGCTGGTAGATGGTGCTTGCAGCTCGGCCTTTGCTGCTATTGGGACACTCCATTTTGCTGATTGAGATGAGATTCCTTAATAATGGGGAAACCTAAAGATGTCTATGTACGCCCCTTTTCAAAATCACGATTTGGACGTCGTTAAGTGCCCTAAACAGCCAATCTTTCAAATTGTGCAAATTCAGTCGCCTTCTAGGCAGCGTTGACAAAATTACTGAATTCGACCCCTTAATGTGCTCTTCTGGCTTTGTGCTTAGCATGATAAGTAAACTGGACATCCTAACTGAACTAAATAAAAAATAATTACACAATTTGGATGTCGTCTGGACTATGGAATAATAAAAACAAGACCGAGTAAAAACCAACCCAAAACTGTAACCTGAACAGTTTGAATTCATAAGCTAATTCGAAGCATCAAATGTTGTTCGAATAAGCTGAAACATTTTTTTTCTCGAAAGATAACTTCTTGAACTTGAACTCACTTGTAAAATATTTGAGTTAAACCTCAAAGCTGCCTAAGTAATTTGGGTCACAAATATCGGATATGCTGCTGGCTTCAACCAGGTTCCTTATGTCTTGAAACCATTGAAGGTTTGGACAAATATAGTGAATTTAAAAGTAATTTAATTGCATAATTAATTTTATTACGATGTTAACAAACTCTCTTAGCAAATAAATCAAAATTAGATAAACATTATGGCTAATTGAGGATCGCATAGGCTAAGTGACATCATCCTCCCCTTGTTAGAAAAGATTTGTCCTAAAATTTTCACCACATGATCAGGCTGAAACAACACCAACTACTTAAACAAATCTTTCTTGGTCTTGTAAGCCCTTTTCCATTCATTCCCCGTACTAATTAGAATCTGGTTTGGAGGGGATCCTTCGGACTTGTCTTGAATCCATTCCTTAAGGTCTCTAATTTCGAGAAGGCTTAAATGCTCATGGTTCTTTGGTGGTTGGCTTGTGCTTAAACTAAGCATTTGACCTTCAACTGTCTTCACCTCGACTTCTTGTAAACTATACGCCACTTCCTTCTCCTTTTCTTGCCCAATTGCCTCCCCCTTCAAAACCTCGCAAGCACCTTTGTCATCTTCATATTCATTAAATGTTGGTGGTAGATCTAAGTTAACCTCCATGTCTTCTTCTTCTTGAACGTCTTCCACATTGCCTTCCTTTTCTTCCTATCTTGTGTTGCCAACCTCATTACCTTCGTGACTTTAATCTACTTCCGGTTAAACCAAGGGCAGTTTTGCTTCCTTCGTAATTTCAAACCGGAAGGAGAGTATATCAAATTGATATTGTAACATTTTGAGGATTATTTCTTGCATTATGAGATCAAAGACTTCAAGTTTATCCTCTACTTTGAGGAGCTTTCTTCAGGATATGGCTTTCCTAGAACTCATGGTGAAAGTGGGTGAATAAGGGTTATGTTTGGGGATGAATTTGAGTAATGTGTTCGGATTGTGTTTGTGGCTGAGTTTGCGGGCGTACGGATGACGTGGGTTTCTGGTAGAGTTCTGAACTTGCTCTGATACCAAAACTGGTCTACCTCTCAATGGTCAAGCTTATCTCAATTCAAGAGTAAAAGCTAAAACAAAGAAAGATTACAATTAAGGAACAAGGATAGAAGCTAAATCAATCCTTGGATATAGATTTCACCACCAAAGATCAATCTAGTGAAACTAAACTCTAACATAGACATAGATTTCACTACTAAGCTTGAGTTTAGGGCCCTCATCTTAATTAGGATACAGATATCACCACCTAATCAACGCCTAAGAATCTCTTGATCACAAGTCTAATTGGCCTAATTAAAGATAAGTAAGTAGAGAATTTAAGGTAATAACAATGAGGAGTTTCAAGCTCAACTTCGGATTTCAATTCCACAACACTTGAGTTAAAAAATGAGTGCCAACCTATTTATATTGGCATGCCCAAGGCTTTCCTCAGTCATTAGGTAATCATTAAAAGATCACTTAATGTAAAGGAAGCTCACTAAGTATACTTACACACCGAATTACACGGTTCAGCATATAACCAAAGGAAAAAAAGGTCAAATGAGTCTAATAGCTTTTAAATGATTAACTTAAGGTATCCTTGATGATCATTGAAAGCAATAGTGATGTTTCCCACCCATGGAAGGAAGGAATACATGACTTCCACTTCGAAATAAGGAGAGGAATGCATGCTTGCCACATCTTGTCATATTGTCCGAATGAGAGATTGCACAGTGGGATAATCTTCTTCTTGCATGTGGCATTTTCTCCATTCATGAGTCTCCTGGTGACACAGCTTAAGCTACCATCCTAGTACACACACGACATGGAGGAGGAAACCCAATTAGGGGGGAAAAACTCCCTTGCTCAGAAACGAGCTGCTAGGTGGTGCTTGGAGCTCAGTCTTTGCTGCTATTGGCCCACTGGATTTTGCTGATTGAGATGAGATTCCCTTACTAATGGGGAAACCTGAAGATGTTTATGTACGCCGCTTTTTCAAAATCACGATTTGGACATCGTTAAGTGCCCTAAACAGCCAGATCTTTCAAACCGTGTAAATTCAGTCGCCTGCTAGGCAGTGTTGACAAAATGACTGAACTAGACCCCCTAACGTGCCCTTCTGGCTTTGTGCTTATCATAATAAATAAACAGGGCATCCTAATTGAACCAAATAAAAATAATTACGCAATTTGGATGTCGTCTGAACTATGAAATAATAAAAACAAGACAAAGAAAAAACCAACCCAAAACTGCAACATGGATAGTTTGAATTCAAGAGCTAATTCAAAGCATCAAATGAGGTCCGAATAAGCTGAAACATTTTTTTTTCGAAAGATAACTTCCTGAACTGGAACTCAATGCTAATATATTTGAGTTAAACCTCAAAGCGGCCTAAGTAACTTGGCTCACAAATATCGGATATGCTGCTGGCTTCAACCGAGTTCCATATGTCGTGAATGCTTTGAAGGTTTGGACAAATATACTGAATTTAAAAGTACTTTAATTGCATAATTAAGTTTGTTACGCTGTTAATAAACTCTCTTAGCAAATAAATCAAAGTTAGATAAACATTATGGCTAATTGAGGATGGCATAGGCTATGTCACATCATCGTCCCCTTGTTAGAAAACATTTGTCCTCAAATTTTCACCACATGATCTGGCTAAAACAACACTAACTATTTAAACAAGTCTTCCTTGGTCCTCGAGGCCATTTTCCATTCATTCCCCTTACTAATTAGAATCTGGATTGGAAGGGATCCTTCGGACTTCTCTTGAACCCATTCCTTCAAGGCTCTAATTTTGAAATTAGACACCTTAGGTAGCGGTTCGCCAGAAGTGAGGAAAAGGCTTAAATGCTCATGGTTCTCTGGTGGGTGGCTTATGCTTAAACTAAGCATTTGACCTTCATCTGTTTTCACTTCAACTTCTTGTAAACTATACACCACTTCCTTCTCCTTTTCTTGCTCAATTACCTCCCCCTACAAAACCTCGCAAGCACCTTCGTCATCTTCATCTTCATCAAATTTTGGTGGTAGATCTAAGTTAACCTCCATGTCTCCTTCTTCTTGAACGTCTTCCACATTGGCTTCCTTTTCTTCCTATCTTGTGTTATCAACCTCATTACCTTCGTGACTTTAGTCTACTTCTGATTAAACCAAGGCAGTTTCGCTTCGTTCGCAATTTCAAACCAGAAGGACAGTATATCAAATTGATATTGTAACATTTTGAGGTTTATTTCTGGCATTCTGAGATCAAAGACTTCATGTTTATCCTGTAGTTTGAGGAGCTTTCTTCAGGATATGGCTTTCCTAGAACTCATGGTGAAAGTGGGTGAATAAGGGTTATGTTTTGGGCTGAATTTGAGTAATGTGTTGGGATTGTGTTTGTGGCTAAGTTTGATGGCGTACGGATGACGTGGGTTTCCAGCCAAGTTCTGAACTTGCTCTGATACTGATGGGGACCATCCAAACCAAGCTTCAAAAGAGCAACCAACTATTCCCCACATCCATCCATGACCTAAGGAGCTCTAAAACATTCATGCCTTGGTCAAAAGCATGTTGGAACACTCGGACTGAACTTGGGCAAAAACATCCGAAAATTGGCCCAACTTTGTACAGATTTTGGGACTTGAAGGTGAGGGGATGATTTACTGCATTGCCCCCTGTATTTTTTGTTTAAGATTTTAGGAATCCAATAAAACAAGTTGGAAAGTATTTGGAGATCATTTGGTGGGTCAAACAGCAAGTTTCCCAAAGTGCTGCAGTGCAGGCGCCAATCCAGCAGAACCCGAAATGGGAGAAGTTTTGGGCTAGCAACTTAGGTCCATTCTTTCTGCGTTTTTAGAACATGAAAGGGAACATAAATATTTATCAATTCATGGGTTGAAATCCCACCAAAAGCACCCCCTTGTGTTGCTATTAACCGGCCAAAAGGATAACAAAAATTCCCCTTTAACCGGTTAGAAGCTAGTCGGTACAAGGGAGTACTTTCCCTTGGGTTTTTCTTTGCCACTTGCTGATTTGATCTATTTTGCTACATTTTAGGACCCTTGTAAGCTTGACAACTCATTTTGGGTAGCATCATGATCCCTAATGATGTGGACTAAGCTAGTAATGAGGTGCTAAGCTAATAGTGGATGACGGGATGTAATTACTCTTCCCAACATGTACTTAGTTTTGATTTTGCTGCATGAGAGAGTGGGGAACTCGGCTAAGCTTGAAAAAAACGAGCCTTGGCCCTTCTTTGGAATGACTTTTGAAATATACGAGCATTGTGAGTTAGAAAACTCTCTCCATTAAAACTCTTAGTGTGTATCTTGAGATTGGCAACTCAAGTGGGTCTCTAGGTCCTTTTTATCTCAACTAGAAAGTGATTCAATTCAGTCACTAGTTGATATAAAGAGGATTTCCCAAGTGTTCTCTAAGGGTGGCTCTCCGGATTAGCCCTTGCAAGGTCACTTGATTATCCAAGCTCTTGCATTCTTCTTGTTGATTCGGTTTGTGTCTTCCCTTCAACTTGAATTCTCTCTTGTTTGTTCATGTGGTTTTTGCATTCTCTACTTGATATACATCAAATTGGTATCAGAGCCTAGGCTACTTTCTTGGCCAAACTTCCCTACTCATCTCCCAAACACATTCCCCAAACAGATATCCAACCACTAGCACCACAAAACAGCCCAGACACAACCCCCACAAGATCTTAACCGTGCTAAGCCAGAAAAGTAGCACGGTCACACCGTACCACCACAACACGACCATGCCACAACCCGGCACACCCCACCCCATTCCAGCACACCCGCATGTCCTCGTCGTGCCACCACGCACGACCGTGCCACCCTACCCCCATCTCTCCTCCACCATTTCTCATCCCTAAGCTCACACCATGTCCTCTAGCCTTACCCCTAAAGCTGTGGCTGAACAAACCCTTAGGGAGAAGGCCGAAATGGTGGCTCAACTCAAGCTTGTGCAACAACAACTAGGCCAACTCATGGAAGAAAGGAGAAGAGGTCTATGGAGTTCAAGAAGCACAAGTAAGCAACTGGAGTCCGAAGCCTCAGAAGATGAGAGCAATCCTTTTGGTGAGTATCAAGAGGATGCTTATGTAAGGAGAGCAAGGAGGCACCCTAGGCCTCAAGACCGGAGTCTTAATGATTTCAAAGTAGACCTTCCCGACTTTGAGGGCCGACTCGATCCAGACATCTTTTTGGATTGGCTACAAACTGTGGAAAGGGTCTTCGAATACAAAGACATACCGGAAGATAAAAAGATAAAGCTTATTGCTTTGAAACTTAGGAAGTATGCTTCAACTTGGTGGTCCAATGTCGTGACCAAGAGGGTGAGAAAAGGGAAAAGTAAGATAAAAACTTGGGAGCAAATGAAATCCAAACTAAAGGCCAAGTTCTTACCCCCACATTATCTTCAAGATAACTTCCTCAAACTCCACCATCTCAAACAAGGTTCTAAGAGTGTAAAGGAGTACACTAGGGACATTGAAAAACTTCTTTTGAAGTGTGATTTGAGGGAAAATGATTCCCAAACTTTAATCTGTTGTTTGAGTGGTCTTGATGAGCAAATTGCTAATGTTGTTGAATGGCATCCCTACACTTCCCTTGACGAGTTGAGTGCTTTAGCTCACAAGGTTGAAGTGCAAAAGAAACTCAAAGGCAAGAATCCCATTTCCAAACCCACCCTACGACCATATGGTTTTCAAAGACCCCCGTACACCCCTTAAAAACCCTTCACCATCTCAAACCCAAAACCCCCTCAAAATGCAGCCCCACAAACACCATCAACGCCCCCAGCAAAGCCCCTTAGCAAGGTTCGGTGCTTTAGATGCCAAGGTCTTAGGCACTGTGCTTCCGAATGTCCAAACAAGAAGATGGTCACTTTGGCCGATTATCAAGCTTCCTTAGAGGAGCTAGAAGGTGAGGAGGAAAGGAAGGAAGAGGAGAGAGGAGTGTACATGACCGAAGCTCTGGAGGAAATAGAAGAGGGGTCGGATGAAGGAGAGTTGCTAGTGATAAGGAGAGCCTTGAGTGGGATTGCCTCGCAAGAGGACTTGGAGCAAAGGGAGAGCATCTTCCACACTTGATGCACCGTGGGTGGGAAGGTATGTTCCCTCATTATTGATGGAGGGACTTGTGCAAATATGGCTTCCAAAACCATGGTGGACAAGCTTAAGCTCTCGGTTTCACCTCATCCAAGTCCATACACAATTCAATGGCTCAACCAAGGTAAGGCCTTACCAATCACTACTCGGTGCCTACTTTCTTTATCCATTGGGAAAAGCTACAAGGATGAAGTATGGTGTGATATTGTGCCTATGGACGCTTGCCATGTCCTTTTGGGCCGCCCATGGCTCTTTGATCGGAGTGTTATGCATAATGATCGATTGAATACTTACACTTTAACCAAAAACCACAAGAAAATCACCCTGACACCCCCTTAAGCCTAGCTCACAAAAGAAGCCTTAAGACAATCCCAAGTTGGTTGTCTTCCTTACTACCTTACTCCACTCACAACTCCATGAATTTGACGCCTTCAAAGAGTGGATTCTCTTAGGCCAAGAACCGGTTGAGGTGAGGGATTCTTCCCATCCCTTACTTGCTCCCCTTCTAAAAGCCTTTTCCCATGTCTTTCCACAAGAAATCCCCACGGCCTACCTCCTCAAAGATCAATCCAACACAGGATTGACCTCTTTCCTGGGGCCACATTACCAAACAAGTCGGCCTCTCGCATGAACCCTCAAGAGACACAAGAGATACAAAGGCAAGTGGATGACCTCTTATCTAAGGGCCTCATCCGTGAGAGTCTTAGTCCTTGTGCCATCCCGACTTTGCTTGTACCTAAGAAGGATTGGTCCATGAGGATGTGTGTGGATAGTAGGGCTATAAACAAGATGACCATCAAATACCACTATGCCATTACAATGTTGGAGGACCTTCTTGATGAGCTCCATGGGGCCACTGTTTGAGCTAAAAATGTGATATTTTTAAGGTACTTTTTTCACCGGTTTTATGCTCGTTTTAATAATATTTGTTTAGGTTTTTAATTGATTTTATTTTATTTTGCAGATTTTGAATAAATGCGAAAAATGGGCTTAAATGGCGAAAAAAGCGAGAAAAATAGAAGAATTATCGGAGGTTGAAGAACCGGGCCCAAATTCGATAAAAACCGGCCAAAGAAAAAAAAGAAACCAGACCACTCCAGAAAAAAAAAACCGAACCGGCCCGGTTCAGCAGATGGACCGGTTCCCTTAAAAAAAACCCCACCCCTTCGTTTTCTCTCTCCTCTTTTCGGCCCTGCTCTTTCTCTCTCCCCGATACCCATCCCAGCAACCCAGAAACCCTCGACCCATCATCCCTCATCGCCATTCCCACCTCATCTCCTTTCTCTCTCTACCCGTTCTCTCTCCTCCAGCACAACAACCCCACGTACACCCCAGCCCACCGAATTCCCAAAACCGAAACCACCCTCTACCCACGGTTTTCCCCAAAACTGAAACCACCACATCGCCACCGTCCACATCTACCTCCAGCACTTCACAAATCGATGGTCAAGGTGGAAGGAGATTGGGTATTTAAAGATGGAGACGACGCCATTGAAGCCGAAGTTGGAGTTTTAGGTATTTTAGGTAATTAGGATTAGGTTTAAATTCCGTTTTTAGGGCTTAGATTTAGTTTAATTTCGTTTTTAATTTGAATTTCATATTCGAATTTCAGGTTTAAGTTTTTGATTTAGGGTTTCGAGTTTTAGTTGTTTTCAGCATTTGAATTCATGTAGCTAGATTTGAATTGTTGCTTTCGAATGGGTATTCAAGGAATTCAGTTGTAATTGCAAGGAGTTTTTGGGATTATTTGGTTGCAATTTTGTTCAGAGTAATTTCGATTTTTCACTGGTTCAAATCCTCTGTTGTGTTCTCTGTTTGGCTTCGAATTGGGACATTGGCTTCGGTTGGCCATGCCGGTTTGCTTTCGATCTCCTCTATTTTGCAATTGAGTTTTCAATTCTGTTAATTTTCCCCTCCCCTGTGCTGATTTCTGGTGTTCTTGTTCTTCGTTTATTTTCATTTTCAGTTTGCTTTCATTTTCAATTCCTGCTGCTTTCAATTTCAGTTTTTCGTGGCCTCCTCTTAGTTTAATTCCATGACATAATTAGCCTTAGTTTAATTTCAGACTAATAAAGTGATTTAGTTGTTGGTTAAACCATGTTTAATTTCAGCTTAGTATGGTTAATTTCAAGTTTAGTTGTTTAATTTGGTTTAGTTGGTCAATTAATATAAGTATTAGTTTAGGTTTAGTTGATTTAGTAAATTAGTTTGTTTTAATGTTTAATGAATTAGGATTACATGAGTGTGGTTGAATCAATTTAGATTGCCTTAAATAATTTCACTTAGGTTAGTTAATTAGTTTAAGCATTTCGTTTTAAAATGACCATAATTTCACGTTTTTCCCTGTGGACCGACCCTTAAGTATTACGACTGACAATCGTGAGTATTTGAGGCATCATTTTCCTTTTTCTTTAAGTTATTTTTCCATCCCCTCAAAAATCACTCAACAACCACTATCTTCTGCAAGATTGACCTTAGAAGTGGGTATTATCAAATCCGCATCTATGAGGGAGATGAGTGGAAAACGGCTTTCAAAACCAAGGGTGGTCTCTTTGAGTGGATTGTCATGCCCTTTGGTTTGACCAATGCACCTAGCACATTCATGAGGCTTATGAACCAAGTTCTCAAGCCATTTATTGGGACGTATGTTGTTGTATATTTCGATGACATTTTGGTGTATAGCCGTGGAGAGGAGGAACACTATGAGCATTTGCATGAGGTCTTGAGTGTCTTGGCTTAAGAACAACTATTTGGCAATCTAGAGAAGTGTTATTTCTTCTCTTCCCAAGTGAATTTTTTGGGGTACATGGTTTCGGCCAAGGGTATCCAAGTTGATGAAGAAAATATCAAGGCCATTCGAGAGTGGCCTACTCCTATATCCATCCACCAAGTTCAAAGCTTCCACGGTTTAGCATCCTTCTATAGAAGATTTGTGAGCAATTTTAGCTCAATCATGGCTCCCATGACCGAGGTCCTCAAGCCGAGACACTTTGAATGGAGCAAACAAGCTCAACTTGCTTTTGAAGAAATCAAAGATAGGCTAACTAGTGCTCCCATTCTAGCACTTCCTAGCTTTTTAAAAATCTTTGAAGTTGAGTGTGATGCTTCCGGGGTTGGAATAGGGGTCATATTATCACAAGAGAAGAGGCCCATTACTTATTTTAGTGAGAAGCTAAACGATGCCAAGAGGAAGTATTCAACATATGATAAGGAGTTCTATGCCATTGTGAGGGCATTAGAGCATTGGCGGCACTATTTGGTAGGAGGTGAGTTCATCCTCCACACGGATCACCAAGCCTTGAAGTACATCCAAAACCAACATAAGCTCATCCCACGGCATGCTAAGTGCGTGGAGTTCATGCAATCCTTCCACTTTGTGATCCACCACAAGGCCGGCCAATTGAACAAAGGGGTCGATGCACTCTTTAGGAGGTAATTGTTGCTTTCTACTCTTGAATCCAAGGTGCTTGGGTTTGAGTACATCAAAGATTTGTATGCCCAAGACGAAGACTTCAAGGCCATCCTTGAAGATTGTTCTAACCATGCCCACGGATCCTTCCACCTTGAGAATGGTTTCCTCTTCAAAGGGAACCGATTATGTATTCCCAAATGTGGGTTTAGAGAGCTTTTGATTCAAGAGCTTCATGGAGGGGCCCTAGCCGGCCACTTTGGAGTTGAGAAGACATGTTCCATGCTCAAGGAACATTACTTTTGGCCAAGGATGTCACGGGATGTGGAGCATTTCCTCAAAAGATGCTCTACTTGCCAACTTGCCAAGGACCACATTCGGCCTCAAGGCCTCTACACTCCATTGCCGGTTCCTCAAGGGCCTTGGCAAGATGTTAGCTTGTACTTCATCACGGGGCTGCCACGGACTCAAAGGCACAAAGTTTCCATCATGGTGGTGCTGGATAGGTTTTCAAAGTGGCTCACTTCGTGGCATGTCACACTACCTTTGATGCAACACAAGTTGCCAATCTCTATTTCAAGGAGATAGTGAGACTCCATGGCATTCCTAGAAGCATGGCGTCCGACCGTGATACTAAGTTTCTTAGCCACTTTTGGCTAACACTATGGAGAATGCTTGGTACCCTACTCAAGTTTAGCACCTCTTGCCACCCCCAAACGGATGGCCAAACAGAGGTCACAAACCGTACCTTGGGCACTCTTCTTCGAACCTTGGTGAAGAACAACATGAAAGGATGGGATGAGCTACTTTGTCATGCTTCAAGTTGTGTATGGGAGTAATCCACGGACTCCCCTTGATCTTGTGCCCATCTCCAATCCCTCCAAATTTAGTTGGGAGGCCGAGAAGAGAGCTAAAGAGATTCAAGAGCTCCATGCCAAGGTACGGGAGAGAATTGAGAAGTCAAATGAGCAAGCTAAGTCCTATTCCAACAAGAAGAGAAGAGAAGCTCATTTTCAGCCCGGGGACTTAGTGTGGATTCACTTGAGAAAAGAGAGGTTCCCAAGTAAGCGCAAATCAAAGTTAATGCCAAGGTCGAATTAACCATTTAAGATCCTCGAGAAGATTGGTCCACATGCTTACAAGGTGGACCTTCCTGGTGAGTATGGGGTATCCGCTACCTGCAATGTAGCTGCTTGAAGCCCTTACTGTGATGAAGAAGAGAAGATGTCGGGTTTGAGGTCTAACTCAAATCAAGCCGGGGAGAATGACGGGGACCATCTAGACCAAGCTTCAAAAGAGCAACCAACTATTCCACACATCCATCCAAGTCCTAAGGAGGTCCAAAACATTCATGCCTTGGTCAAAAGCATGTTGGAACACTCGGACTGAACTTGGGCAGAAACATCCGAAAATTGGCCCAACTTTGTGCATATTTTGGCACTTGAAGGTGAGGGGATGATTGACTGCATTGCCCCCTGTCTTTAAGTTTTAGATGTTAGGAATCCAATAAAACAAGTTGCAAAGGGTTTGGAGATCATTTGGTGGGTCAAACAACAAGTTTCCTAAAGTGCTGCAGTGTAGGCGCCAATCCAGCACAACCCGAAATGGGAGATGTTTTGGGCCAGAAACTTAGGTCCATTCTTTCTGAGGTTTTAGGACATGAAAGGGGACATAAATATTTATCAATTCATGGGTTCAAATCCCACCAAAAGCACCCCCTTGTGTTGCTATTAAACGGCCAGAAGGACAACAAAAATTCTCCTTTAACTGGTTACAAGCTTGTCGGTGCAAGGGAGTACTTTGCCTTGGGTTTTGCTTTGCCACTTGCTGATTTGATCTATTTTTCTGCATTTTAGGACCCTTGTAAGATTGACAACTCATTTTGGGAAGCATCATGATCCCTAATGAGGTGGACTAAGCTAGTAATGAGGTGTTAAGCTAATAGTGGATGACGGGATGTAATTACTCTTCCCCACATGTACTTAGTTTTGATTTTTCTACATGAGAGAGAGGGGAACTAGGATAAGCTTGAACAAAACCAGCCTTGGCCCTCCTTCGTAATAACTTTTGAAATATATGAGCATTGTGAATTAGAAAACTCTCTCCATAAAAACTCCTAGTGTGTATCTTGAGCTTGGCAGCTCAAGTGGGTCTCTAGGTCCTTTTTATCTCAACTAGAAAGTGATTCAATTCAGTCACTACTTGATCTAAAGAGGATTGCCCAAGTGTTCTCCAAGGGTGGCTCTCCGGATTATCCCTGGCAAGGTCACTTGATTATCCAAGCTCTTGCATTCTTCTTCTTGATTCGGTTTGTGTCTTCCCTTCAACTTGAATTCTCTCTTGTTTGTTCATGTTGTTGTTGTATTCTCTACTTGACATACATCAGATACCAAAACTGATCTACCTCTCAATGGATAAGCTAAACTTAATTTAAGAGTAAAAGCTAAAACAAAGAAACATTACAATCAAGGAACAAGGAAAGAAGCTAAATCAATCCTTGGATACAGATTTCACCACCAAAGATCAATCTAGTGAAACTAAACTCTAACATAGAAATAGATTTCATCACTAAGCTTGAGTTTAGGGCCCTTAGCTTAATTAGGATACAAATATCACCACCTAATCAACGCCTAAGACTCCCTTGATCACTAGTCTAATTGGCCTAATTAAAGATAAGCAAGTAGAGAATTGAAGGTAACGACATTGAGGAGTTTCAAGCTTTACTTCAGATTTCAATTTCACAACACTTGAGTTAAAAAATGAGCGCCAAGCTATTTATATTGGCATGGCCAAGGCTTTCCTTAGTCATTAGGTAATCATTAAAAGATCACTTAATGTAAAGGAAGCACACTAAGCATACTTACACACCTATGTACACGGTTCAGCATATAACCAAAAGAAAACAAGGTCAAATGAGTCTAATAGCTTTTAAATGATTAACATAATGTATCCTTCATTATCATTGGCAGCAACAGTGATGTTTTCCGCCCATGGAAGGAAAGAATACACGACTTCCACTTCGAAATAAGGAGAGGAATGCATGCTTGCCCCATCTTGTCATATTGTCCGAATGAGAGATTGCAAAGCGGGATAATCTTCTTCTTCCATGTGCCATTTTCTCCATTCATGAGTCACCTGGTGACTCAACTTAAGCTACCAGCCTAGCGCACACACACCTTGGATTAGGAAACCCAATTAGGGGGGAAAAAGTCCCCAACTCAGAAACCAGCTGCTAGCTGGTGCTCGGAGCTCAGTCTTTGCTGCTATTGGGCCACTGTATTTTGCTGATTGAGATGAGATTCCCTTACCAATGGGGAAACCTGAAGATGTCTATGTATGGCCCTCTTTCAAAATCACGATTTGGACATCGTTAAGTGACCTAAACAGCCAGATCTTTAAAACCGTGCAGATTCAGTCGCCTGCTAGGCAGCGTTGACAAAATGACTGAACTGGACCCCTTAACGTGCTCTTCTGGCTTTATGCTTAACATAATAAATAAACTGGACATCTTAACTGAACTAAATAAAAAATAATTACACAATTTGGATGCCGTCTGAACTGTGAAATAAAAAAAAAAAGACTGACTAAAAACTAACCCAAAACTGTAACCTGGACAGTTTGAATTTAAGAGATAATTCGAAGCATCAAATGAGGTCTGAATAAGCTGAAACTTTTTTTTCTCGAAAGATAACGTCTTGAACTTGCAACAGTAAAATATTTGAGTTAAACCTCAAAGCGGCCTAAGTAACTTGGCTCACAAACATCGGATATGCTGCTGGCTTCAACTCGGTTCCTTATGCCTTGAATCCTTTGAAGGTTTGGACAAATATACTGAATTTAAAAGTAATTTAATTGCATTATTAAGTTTATTACGATGTTAATAAACTCTCTAAGCAAATAAATCAAACTTAGATAAACATTATGGCTAATTAAGGATGGCATAGGCTAAGTTACATCATCCTCCCTTTGTTAGAAAACATTTGTCCTCACATTTTCACCACATGATCTGGTTGAAACAACACCAACCATTTAAACAAGTCTTTCTTGCTCTTGTAGGCCCTTTTCCATTCATTCCCCTTACTAATTAGAATCTGCTTTGGAGGGGATCCTTCGTACTTGTCTTGAACCCATTCCTTCGAGGCTCTAATTTTGAAATTAGACACCTTAGGTAGCGGTTCATCAGAAGTGAGGAAAAGGCTTAAATGCTCATGGTTCTTTGGTGGGTGGCTTGTGCTTAAACTAAGCATTTGACCTTCATATGTTTTCACCTCAACGTCTTATAAACTATACGCCACTTCCTTCTCCTTTTCTTGCTCAACTGCCTCCCCCTTCGAAACCTCGCAAGCACCTTTGTCATCTTCATATTCATCAAATTTTGGTGGTAGATCTAAGTTAACCTCCATGTCTTCTTCTTCTTGAACGTCTTCCACATTGGCTTCCTTTTCTTCCTATCTTGTGTTGTCAACCTCATTACCTTCGTGACTTTAGTCTACTTCCAGTTAAACCAACGGTAGTTTTGCTTCCTTCATAATTTCAAACCAAAAGGAAAGTATATCAAATTGATATTGTTACATTTTGAGGTTTATTTCTTGCATTCTGACATCAAGGACATCAGGTTTATCCTGTAGTTTGAGGACCTTTCTTCAGGATATGGCTTTCCTAATGCTCATGGTGAAAGTGGGTGAATAAAGGTTATGTTTGGGGCTGAATTTGAGTAATGTGTTCGGATTGTGTTTGTGGCTGAGTTTTATGGCGTATGGATGGCGTGGGTTTCCAGCCAAGTTCTGAACTTGCTCCGATACAAAAACTGATCTACCTCTCAATAGTTAAGCTTAAATCAATTCAAGAGTAAACGACAAAACAAAGAAAGATTACAATCAAGGAACAAGGACTGAAGCAAAATCAATCCCTGGATACAGATTTCACCAACAAAGATCAATCTAGTGAAACTAAACTCCAACATAGACATAGATTTCACCACTAAGCTTGAGTTTAGGGCCCTCAACTTTATTAGGATACAGATATCACCACCTAATCAACGCGTAGGACTCTCTTTATTACCAGTCTAATTGGCCTAATTAAACATAAGCAAGTAAAGAATTTAAGGTAACAACATTGAGGAGTTTTAAGTTTAACTTCAGATTTCAATTTCACAACACTTGAGTTAAAAAATGAGCGCCAAGCTATTTATATTGGCATGCCCAAGGCTTTCCTAAGTCATTAGGTAATCATTAAAAGATCACCTAATGTAAAGGAAGCTCACTAAGTATACTTACACACCTAAGCACACGGTTCAGCATATAACCAAAAGAAAACAAGGTCAAATGAGTCTAATAGCTTTTAAATGATTAACTTAAGGTATCCTTCATGATCATTGGCAGTAAGAGTGATGTTTTCCACCCATGGAAGGAAAGAATACATGACTTCCACTTCGAAATAAGGAGAGGAATGCATGCTTGCCACGTCTTGTCATATCGTCCAAATGAGAGATTGCAAAGTGGGATAATCTTCTTCTTCCATGTGGCATTTTCTCCATTCATGCATCACCTAGTGACTCAACATAAGCTACCAGCCTAGTACACACACACCTTGGAGGAGGAAACCCAATTAGGGGGGAAAAACCCCTTTTCTCAAAAACCAGCTACTAGGTGTTGCTTGGAGCTTAGTCTTTGCTGCTATTGGGCCACTGCATTTTGTTGATTGAGATGACATTCCCTTACTGATGGGGAAACATAAAGATGTCTATTTACGGCCCTTTTTCAATGTTAAGTGCCCTAAACAGCCAGATCTTTCAAACCGTGCAGATTCAGTCGCCTGCGAGGCAGCGTTGACAAAATGACTGAACTGGACCACTTAACGTGCTCTTCTGGCTTTGTGCATAACATAATAAATAAACTGCACATCATAACTGAACTAAATAAAAAGTAATTACACAATTAGGATGTCGTCTGAACTATGAAATAATAAAAACAAGACCAAGTAAAAACCAACCCAAAACTATAACATGGACAGTTTGGATTCAAGTGCTAATTCGAAGCATCAAATCAGGTCCGAATCAGCTGCAACGTTTTTTTTTCTCGAAAGATGACTTCTTGAACTTGAACTCAATGGTAAAATATTTGAGTAAAACCTCAAAGCGGCCTAAGTAATTTGGGTCACAAATATCGGATATGCTGCTGGCTTCAACCGAGTTCGTTATGTCTTGAATGCTTTGAAGGTTTGGACAAATATGCAGAATTTAAAAGTAATTTAATTGCATTATTAAGTTTATTACGATGTTAATAAACTCTCTTAGCAAATAAATCCAAGTTAGATAAACATTATGGCTAATTGAGGATGGCATAGGCTAAGTTACATCATCCTCCCCTTGTCAGAAAACATTTGTCCTCAAATTTTCACCGCATGATCTGGCTGAAACAACAACAACTATTTAAACAACTCATTCTTGGTCTTGTATGCCGTTTTCCACTCATTCCCCTTGTTAATTAGAATCTGGTTTGGAGGGAATCCTTCAGACTTGTCTTGAACCCATTCCTTAAAGGTCCAATTTCGAAATTAGACACCGTAGGTAGCGCTTCACCAGAAGTGAGGAAAAGGCTTAAATGCTCATGGTTCCTTGGTGGGTGGCTTGTGCTTAAACTAAGCCTTTGACCTTTATCTGTTTTCACCTTAACTTCTTGTAAACTATACGCCACTTCCTTCTCCTTTTCTTACTCAATTGCCTCCCCCTTCAAAACCTCACAAGCACCTTTGTCATCTTCCTATTCATCAAATTTTTGTGGTAGATGTAAGTGAACCTCCATGTCTTGTTCTTCTAAAATGTCTTCCACATTGGCTTCCTTTTCTTCCTATCTTGTGTTGTCGACCTCATTACCTTCGTGACTTTAGTCTACTTCTGGTTAAACCAAGGGTAGTTTTGCTTCCTTCGTAATTTCAAACCAGAAGGAGAGTATATCAAATTGATACTTTAACATTTCGAGGTTTCAGGTTTATCCTGTAGTTTGAGGAGCTTTCTTCAGGATATTGCTTTCCTAGAAATCATGGTGAAAGTGCATGCTTGCCACATCTTGTCAGATTGTCCGAATGAGAGATTGCAAAGTTGGATAATCTTCTTCTTCCATGTGGCATTTTCTCCATTCATGAGTCTCCTGGTGACTCAGCTTAAGCTACTAGCCTAGTACACACACACCTTGGAGGAGGAAACCCAATTAGGGAGGAAAAACTCCCTTGCTCAGAAACCAGCTGCTACCTGGTGCTTAGAGCTCAGTCTTTGCTGCTATTGGGCCACTGCATTTTGCTGATTGAGATGAGATTCCCTTATTAATGGGGAAACCTTAAGATGTCTATGTACGCCCCTTTCTCAAAATCACGATTTGTACATCATTCAGTGCCCAAAACAGGCAGATCTTTCAAACCGTGAAGATTCAGTCGCCTGCTAGGCAGCGTTGACAAAATGACTGAACTGGACCCCTTAACGTGCTCTTATGGCTTTGCGCTTACCATAATAAATAAAGTAGACATCTTACCTGAACTAAATAAAAAATAATTACACAATTTGGAAGTCATCTGAACTATGAAATAATAAAAACAAGGCCGAGTAAAAATTAACCCAAAACTGCAACCTAGATAGTTTGAATTCAAGAGCTAATTCGAAGCATCAAATGAGGTCTGAATAAGCTGAAACTTTTTTTTTCTCGAAAGATAACGTCTTGAACTTGAACTCAATGGTAAAATATTTTAGTTAAACCTCAAAGTGGCCTAAGTAACTTGGCTCACAAATATTGGATATGCTGCTGGCTTCAACCCGGTTCTTTATGTCTTGATTCCTTTGAAGGTTTGCACAAATATACTGAATTTAAAGGTAATTTAATTGCATAATTAAGTTTATTATGATGTTAATAAACTCTTTTAGCAAATAAATCAAAGTTAGATAAACCTTATGGCCAATTGAGGATGGCATAGGCTAAGTTACTCATCCTCTCCTTGTTAGAAAACATTTGCCCTCAAATTTTCACCATATGATCTGGCTAAAAATACACCAACTGTTTAAACAAGTTTTTCCTGGTCTTGTAAGCCCTTTTCCATTCATTCCCCTTACTAATTAGAACCTGGTTTGGAGGGGATCCTTCGGACTTGTCTTGAACCCATTCCTTAAAGGCTCTAATTTCAAAATTAGACACTATAGGTAGCGATTCACCAGAAGTGAGGAAAAGGCTTAAATGGTCATGGTTCTTTGGTGGGTGGCTTGTGCTTAAACTAAGCATTTGACCTTCATCTGTTTTCACCTCAACTTCTTGTAAACTATATGCCACTTCCTTCTCCTTTTCTTGCTCAATTGCCTCCCCCTTCAAAACCTCGCAAGCACCTTCGTCATCTTCATATTCATCAAATTTTGGTGGTAGATCTATGTTAACCTCCATGTCTTCTTCTTCTTGAAAATCTTCCACATTGGCTTCCTTTTCTTCCTATCTTGTGTTGTCAACCTCATTACCTTCGTGACTTTAGTGTACTTCCTGTTAAACCAAGTGCAATTTTCCTTCCTTCGTAATTTCAAAGCAGAAGGGGAGTATATCAAATTCATATTGTAACATTTTGAGGTTTATTTCTTGCATTCTGAGACTTCAGGTTTATCCTGTAGTATCAGGAGCTTTCTTCAGGATATCGTTTTCCTAGAACTCGTGGTGAAAGCAGGTGAATAAGGGTTAGGTTTGGCGCTGAATTTGAGTAATGTGTTCAGATTATGTTTGTGGCTGAGTTTGAGGGCGTATGGATGGCGTGGGTTTCCAGCCAAGTTCTGGACTTGCTCTGATACCAAAACTGGTCTGCCTCTCAATGGTTAAGCTTAACTCAATTCAAGAGTAAAAGCTAAAACAAAGAAGGATTACAATCAAGGAATAAGGATAGAAGCTAAATGAATCCCTGGATACAGATTTCACCACCAAAGATCAATCTGGTAAAACTAAACTCTAACATAGACATAGATTTCACCACTAAGCTTGAGTTTAGCGCCCTCAGCTTAATTAGGATACAGATATCACCACCTAATCAAGTCCTAAGACTCTCTTGATCACCAGTATAATTGGCCTAATTAAAGATAAGCAAGTATAGAATTTAAGGTAACAACATTGAGGACTTTCAAGCTCAACTTCAGATTTTAATTTCACAACACTTGAGTTAATAAATGAGTGCCAGGCTATTTATATTGGCACGCCCAAGGCTTTCCTTAGTCATTAGGTAATCATTAAAAGATCACTTAATGTAAAGGAAGCTCACTAAGTATACTTGCACACGTAAGTGCACGGTTTACCATATAACCGAAAGAAATCAAGGTCAAATGAGCCTAATGGCTTTAAAATGATTAACTTAAGGTATCCTTGATCATCATTGGCAGTAAGAGTGTTGTTTTCCGCCCATGGAAGGAAAGAATACACGACTTCCACTTCGAAATAGGGAGTGGAATGCGTGCTTCCCACATCTTGTGATATTGTCCGAATGAGAGATTACAAAGTGGGATAATCTTCTTCTTCCATGTGGCATTTTCTCCATTCATGAGTCACCTGGTGACTCAGCTTAAGCTACAAGCCTAGTACACACACACCTTGGTGGAGGAAACCCAATTAGGGGGGAAAAACTCCCTTGCTCAGAAACCAGCTGCTAGGTGGAGCTTGGAGTTCAGTCTTTGCTGCTATTGGGCCATTGCATTTTGCTGATTGAGATGAGATTTCCTAACTAATGGGGAAACCTGAAGATGTCTATATACGCCCCTTTTTGAAAATCACGATTTGGACATCGTTAAGTGCCCTAAATAGCTAGATCTTTCAAACCGTGCAAATTAAGTCGCCTACTAGGCAACGTTGACAAAATGACTGAACTAGACCCCTTAACGCGCTCTTCTGGCTTTGTGCTTAACATAATAAATAAACTGGACATCCTATCCGAACTAAATAAAAAATAATTACACAATTTGGATGTCGTCTGAACTATGAAATAATAAGAACAAGACCGAGTAAAAACTAAGAAAAAACTGTAACCTGGACAGTTTGAATTCAAGACCTAATTCGAAGCATCAAATGAGATTTGAATAAGCTGAAACCTTTTGTCTCGAAAGACAACTTCTTGAACTTGAACTCAATGGTAAAATATTTGAGTTAAACCTTAAAGCGGCCTAAGCAACTTGGCTCACAAATATCGGATATGCTGCTGGCTTCAACCCGGTTCCTTATGTCTTGAGTCCTTTCAAGGTTTGGACAAATATACAGAATTTAAAAGTAATTTAATTGCATAATTAAGTTTATTACGATGTTAATAAACTCTCTTAGCAAATAAATCAAAGTTAAATAAACATTATGGCTAATTGAGGATGGCATAGGCTAAGTTACATCATCCTCCCCTTGTTACAAAACATTTGTCCTCAAATTTTCACCACATGATCTGGCTGAAACAACACCAACCATTTAAACAAGTCTTTCTTGGTCTTGTAGGCCCTTTTCCATTCATTCCCCTTACTAATTAGAATCTGGTTTGGAGGAGATCCTTCGGACTTGTCTTGAACCCATTCCTTAAGGGCTCTAATTTAGAAATTAGACCCCTTAGGTAGCGGTTCACCAGAAGTGAGGAAAAGGCTTAAATGCTCATGGCTCTTTGGTGGGTGGCTTGTGCTTAAACCAAGCATTTGACCTTCATCTGTTTTCACCTTAACTTCTTGTAAACTATACGCCACTTCCTTCTCCTTTTCTTGCTCAATTGCCTCCCCCTTCAAAACGTCGCAAGCACCTTCGTCATCTTCATATTCATCAAATTTTGGTGGTAGATCTAAGCTAACCTCCATGTCTTCCTCTTCTTGAACGTCTTCCACAATGGCTTCCTTTTTTTCCTATCTTGTGTTGTCAACCTGATTACCTTCGTGACTTTAGTCTACATCCGGATAAACCAAGGGCAGTTTTGCTTCCTTCGTAATTTCAAACCAGAAGGAGAGCATATCAAATTGATATTGTAACATTTTGAGGCTTATTTCTTGCATTCTGAGATAAAAGACTTTAGGTTTATCCTGTAGTTCAAGGAGCTTTCTTCGGGATATGCCTTTCTTAGAACTCATGGTGAAAGTGGGTGAATAAGGGTTATGTTTGGGGATGAATTTTAGCAATGTGTTCGGATTGTGTTTGTGGCTGAGTTTGAGGGCGTGTGGATGGCGTGGGTTTCCAGCCAAGTTCTGAACCTGCTCTGATACCAAAACTGATCTACCTCTCAGTGGTTAAGCTTAACTCAATTCAAGAGTAAAAGCTAAAACAAAGAAAGATTACAATCAAGGAATAAGGATAGAAGCTAAATCAATCCGTGGATACAGATTTCACCACCAAAGATCAATCTAGTAAAACTAAACTTTAACATAGACATAGATTTCACCACTAAGCTTGAGTTTAGGGCCCTCGACTTAATTAGGATACAGATATCACCACCTAATCAAGGCCTAAGACTCTCTTGATCACCAATCTAATTGGCCTAATTAAAGATAGGCAAGTAGAGAATTTAAGGTAACAACGTTGAGGAGTTTCAAGCTCAACTTCAGATTTTAATTTCACAACACTTGACTTAAAAAATGAGTGCCAAGGTTTTTATATTGGCACGCCCAAGGCTTTCCTTAGTCATTAGGTAATCATTAAAAGATCACTTAATGTAAAGGAAGCTCACTAAGTATACTTACATCATCCTCCCCTTGTTAGAAAAAATTTGTCCTCAAAGTTTCGGCACTTGATTTGGATGAAATAACACCAACCATTTAAACAAATCTTTCTTGGTCTTGTAGGCTCCTTTCCATTCATTCCCCTTACCAATTTGAATGTGGTTTGAAGGGGATCCCTCGGACTCAGGTTGAACCGATTCTTTACAGGCTCTAATTTCGAAATTAGACACCTTAGGTAACGGTTCACCAGAAGTGAGGAAAGGGCTCTAATTTCACTTTCATCTGTTTTCACCTCAAATTCTTCTAAACAATCCGCCACTTCCTTCTCCTTTTCTTGCTCAATTGCTTCCTCCTTCAAAACCTCACAAGCACCTTCGTCATCCTCATATTCATCAAATTTTGGTGGTAGATCTAAGTTAACCTCCATGTCTTCTTCTTCTTGAACGTCTTCCACATAGGCTTCCTTTTCTTCATCTATTGTGTTGTCAACCTCATTACCTTCGTGACTTTGGTCTGCTTTCGGTGTAACCAAGGGATGTTTGGGTTGCTTCCTCATTTCAAACCAGAAGGAGAGTTGATTAAATTCATATTGTAACATTTTGAGGTTTATTTCTTGCATTCTGAGATCAAATGCTTCAAGTTTATCTTATAGTTTGAGCAACTTTCTTCACGATATGTCCTTCCTAAAACTCACGGTGAAAGTGGGTGAATAAGGGCTATGTTTGGGGCTAAATTTGAGTAATGTGTTCGGATTGTGTTTGTGGCTGAATTTAAGGGCGCATGGATGTCGTGGCTTTTAGGCCAAGTTCTGAACTTGCTCTGATACCAAAACTAATGTACCTCTTAAGGGTTAAGCTTAACTCAATTCAAGAGTGAAAGCTAAAACCAAGAAAGATTACAATCAAGGAACAAGGATAGAATCTAAATCAACCTCTGGATACAGATTTCACCACCAAAGATCAATATAGGGATACTAAAGTCTCACTTAGATACAGATTTGACCACCAAGCGTGAGTTTCAGGCCCTTATGCTTAATTAGGATATAGATATCATCACCGAATCAAGGCTTAAGACTCACCTGATCACCGGTCTAATTGGCCTAATTATAGATACATAAGTGGAGAATTTAAGGTAACAACATTTATGACTTTCAAACTGAACTTCAGATTTCAATTTCACAATATTGAGTTACAAAATTAATGCCAAATTATTTATATTGGCACGCCTAAGGCATTCCTTAGTCATTAGGTAATCGTTAAAAGATAACTTAATGTTAAGGAACCTCACTAAGTATACTTACATGCCTAAGCACACGGTTTAGCATATAACCGAAAGAAAAAAGGATCAAATGCGTGTAGTAGCTTTAAAATGATTAACGTAAGCTATCCTTGATGATCAAAGGCTGCAAGAGTGATATTTTCCGCCCATGGAAGGACAGGATACACGACTTGGAATAAGGAGAGGAATGCATGCTTGCCACATCTTGTCATATTATCCGAATGAGAGCTTGCAAAGTGTTATAATCTTCTTCTTCCATGTTGCATTTTGTCCATTCTTGAGTCACCTAGTGACTAAGCTTAAGCTACCAACCTATTACACAAATGAAGCAGGAAACCTAATTAGGAGGGAAAAACTCCCTTGCTAAGAAACCAACTACTAGGTGGCACATGGAGCTCGGTCTTTACTGCCATTGGGCCGCTGCATTTTGCTAATTAGGAGGAGATTTCCTTACTTAGGGGGAAAATTGAAGACGTTTGTAAATGCCCCTTTCTGAAAATCACGATTTGGACATCGTTAAGCCTATTAAGGCAGATCTTTCAAACCATGTAAATTCAAATGCCTGGTGGACAATGTTGACAAAATGACTAAACTGCACCCCTTAACGTACTCTTCTGGCTTTGTGCTTCGCATAATAAATAAACTAGACATCCTAACTGAACTAAACAAAAAAGAATTTCACAATTTTGATGTCGTTTGAACTATGAAATAGTAAAAACAATATTGAGTAAAAACTAACCCAAAACTATGGCCTGGACAGTTTGGAATCAAGAGCTGATTCGAACCATCAAATGAAGTCCAAATGAGTTGAAACTTATTTTTCTTGAAAGACAACTTCTTCAACTTCAACTCAATAGTAAAATAGTTGACTTAAACCTCAAACCGGCATAAGTAATTTTGCTCATATATATCGGATATGCAGGAGGCTTGGACCCGATACCTTTTGTCTTGAATCCTATGAAGGTTTGGACAAATATACCAAATTTAAAACTGATTTAATTGCATAATTAAGTTTATTAGGATGTTAATAAAGTCTCTTGGCAAATAAATCAAAGTTAAAATAAGTTTAAGTCAACGAATCAACCTCAAACATGAAATGGTTTAAAAAGATTAGGGCTAACGGAGGATGGCATAGGCTAAGTTACGTCATCCTCGCCTCGTTAGAAAAAATTTATCCACCAATTTTCGACACATGATCTGGCTGAAATGTTACAAACCATTTGAACAAGTCTTTCTTGGTCTTGTAGGCTCTTTTCCACTCGTTTCCCTTACTAATTTGAATATGGTTTGAAGGGGATCCTTCAAACTTGTCTTGAACCGATTCTTTAAAGGCTCTAATTTCGAAATTAGACACTTTAGGTAGCGGTTCACCAGAAGTGAGGAAAAGGCTTAAATGCTCATGTTTCTTTTGTGGGTGGCTAGTGCT
>JACYFF010031952.1:64880487-64891071 GCA_017589665.1 Selenicereus undatus
ATTAGGCTAATTAGACTGGTGATCAAGAGAGTCTTAGGCGTTGATTAGGTGGTGATATATGTATCCTAATTAAGATGAGGGCCCTAAACGCAAGCTTAGTGGTGAAATCTATGTCTATGTTAGAGTTTAGTTTCACTAGATTGATCTTTGGTTGTAAAATCTATATCCAAGGATTGATTTAGCTTCTATCATTGTTCCTTGATTGTAATCTTTCTTTGTTTTAGCTTTTACTCTTGAATTGAGATAAACTTAACCATTGAGAGGTAGCTCAGGTTTGGTATCAGGGCAAGTTCAGAACTTGGCTGGAAACTCTCGCCATCTGTACGCCCTCAAACTCAGCTACAAACAAAATCCGAACACATTACTCAAATTCAGCCCCAAACATAACCCTTATTCACCAACTTTCACCATGAGTTTTGGGAAAGCCATATCCTGAAGAAAGCTCCTCAAAGTACAGGATAAACCTAAAGTCTTTGATCTCAGAATGCAAGAAATAAACCTCAAAATGTCACAATATCAATTTGATATACTCTCCTTCTGGTTTGAAATTATGAAGGAAGCAAAATTGATATATATGTCAAGGGAAGAGAACACCCAAGCCCATACACATCAAGAGACAACCTAAAAAAGCAACCAAGGACCCGGCCAAGGGTGGCACGGTCGTGCTAAGGGGCACGGGCTGACCATGCCAACTTGCTGGCCACGAAGACACAAAATACTCCACTAGGCACGGTTTGAAGTGTTTAATATTTCGCTTGGATTTGGCTCTATTTTGCGGGGTATGGGGGAGTAAGTTACCGCGTTTAGGAGTGCCAAAGGGTCACAAAACTAAATGAAAAGGAAGATGATGATCAGAGGAAAGACAACTTTGCAATCACTAACTCAAACTAGAGAAAACAAGGGTAAGCAGAGAAACCGAAACTAGCCAAGGCTTGGATATAGATATCACCACCAAGTCTTGAAACTAGGGCCCTCAACAACCTTCTTGGATACATATTTCACCACCAAGGGGTTGCTAAGACTCTTGCTAGATCACCACTCAACCCGACCAAGGAAGAGATAAGCTAGAAGAGAGTTTAATAGTGCAAAGGAGCTAAGGCTCAACTTCATTCAACAAATTGGCGAAAAGTGTTCTTACAATGCAACAAGAAGGCTTATATAAGCCCTCTTTAACAATAAACTTCAGCTACAAGATCAAATTAACAAGCTATACTGAGTAGAAATCGGATTCCCAAAACAGCCCACAAAAGGTTAGATGAAACCGGGGCTTGACAACACATTATTGCTGATCTTGAGGATGATGTGTCAACCATGGATGCTTGGAAGGATCTAATCAGCTGCTTGGCACTCTAATGAAGCCCTTGGCAAGTGGATTAGGCTTTGAGAAGAGTAATCCACCTCAAAAAGAACACCTTGTACCGGTTATACTATTACCCAGGTAAAGGGAATTTTATCCCTTCTTTTGCTGGATAAAAGCTCCACAAGAGGGTGCTTTGGCTGCAAATTTTTATGGCCATTTGACAATATTTTTGAAATAATTTCAAGCCATAAAATTTGCAATTCAAAAGGAGGAGCTTTGGGTGTTCAAACAGAACCATTTCCAGAACTGTCCATAATTGAAACAGTTTGTAGTACTTGACTTGAACAGCTGATTTGAGGTAGCACGCGACCTCCAAATGACCTGAAATTTGTCTTATTGGAAAGAGCACGTCCTCAAATTAAAGTTAGGCCCCCTGCAATCCAATCATGCCTTGAGGAAGATCACGAAATAACGTGCACAAAACCGGGCTTGTGCACTGACCTGAAACCGTGAGTGAACAGAATGTTCTCTTGGCATGTTTGGCTAATTTCTTGCATCTTTCCCATCAAACTCGATCCTTTGGGGTCTCCTTGGGGACTTAAGACCATGCCCATGGATGGGCCTCCATCATCCTCCCCTTGTTGAGAAGAATTTTCCCTCACATTGACCAAATGATCATCCTCCAAATAGGGACTTAGGTCGGCTACATTGAAAGAGGCCGAGACCCCATAATCCACGGGCAAGTTTACCTTATATGCATTGTCATTGATGTTCTCTAGGACCTCAAAGGGGCCATCCACCCTTGGCATCAATTTGCTCTTCCTTTTGGAAGGAAACCTGTCCTTCCGTAGATGTTCCCAGACTAGGTCCCCGGGTTGGAAGGTCACTTTCTTCTTGTGCTTGTTTGCTTGCTCCTGATATGAAGCATTGGTCTTTTCAATTTTGGACTTGACCACTTCATGAAGCCTTTGAATTTCCTCCACCCTTTTGCTAGCCTCCACACGAGGCTTTTCATTCATACCCCTTGGAACAAGATCATATGGACTCAAGGGGTCCACTCCATACACTACCTTGAAAGGAGATAGGCCTGTTGACTTGCTTGGAGAATTGTTGTATGCAAATTCGGCTTGTGGTAAGAGTAAGTCCCATGCTTTGCCATTTGACTTCGCCAAGACCCTTAAGAGTGTGCCTAGGGTTCGGTTAGTCACTTCGGTTTGGCCATCCGTTTGAGGATGACAAGTAGTGCTACACTTGAGTTTGGTCCCCATCTTTTTCCATAGTGTCACCCAAAAATGGCTAAGGAATTTGGTGTCTCGGTCCGAGACTATGGACCTTAGGATGCCATGCAATCTTATCACTTCCTTGAAGTACAATTCGGCTATATGGGTGGCATCATTAGTCTTGGCGCAAGGGATGAAGTGTGCCATCTTAGAGAAGCGATCCACCACCGCAAAAATGGAGTCTTTGCCTTGTTGGGTTCTTGGTAACCCCAACACAAAGTCCATACTTACATCTTCCGATGGGAGAGAAGGCACCGGTAGAGGCATGTAAAGACCATGAGGTAGCAAGTGGCTCTTGGCTACTTGGCAAGTAGCACATCTTTTTATCATGTCTTGTACTTCCTTCCTCATCTTTGGCCAATAGTAGTGTTCTTTCAACATGAGGAGAGTTTTGTTTTCTCCAAAATGACCGGCCAAGGATCCTCCATGGACTTCTCTAATAAGCAACTCTCGAGTGCCACACTTAGGGATACAAAGCCGAGGCCCCTTGAATAGGAACCCTTCTTGCATTAGGAAGTCTCCCTTAGGAGCACTCATGGTAAAGTTCCCCAAAATCTTCATCATTCCCATAAAGTGACTTCAAGTGCTCGAACCCAAGTATGCATGCATCAAGTTGGAACAATAGCAAGTGCCTCCTTGATAAGGCATCGGCTCCCTTATTCAACTTTCCCGACTTCTGCTTGACAGTCAAATGGAAGGATTGTAGGTACTCCACCCACTTAGCATGCCGTGAGTTTAGCTTATATTGCCGTTGAATGTATTTCAACGGCCTCATGATCCGATTGCAAAATGAACTCACTAGCCACTAAGTAATGACTCTAATGTTCAAGGCTTCTCACAATAGCATAAAATTCTTTGTCCTAGGTAGAATACTTCCTCCTTGAGTCACAAAGCTTCTCACTAAAGAAGGCTAAGGGCCGCCCTTCTTGAGTGAGCACACCACCAATACCTACCCCGGATGCATCACATTCCACCTCAAAAACCTTGTCAAAACATGGTAGAGCTAGGACCGAAGCTTGGGTGAGCTTGGACTTGACTTGGTCGAATGCTTGTTGAGCCTTGGGGCTCCACTTGAACGTTGTACCTTTGATCACCTCGGTCATGGTGGCCATAATGGTGCTAAAGTCTCTAATGAATCGCCTATAGAAGGATGCAAGTCCATGGAAACTTCGCACTTCATGAATGCTCTTGGGAGTTGGCCATCTTCGAATGGCCTCAATCTTGCTCTCATCCACCATGACGCCGTGGCTAGAGACAATATAACTAAGAAAGGTGACCTTATTAGTGAAGAATGTACACTTTTTGAGGTTACCAAATAATTTTTCCCGTTCAAGGACCTCCATGACTTGAGTTAGATGCCCTTGGTGCTCCTCGTCATTCTTACTATAAATCAAGATGTCATCAAAGTATACCACCACAAATTTCCCAATGAATGGCCGAAATACTTGATTCATGAGTCTCATGAAATTACTTGGAGCGTTGGACTATCCGAATGGCATGACTAGCCACTCATATAAGCCTCCCTTAGTCTTGAAGGCCGTCTTCCATTCATCCCCTTCTCTAATTCTTATTTGATAGTAGCCACTCCTCAAATCCACCTTAGAAAAGACACTAGAACCATATAGTTCATCAAGCATATCCTCAAGCCATGGGATTGGATATCTATACTTGATGGTGATCTTGTTTATGGCTCGACTATCAACACACATCCGCATGCTCCCATCTTTTTTTGGGACTAACAAAGCCGGCATCGCACATGGGCTAAGGCTCTCCGTTACCAAACCCTTGGTCACCAATTCTTGCAGTTGCCTTTGGATTTCTGTGGTTTCCTTGGGGTTCATCCTATAGGCCGGTTTGTTAGGAAGTATGGCACCGGGAATGAGATCAATGTGGTGTTGGATGGTTCTTTATGGAGGTAGGCCGGATGGTATCTCTTCGGGGAATACATGGCAAATCGTTCAAGAAGGGAAATGGCAACGGGGTGAGATGGTAGGGGGGTTTCGGACTCCTCTAGAGAAGTGAGAATCCATTCCCTAAAGGCCTTGAATTCATGCAAAGAAGCCTTAAGGAGTGGTTCACCGAAGGTAAGGGGCAAGTCCGAATGTTCTTGGCTTTTTTGTGGCTTGTTTTTGTGGAGTTGGGATGGGCTTAAGGGGGCAAGGGTGATCTTCTTTCCGTCCTTATGAAAGGTGTAAGTGTTCAAGTGGCCATCATGCATCACCTTGCGGTCAAATAACCATGGTCTCCCCAACAAGAGGTGACATGTATCCATAGGAATAATGTCACACCACAACTCATCATGATAATTCTTGCCAATAGTAAAGGAGATTAAACACCTCGAATTAGCTTGCAAACCCTTACCTTGATTGAGCCATTGAATGTTGTAAGGGTGTGGATGGGCTGAAGCTTGTAGACCTAGCTTCTCCACCATGCTAGAAGAAGCCACATTAGCACAACTCCCCCAATCGATGATGAGGGAGCAAACCTTGCCTTGTATAGCACACCTTGTGTGAAAGATGTTCTCTCTTTGCTCCTCTAGGGCTCCCTTTTGACTACTCAAAGCCCTCCTTAATACTAGAAGTTCTCCTTCATCCGCTTCCTCTACAACTTCTTCTTGTTCTTCCATGAGGTACACCTCCTTTTCTTCTTCCTCTTCTTCCTCCTGGAATGTGTCCCACTCGGCCAAGGAGATGGTCCTCCTATTAGGACACTCCGAAGCAATGTGACCTAGGCCTTGACATTTGAAGCATCTTCTATTGCTCATAGGAGGGGGGTTGGGACGGTTTGGGGTGTTTTGGCTCTTTTGAGGAGCTTGGTTTTTTTGTGGAGGGGAAGGGTTGGGAGTCGTGGGTTTAGGAGGATGATAAGAGCTCCCCTTGTTAAAAGGTTGGCTCTTGGGAAAAGGTTTTAGAGGGTCTCTTTTGTAGAGTTTGGCCTTTCTTTGTTGTTCCACTTTATGAGCTAGGATACACACCTCATCAAAAGTGGTGTATTGTTGCAATTAAACCACATGGGCATACCTAGGATCAAGTCCCCCTAGGTATCTCACTATGGTTTGTTCTTCGGCCTCCCTAAGGTCACACCTGATCAATAATTTCTCGAACTCCCTAGTGTATTCCTCAACACTCATGTTGCCTTGGGTTAGAGAGTGGAGTTGAGAGTAGTTATCTTGGAGGTAGGAAGGGGGTAAGAATCGGCCTCTAAGTTTGGCCTTCATTTTCTCCCGTGTTCGAATTTTCCCTTTCCCTTGTCTAGCCCTCTTAGCACACACATTCGACCACCATAAGGAAGCATACTTACGGAGTCTAAGGGCAATAAGCTTTACCTTCTTTTCTTCCAGGATCTCCTTGTAGTCAAAGATCCTCTGTACGGTTTGCAACCATTCCAAGAACTCATCCGGGTCTAGCCTTCCTTCAAATTTCGGAACCTCCACTTTGATGTCTCCAAAGTTAGGAGTGTTCCTCCCATTTCTTCTAGGCCTTCTAAAAGGTTCCTCATCACTAGAAGAACTCAAGTGATAGCCTTCACCACAGTCATATCCATCTTGGTCAGATTCGGATGGATTAGAAGAACGAGAGCTTCTAATCTCTTTCCGTTTTTGCTTCAAGGACTCACCAAGTTGTTTCTTCAAGTACTCATTTTGACCCTTGATTTCTTCATTTTTAAGCCTCATGGCTTCGTAGTTCTTCATGAGGGATTCGAACTTGTCCTCAATAGTCATGCTTGTAGCACTCATGTTCAGGGAAGTGAGGGTTGGTGTTTGGAGTAGTGTTGGGTAAGGTGTGGGGGCGCGTACCAAGCCAAGGAGAAGACTAGCTCTCATACCAAATATGATGTATATGTCAAGGGAAGAGAACAACCAAGCCCATACACATGAAGAGACAACCTAAAAAAGCAAGCAAGGACCCAGCCGATGGTGGCACGGTCGTGCTAAGGGGCACGGGCTGACCGTGCCAACTTGCTGCCCACGAAGACACAAAATACTCCACTAGGCACGGTTTGAAGTGTTCAATATTTCCCTTCAATTTGGCTCTATTTTGTGGGGTATGGGGGAGTAAGTTACCACATTTGGGAGTGCCAAAAGGTCACAAAACTAAATGAAAAGGAAGATGATGATGAGAGGAAAGACAAACTTTGCAATCACAAACTCAAACTAGAGAAAACAAGGGTAAGGAGAGAAACCGAAACTAGCCAAGGCTTGGATATAGATATCACCACCAAGTCTTGAAACTAGGGCCCTCAACAACCTTCTTGGATATAGATTTCACCACCAAGGGGTTGCTAAGACTCTTGCTAGACCACCACTCAACCCGGACAAGGAAGAGATAAGCTAGAAGAGAGTTTGAGAGTGCAAAGGAGCTAAGGCTCAACTTCATTCAACAAATTTGTGAAAAGTGTTCTTAAAATGTAGCAAGAAGGCTTATATAAGCCCTCTTTAACAATAAACTTCAGCTACAAGGTCAAATTAACAACCTATACTAGGTAGAAATCGGATTCCCAAAATAGCCCACAAAAGGTTAGATGAAACCGGGGCTTGACAACACATTATTGCTGATCTTGAGGATGATGTGTTGACCATGGATGCTTGGAAGGCTCTAATCAGCTGCTTGGCACTCTAATCAAGCCCTTGGCAAGTGGATTAGGCTTTGAGAAGAGTAATCCACCTCAAAAAGAACACCTTGTACCGGTTGTACTACTTCCCGGGTAAAGGGAATTTTATCCCTTCTTTTGCTGGATAAAAGCTCCACAAGAGGGTGCTTTGGCTGTAAATTTTTATGGCCATTTGACAATATTTTTGAAATACTTTCAAGCCATAAAAGTTGCAATTCAAAAGGAGGAGCTTTGGGTGTTCAAATAGAACCATTTCCTGAACTGTCCAGAACTGAAACAGTTTGTGGTACTTGACTTTAACGGCTGATTTGAGGTAGCAAACGACCTCCAAATAACTTGCAATTGGTCTTATTGGAAAGAGCACGTCCTAAAATTAAAGTTAGCCCCCCTGCAATCCAATCATGCATGGAGGAAGATCGCGAAATAACGGGCACAAAACTGGGCTTGTGCACTGACCTGAAACCGTGAGTGAACAGAATGTTCTCTTGGCATGTTTGGATGATTTCTTGCATCTTTCCCATGAAAATCGATCCTTTGGGGTCTCCTTGGGGACTTGAGACCATGCCCATTTGTGGGCCTCCATGAAAAACTGCACTTGGTTTAACCGGAAGTAGACTAAAGTCACAAAGGTAATGAGGTTGACAACACAAGATAGGAAGAAAAGGAAGCCAATGTGGAAGACGTTCAAGAAGAAGAAGACATGGAGGTTAACTTAGATCTACCACCAAAATTTGATGAATATGAAGATGACAAAGGTGCTTGCAAGGTTTTCAAGGGGGAGGCAATTGAGCAAGAAAAGGAGAAGGAAGTGGCGTATAGTTTACAGGAAGTCGAGGTGAAAACAGATGAAGGTCAAATGCTTAGTTTAAGCACAAGCCACCCACCAAAGAACCATGAGTATTTAAGCTTATTCCTCACTTCTGGTGAAACGCTACCTAAGGTGTAATTTCGAAATTGGAGCCTTGAAGGAATGGGTTCAAGACAAGTACAAAGGATCCCCTACAAACCAGATTCTAATTATTACGGGGAATGAATGAAAAAGGGCCTACAAGACCAAGAAAGACTTGTTTAAATGGTTGGTGCTCTTTCAGCCAGATCATGTGGTGAAAATTTGAGGACAAATGTTTTCTAACAGGGGAAGGATGATGTAACTTAGCCTATGCCATCCTCAATTAGGCATAGTGTTTATCTAACTTTGATTTTTTTGCTAAGAGAGTTTATTAACATCGTAATAAACTTATTATGTAATTAAATTACTTTTAAATTCAGTATATTTGTCCAAACCTTCAAAGGATTCAAGGCATAAGGAACCGTGTTGAAGCCAGCAGCATATCCGATATTTGTAAGCCAAGTTACTTAAGCCGCTTTGAGGTTTAACTCAAATATTTTTCCGTTCAGTTCAGGTTGAAGACATTGTCTTTCGAGAAAATAAAGTTTCAGCTTATTCAGATCTCATTTGATGCTTCGAATTAGCTGTTGAATTCAAACTGTCCAGGTTACAGTTTTGGGTTAGTTTTTAGTCATTCTTGTCTTTATTATTTCATAGTTCAGACGACATCCAAATTGTGTAATAATTTTTTATTTAGTTCAGTTAAGATGTCCAGTTGATTTATTATGTTAAGCACAAAGGCAGAAGAGCACATTAGGGGTCCAGTTCAATCATTTTGTCAACGCTACCTAGCAGGCGACTGAATCTGCACGGTTTGAAAGATCTGGCTGTTTAGGGCATTTAACGATGACCAAATCGTGATGTTGAAAAAGAGGCGTACATAGACATCTTCAGGTTTCCCTATTAGTAAGGGAATCTCATCTCAATGAGCAAAATGCAGTGGCCCAATAGCATCGAAGACTGAGCTCCAAGCACCACCTAGCAACTGGTTTCTGAGCAAGGGAGTTTTTCCCCCTAATTGGGTTTCCTCCCCCAAGGCGTGTCTGTACTAGGCTTAACCGTTGAGAGGTAGATCAGTTTTGGTATCAGAGCAAGTTCAGAACTTGGTTGGAAACCCACGCCATCCGTACGCCCTCAAACTCAGCCACAAACACAATCCGAAGACCTTACTCAAATTCAGCCCGAAACATAACCCTTATTCACCCACTATCACCATGAGTTCTAAGAAAGCGATATCCTGAAGAAAGCTCCTCAAACTACAGGATAAACCTGAAGTCTTTGATCTCAGAAATAAACCTCAAAATGTTACAATATCAATTTGATATACTCCCCTTCTGCTTTGAAATTACAAAGGAGGCAAAATTGCACTTGGTTTAACTGGAAGTACACTAAAGTCATGAAGGCAATGAGGTTGACAACACAAGATAGGAAGGAAAGGAAGCCAATGTGGAAAATGTTCAAGAAGAAGAAGACATGGAGGTTAACTTAGATCTACCACCAAAATTTGATGAATACGAAGATGACGAAGGTGCTTGCGAGGTTTAGAAGGGGGAGGCAATTGAGCAAGAAAAGGAGAAGGAAGTGGCGTATAGTTTAAAAGAAGTTAAGGTGAAAATAGATGAAGGTCAAATGCTTAGTTTAAGCACAAGCCACCCACCAAAGAACCATGAGCATTTAAGCCTTTTCCTCGCTTCTGGTGAATCGCTACCTATGGTGTCTAATTTCGAAATTAGAGCCTTCAAGGAATGGGTTCCAGACAAGACCGAAGGATCCCCTACAAACCAGATTCTAATTAGTAAGGGGAATGAATGGAAAAGGGCCAACAAGACCAAGAAAGACTTGTTTAAATGGTTGGTGTTGTTTCAGCCAGTTCATGTGGTCAAAATTTGAGGACAAATGTTTTCTAACACGGGGAGGACGATGTAACTTAGCCTGTGCCATCCTCAATTAGCCAGAATGTTCATCTAACTTTGATTTATTTATTAAGAGAGTTTATTAACATCGTAATAAACTTATTATGTAATTAAATTACTTTTAAATTCAGTATATTTGTCCAAACCTTCAAAGGATTCAAGGCATAAGGAACCGTGTTGAAGCCAGCAGCATATCCGATATTTGTGAGCCAAGTTACTTAAGCCGCTTTGAGGTTTAACTCAAATATTTTACCGTTCAATTCAGGTTCAACTTACTTAACCAATCAAAGCAAGACAAAGTGAAGAATGGTGTTGCATTCTCATTGGCTTGCCGTTTTTTTGCCATGCAAATTTCGGCTGGCCCATGTGCTGAATTCTTGCATTTTCAGCTTGTATTAATGTTAAACATGAAGCTAAGTAATGTATAATCAAGCCAGGCAAAAGTTAGTTGCAAGGTTTAATGTATTAAGCATTAGTTAAGTATGTTTTGTTATAACCAATTGTATTAGTAGTTAAGGATGTAATTAGATTAGTCTAACACTTTTCCTCACTAGGAAGGAAAGTGATGTGGGTTTTTACTAGCCAAGTAAA
>JACYFF010031952.1:65031203-65096672 GCA_017589665.1 Selenicereus undatus
AGATATGGCTTTCCTAGAACTCATTGTGAAAGTGGGTGAATAAGGGTGATGTTTGGGCCTGAATTTGAGTAATGTGTTTGGATTGTGTTTGTTTGAGGGCGTATGCATGGTCTTCAGGCCATGTTTTGAACCTGCTTTGATACCAAAGCCGATGTACCTCTCAAGGGTTAAGCTTAACTCAATTCAATAGAGAAACAAAAGCTAAATCAATCTCGGGATATAGATTTCACCAGGAAAGATCAGTCTAGTGAAACTAAACTCTCACTTAGATACAAATTTCACCACTAAGCTTGAGTTTCGACCCTTAAGCTTAATTGAGATACAGATAACACCACCTAATCAAGGCTTAAGACTCACTTGATCACCTGTCTAATTGGCCTCATCAGAGACAAGCTTGTAGAGAATTTAAGGTAACAACACTGAGGAGTTTCAAACTCAACTTTATATTTCAATTTCACAACATTGAGTTCCAAAATGAGTGCCAAGCTATTTATATTGGCATGCGTAAGGCTTTCCTTAGTCATTGGGTAATCATTAAAAGACCACTTAATGTTAAGGAAGCTCACCAAGTATAGTTACTTACCTAAGTACACGGTTTAGCATTTATCTGAAAGAAAATAAGATCAAATGAGTGTAGTAGCTTTAAAATGATTAACTTAAGCTATCCTTGATGATGATAGGCAGCAAGAGTGATGTTTTCTGTGCATGGAAGGAAAGAATACACGACTTCAACTTTGAAATAAGGAGAGGAATGCGTGCTTGCTAGATCTTATCATATTGTCTAAATGAGAGCTCGCAAAGTGGCATAATCTTCTTCTTCCCTGTTGCATTTTCTCTATTCATGAGCCACCTGGTGCCTAAGCTTAAGCTAGCATCCTAGAACACACACACACCTTGAAGTAGGAAACCTAATTAGGAAGGAGAAAGTCCATTGCTAAGAAACCTGCTGCTCAGTGGCGCATGAAGCTCGGTCTTTGCTGCTATTGGGCCACAACATTTTGCTGATTAGGTTGGGATTTCCTTATATGGGGGGAAACCTGAAGATGTCTATAAACCCCCCTGTTTTGAAAATGACGATTTGGACATCGTTAGGTGCCCGAATCAGCGAGATCTTTTAAACCGTGCAAATTCAGTCGCCTACTGGGCAGCTTTGACAAAATGACTGAACTGGACCCCTTTACGTGCTCTTCTGGCTTTTTGCTTGACATAATAAATAAACTAGACATCCTAACGGAACTAAGTGAAAAGTAATTACACAATTTGGATGTTGTTTGAACTATGAAATAATAAACACAAGACCGAGTAAAAATTGTTCTGAAACTGTAGCCTAGATAGTTTGAATTCAAGAGCTAATTCAAAGCATCAAATGAAGTCCAAATGAGCTGAAAGTTGTTTTTCTCGAAAGATAGTTTCTTGAGCATTAACTCAATTGTAAATTGTTTGACTTAATCCTCAAAGCAGCCTAAGTAAATTTGCTCACAAAAATCGAATATGCTGCTGGCTTGAACCTGGTACCCTTTGTGTTGAATCCCATGATGTTTTAGCCAAAAATACTTAATATAAAACTGATTTATTTGCATAATTAAGTTTATTAGGATGTTAATAAACTCTCTTAGCAAATAAATCAAAGTTAAATTAAGTTTAAGTTGACGAATCAACTTAAAACTGGAAATGGTTTAAAAAGATTACAGTTAATTGAGGATGGCATGGGCTAAGTTACATCATCCTTCCCTTGTTAGAAAACATTTTCCCTAGAATTTTTGCCACATGATCTGGTTGAGATAACACCAATCATTTGAAGAAGTCTTCTTTGGTCTTGTAGGCTCTTTTCTATTCGTTCCCTTTACTAATTTGAATCTGGTTTGGAGGAGATCCTTCGGACATGACTTGAACCCATTCCTTAAAGGCTCTAATTTTCAACTTAGACACCATACGTAGCGGTTCACCAGAAGTGAGGAAAAGGCTTAAATGCTCATGGTTCTTTTCTAGGTGCCTTATGATTAAACGAAGCATTTCACCTTCATCTGTTTCCACCTCAACCTCTTCTAAACTGTCTGCCACTGCCTTCTGTTTTTCTTGCTCAATTGGTACCTCCTTCAAAACCTCACAAGCGCCTTGATCATCTTTACATTCATCATCTTTTTGAGGTAGTTCTAAGTTAACCTCCATGTCTTCTTCTTCTTGATCGTGTTCCACACAGGCTTCCTTTTCTTCCTCTCTTGCGTTGTCAACCTCATTACCTTCGTGACTGTGGTCTACCTCCTGTTAAACCAAGGGCTGTTTGGCTTCCTTCCTCATTTCAAACTAGAAGGAGTGTAGATCGAATTCATATTGGAACATTTTGAGGTTTATTTCTTGCATTCTGAGATCAAACGCTTCAAGTTTGTCCTGTAGTTTGAGGAGCTTTCTTCGAGATATTGCTTTCCTAGAACTCATTGTGAAAATGGGTGAATAAGGGTTATGTTTGGGCCTGAATTTGAGTAATGTGTTTGGATTGTGTTTGTGGCTGAGTTTGACGGCGCATGAATGGCATGGGCTTCAGGCCATGTTCTGAACTTGCTCTGATACCAAAACCGATGTACCTCTCAAGGGTTAAGCTTAACTCAATTAAATAAAGAAACAAAAAACCAATAAAGATTACAATTAGGGAAGAAGGATAAGAGCTAAATCAATCTCAGGATATAGATTTCACCACGAAAGATCAATCTACTGAAACTAAACTCTGACTTAGATACAAATTTCACCACTAAGCTTGAGTTTCAGCCCTTAAGCTTAATTGAGATTCAGATAACACCACCTACTCAAGGCTTAAGACTCACTTGATCACCAGTCTAATTGGCCTCGTTAGAGACAAGGTAGTAGAGAACTTAAGGTAACAACACTGAGGAGTTTCAAACTCAACTTTAGATTTCAATTTCACAACATTGAGTTCCAAAAGGAGTGCCAAGCTATTTATATTGGCGTGCGTAAGGCTTTCCTTAGTCATTGGGTAATCATTAAAAGATCACTTAACGTTAAAGAAGCTCACCAGGTATAGTTACATACCTAAGTACACGGTTTAGCATTTAACCGAAACAAAATAAGATCAAATGAGTGTAATAGCTTTAAAATGATTAACTTAAGCTATCCTTGATGATGATAGGTAGCAAGAGTGATGTTTTCTGTGCATGGAAGGAAAAAATACATGGCTTCAACTTTGAAATAAGGAGAGGAATTCATGCTTGCCAGATCATGTCATATTGTCTGAATGAGAGCTCGCAAAGTGGCATAATCTTCTTCTTCTATGTCGCATTTTCTCCATTCATGAGTCACCTGGTGAGTAAGCTTAAGCTACCATCCTAGCACACACAGACCTTGAAGTAGGAAACCCAATTAGGAAGGAAAAAGTCCATTGCTAACAAACCTGCTGCTAAGTTACGCATGGAGCTCGGTCTTTGCTGCTGTTGGGCCACAACATTTTGCTGATTAGGATGGGATTTCCTTACGTGGGGGGAAACCTGAAGATGTCTATAAACCCCCCTGTTTTGAAAATCACGATTTGGACATCGTTAAGCGCCCTAATCAGCGAGATCTTTTAAACCGTGCAAATTCAGTCGCCTACCGGCCAGCTTTGACAAAATGACTGAACTGGACCCCTTTACGTGCTCTTCTTGCTTTTTGCTTGCCATAATAAATACACTAGACATCCTAACTCAACTAAGTAAAAAATAATTACACAATTTGGATGTTGTTTGAACTATGAAATCATAAACACAAGACCGAGTAAAAATTGTTCCGAAACTGTAGCCTAGATAGTTTGAATTCAAGAGCTGATTCAAAGCATCAAATGAAGTCCAAATGAGCTGAAAGTTGTTTTTCTCGAAAGATAATTTCTTGAACTTTAACTCAATGGTAAATTATTTGACTTAAACCTCAAAGCAGCCTAAGTAATTTTGCTCACAAAAATCAAATATGCTGCTGGCTTGAACCTGGTACCCTTTGTGTTGAATCCTTTGAAGTTTTAGCCAAAAATACTTAATTTAAAACAGATTTAATTGCATAATCAACTTTATTAGGATGTTAATAAACTCTCTTACCAAATAAATCAAAGTTAAATTAAGTTTAAGTTGACAAATCAACTTAAAACTGGAAATGGTTTAAAAAGATTATAGCTAATTGAGGATGGCATGGGCCAAGTTACATCATCCTCCCCTTGTTAGAAAACATTTGTCGTCGAATTTTTGCCGCATGATCTGGTTGAGATAACACCAATCATTTGAAGACGTCTTTTTTGGTCTTGTAGGCTCTTTTCTATTCATTCCTTTTACTAATTTGAATCTAGTTTGGAGGAGATCCTTCGGACTTGACTTGAACCCATTCCTTAAAGGCTCTAATTTTGAACTTAGACACCTTACGTAGCAGTTCACCAGAAGTGAGGAAAAGGCTTAAATGCTCATGGTTCTTTTCTAGGTGCCTTGTGCTTAAACGAAGCATTTCACCTTCATCTGTTTCCACCTCAACTTCTTCTAAACTATCTGCCACTTCCTTCTCCTTTTCTTGCTCAATTCGTACCACCTTCAAAACATCACAAGTGCCTTGATCATCTTCATATTCATCATCTTTTCGAGGTAGATCTAAGTTAACCTCCATGTCTTCTTCTTCTTGATCGTCTTCCACACAACCTTCCTTTTCTTTCTCTCTTGCGTTGTCAGCCTCATTACCTTCGTAACTGTGGTCTACCTCCAGTTAAACTAAGGGCTGTTTGGATTCCTTCCTCATTTCAAACTAGAAGGAGTGTAGATCGAATTCATATTGGAACATTTTGAGGTTTATTTCTTGAATTCTGAGATCAAACGCTTCAAGTTTATCCTGTAGTTTGAGGAGCTTTCTTCGAGATATGGCTTTCCTAGAACTCATTGTGAAAGTGGGTGAATAAGGGTTATGTTCGGGCCTGAATTTGAGTAATGTGTTTGGATTGTGTTTGTGGATGAGTTTGAGGGCATATGGATGGCATGGGCTTCCGGCCATGTTTTGAACTTGCTCTGATACCAAAACCGATGTACCTCTCAAAGGTTAAGCTTAACACAATTGAATAGAGAAAGAAAAAACCACTAAAGATTACAATTACGGAAGAAGGATAAAAGCTAAATCAATCTCGGGATATAGATTTCACCACGAGAGGTCAATCTAGTGAAACTAAACTCTCGCTTAGATACAAATTTCACCACTAAGCTTGAGTTTCAGGCCTTAAGCTTAATTGAGATATAGATAACACCACCTAATCAATGCTTAAGACTCACTTGATCACCAGTCTAATTGGCCTCATTAGAGACAAGCTAGTAGAGAACTTAAGGTAACAACACTGAGGAGTTTCAAACTCAACTTTAGATTTCAATTTCACAACATTGAGTTCGAAAATGAGTGCCAAGCTATTTATATAGGCTTGCATAAGGCTTTCCTTAGTCATTAGGTAATCATTAAAAGATCTCTTAACGTTGGGGAAGCTCACCAAGTATAGTTACATACCTAAGTACACGGTTTAGCGTTTAACCGAAATAAAATAAGATCAAATGAGTGTAATAGCCTTAATATGATTAACTTAAGCTATCCTTGATGATGATAGGCAGCAAGAGTGATGTTTTTTGTGCATGGAAGGAATGAATACATGGCTTCAACTTTGAAATAAAGAGAGGAATGCATGCTTGCCAGATCTTGTCAAATTGTCTGAATGCATGCTCGCAAAGTGGCATAATCTTCTTCTATGTCGCATTTTCTCTATTCATGAGTCACCTGGTGACTAAGGTTAAGCTACCATCCTAGCACACACACACCTTGAAGTAGGAAACCCAATTAGGAGGGAAAAAGTCCATTGCTAAGAAACCTGCTGCCAAGTTGCGCATGGAGCTCGGTTTTGCTGCTATGGGGCCACAACATTTTGCTGATTAGGATGGGATTTCCTTACATTGGGGGAAACCTGAAGATGTCTATAAACCCCCCTGTTTTGAAAATCACGATTTGGACATCGTTAAGTGCCCTAATCAGCGAGATCTTTTAAACCGTGCAAATTCAGTCGCCTATTGGGCAGCTTTGACAAAATGACTGAACTGGACCCCTTTACGTGCTCTTCTAGCTTTTTGCTTGGCATAATAAATAAACTAGACATCCTAACTAAACTAAGTAAAAACTAATTACACAATTTGGATGTTGTTTGAACTATGAAATAATAAACACAAGACTGAGTAAAAATTGTTCTGAAACTTTAGCCTGGATAGTTTGAATTGAAGAGCTGATTCAAAGCATCAAATGAAGGCCAAATGAGCTGAAAGTTGTTTTTCTGGAAAGATAATTTCTTTAACTTTAACTCAATTGTAAATTATTTGACTTAAACCTCAATGCAGCCTATGTAATTTTGCTCACAAAAATCGAATATGCTGCTGGCTTAAACCTGGTACCCTTTGTGTTGAATCCTTTAAAGTTTTAGCCAAAAATACTTAATTTAAAACTGATTTAATTGCATAATTAAGTTTATTACGATATTAATAAACTCTTTTAGCAAATAAATCAAAGTTAAATTGAGTTTAAGTTGACGAATCGACTTAAAACTGGAAATAGTTTAAAAAGATTACCGCTAATTGAGGATGGCATGGGCTAAGTTACATCACCCTCCCCTTGTTAGAAAACATTTGTCCTAGAATTTTTGCCACATGATCTGGTTGAGATAACACCAATCATTTGAAGAAGTCCTTTTTGGTCTTGTAGGCTCTTTTCTATTCATTCCCTTTACTAATTTGAATCTGGTTTGGAGGAGATCCTTCGGACTTGACTTGAACCCATTCCTTAAAGGCTCTAATTTTGAACTTAGACGCCTTACGTAGCGGCTCACCAGAAGTGAGGAAGAGGCTTAAATGCTCATGGTTGTTTTCTAGGTGCCTTATGCTCAAACAAAGCATTTCACCTTCATCTGTTTCCACCTGAACTTCTTCTAAACTATCTGCCACTTCCTTCTCCTTTTCTTGCTCAATTCGTACCTCCTTCAAAACCTCACAAGCGCCTTGATCATCTTCACATTCATCATCTTTTCGGGGTAGATCTAAGTTAACCTCCATGTCTTCTTCTTCTTGATCGTCTTCCACATAGGCTTCCTTTTCATCCTCTCTTGCGTTCTCAACCTCATTACCTTCGTGACTATGGTCTACCTCCGGTTAAACCAAGGGCTATTTGGTTTCCTTCCTCATTTCAAACTAGAAGGAGTGTAGATCGAATTCATATTGGAACATTTTGAGGTTTATTTCTTGCATTCTGAGATCAAATGCTTCAAGTTTATCTTGTAGTTTGAGGAGCTTTCTTCGAGATATGGCTTTCCTAGAACTCATTGTGAAAGTGGGTGAATAAGGGTTATGTTTGGTCCTGAATTTGTGTAATGTGTTTGGATTGTGTTTGTGGCTGAGTTTGAGGGCGTATGGATGGCATGGGCTTCAGGCCATGTTCTGAACTTGCTCTGATACCAAAACCGATGTACATCTCATGGGTTAAGCTTAACTCAATTCAATAGAGAAAGAAAAAACCAATAAAGATTACAATTAGGGAAGAAGGATAAAAGCTAAATCAATCTCGAGATATAGATTTCACCACGAAAGATCAATCTAGTGAAACTAAACTCTCACTTATATACAAATTTCACCACTAAGCTTACGTTTAGGGACCTTAAGCTTAATTAGAATATAAATAGCTCCTCCTAATCAATGCTTAAGACTCACTTGATGACCAGTCTAATTGCCCTAGTCAGAGATAAGCTAGAAATTTAAGGTAGCAGCACTGAGGAGTTTCAAACTCAACTTCAGATTTCAATTTCACAACATTGACATACAAAATGAGTGCTATGCTATTTATATTGGAAAGCTTAAGGCTTTCCTTAGTGATTAGGTAATCATTAAAAGATCACTTATTGTTAAGGAAGCTCACTAAGTATACTTACATGCCTAAGTATATGGTTTAGCATATAACCGAAAGAAAATAAGTTAAAATGAGTCTAATAGCTTTAAAATTATTAACTTAGGCTATACTCGATGATCATAGGCAGCAAGAGTGATGTTTTTCGCTGATTGAAGGAAAGAATACACGGCTTCCACTTTGAAATAAGGAGAGGAATGCATGCTTGCTAGAGGTTGTCATATTGTCCGAATGAGAGCTTGCAAAGTGGCATATTCTTCTTCTTCCATGTGACATTTTCTCCATTCATGAGTCACCTGGTGACTAAGCTTAAGCTACCATCCTAGTACACACACACCTTGAAGGAGAAGACCCAATCAGGAACGAAAAACGCTTTGCTAAGAAACTGGCTGCTAGGTGGCGCTTGGAGCTGGGCCTTTGCTGCTATTAGGCCACAGCATTTTGGTGATCAAGATGGGATTTCCTTACACGGGTGGAAACCTGAAGATGTCTATAAACTCCGCTTTTTAAAAATCAAGACTTCGACATCGTTAAGTGCCCTAATCAGCCAGATCTTTCAAACCATGCAAATTCAATTGCCTGCTGGGCAGCTTTGACAAAAGGAGTGAGTTGGACCCCTTAGCGTGCTCTTATGGCTTTATGCTTAACATAATAAATAAACTAGACATCCTAACTGAACTAAATAAAAATGAATTACATAATTTGGATGTCGTTTGAACTATGAAGGAATAAAAACACGACCGAGCAAAGATTAAGTTTATCAGGATGTTAATAAACTCTCTTACCAAATAAATCATAGTTAAATTATGTTTAAGTTGACGAATCAACTTAAAACTGGAAATGGTTTAAAAAGATTACCGCTCGTTGGGGATGGCATGGGCTAAGTTACATCATTTTCCCCTTCTTAGAAAACATTTGTCCCTAAATTTTTGCCACATAATCTGGCTAAAATAACACCAACCATTTCAACAAGTCTTTTTGGCGTTGTAGGCCCTTTCCAATCGTTCCCGTTACTAATTTGAATCTAGTTTGGAGGGGATCTTTTGGACTTGTCTTGAACCCATTCCATAAAGGCTCTAATTTCGAAATTAGACACCTTAGGTAGCGGTTCACCATATGTGAGGAAAAGGCTTAAATGCTCATGGTTCTTCTATGGGTGGCTTGACCTTAAACTACGCATTTCACCTTTAACTGTTTTCACCTCAACTTCTTCTAAACTATTCGCCACTTCCTTCTCCTTTTCTTGCTCAATTGCTTCCTCCATCGAAACCTCACAAGCACCTTTGTCATCTTCATATTCATCAAATTTTGGAGGTAGATATGTGTTAAACTCCATGTCTTCTTCTTCTTGAACATCTTCCACACAGGCTTCCTTTTCTTCCTCTCTTGCGTTGTCAACCTCATTACCTTCGTGACTTTGGTCTACTTCCGGTGAAACGAATGCCTGTTTAGGAGAGTATATCAAATTCATATTATAACATTTTGAGCTTTCTCTCTTGCATTATGAGATTAAACGCCTCATGTTTATCCTGTAGCTTGATAAGCTTTCTTAGGGATATGGCTTTCTTGGAACTCATGGTGAAAGTGGGTGAATGAGGGTTATGTTTTGGGCTGAATTTGACTAATGTGTTTGGATTGTGTTTGTGGCTGAGTGTGAGGGCGCGTGGATGACGTGGCTTTCAGGCCAAGTTCAGAACTTACTCTGATTCCAAAACTGATGTACCTCTCAAGGGTTAAGCTTAGCTCAATTCAAGAGTGAAAGCTAAATCCAAGAAAGATTACAATCAAGGATGTAAGATACAAGCCAAATCAATCCCTGGATATATATTTCACCACCAAAGATTAATCTAGTGAAACTAAAGTCTCACTTAGATATCGATTTCACCACTAAGCTTGAGTTTAGGGCCCTTAAGCTTAACTAGGATGCAGATATCACCACCTAATGAAGGCTTAAGACTCACTTGATCACTAGTCTAATTGGCCTAATTGGAGAAAAGCAAGTAGAGAATTTAAGGTAACAACACTGAGGAGTTTTAAACTCAACTTCATATTGGAATTTCACAAAACTTTTGTTACAAAATGACTGCCAAGCTATTTATATCGGCACGCCTAAGGCTTTCCTTTGTCATTACGTGATGATTAAAAGATCACTTAATGTTAAGGAAGCTCACTAGGTACACTTACATACCTAAGTACATTGTTTAGCACTTAACCGAAACAAAGTAAGATCAAATCAGTGTAATAGCTTTAAAATGATTAACTTAAGTTATCCTCAATGATCATAGGCAGCAAGAGTGATGTTTTCTGCCCATGGAAGCAAAGAATACACGACTTCCACTTCGAAATAAGGAGAGGAATGCATGCTTGCCACATCGTGTCATATTGTCCGAATGAGAGCTTGCAAAGGGGCATAATCTTCTTCTTCCATGTGGCATTTTCTCCATTTATGAGTCACCTGGTGACTAAGCTTGAGCTACCAGCCTCGTGCACACACACTTGAAGGGGGAAACCTAATTAGGAGGAAAAAACTCCCTTGCTAAGAAACCAGTTGCGAGGTGGCGCATGGAGCTCGATCTTTGCTGCAATTAGGCCACTGCATGTTGCTTATTAATCTGGGATTTCCTTACATGGGGGAAAACCTGAAGATGTCTATAAACCACCCCTTTTTGAAAATCATGATTTTGACATCCTGAAGTGCCCTAATCAGCAAGATCTTTCCAACCGTGTAGATTTAGTCGCCTGCTGGGCAGCTTTGACAAAGTGATTGAACTGGACACCTTAATGTGCTCTTCTGGCTTCTTACTTAGCACAATAAATAAACTAGACATCCTAACTGAACCAAATAAAAAAGAATTGCACAATTTGGATGCCGTTTGAACTATGAAATAATAAAAACAAAACCAAGTAAAAACTATCTCAAAATTGTAGCTTGGACAGTTCGAATTCAGTAGCTGATTCGAACCATCAAATGAAGTCCAAATGAGCTGAAACTTGTTTTACTGGAAAGATAACTTCTTGAACTTCAAATCCATAGTAACTTATTTGACATAAACCTCAAAGAGGTTTCACTAATTTGGCTAACAAAAATTGGATATGCTGTTGGCTCGAACCCAGTACCATCTGTCTTGAGTCTTTTGAAGGCTTGGACAAAAAAACTTACATTAAACCTGATTTAATTGCATAATTAAGTTTATTAGGATGTTACTAAACTCTCTTAGCAAATAAATCAAAGTTAAATTAAGTTTAAGTTGACGAATCAACTTAAGACTTGAATTGGTTTAAAAAGATTACGACCAATTGATGGCAGGGCTAAGTTAGATCATCCTCCCCTTCTTAGAAAAAATTTGACCTCAAATATTCACCACACGATATGGATGAAATAACACCAACCATTTGAACAAGTCTTTCTTGGTCTTTTAGGCTCTTTTCCATTCATTCCCCTTGCTAATTTGAATCTGGTTTTGAGGTGATCCTTCGAACTTGTCATGGACCCATTCCTTAAAGGCTCTAATTTCAAAATTAAACACCTTAGGTAGCGGTTCACCATAAGTGAGGAAAAGGCTTAAATTCTCACGGTTCTTTTGTGTGTGGCTTGTGCTTAAACTAAGCATTTCATCTTCATCTGTTTTCACCTGAACTTCTTCTAAACTACCCGCCATTTCCTTCTCCTTTTCTTGCTCAATTGCTTCCTCCTTCAAAACCTCAAGAGCACCTTCGTCATATTCATATTCATCAAATTTTGGAGGTATATCTAAGTTAACCTCCATGTCTTCTTCTTCTTAAACGTCTTCCACACAGGCTTCCTTTTCCTCCTCTCTTACGTTGTCAACCTCATTACCTTCGTGACTTTGGTCTACTTCTGGTGAAACCAAGGGCTTCTTGGCTTCCTTTCTCATTTCAAACCAGAAAGAGAGTAGATCAAATTCAAATTTTAACATTTTGAGCTTTGTTTCTTGCATTATGAGATCAAATGCGTCAAGTTTATCTTGTAGTTTGAGGAGCTTTCTTCGGTATATGGCTTTCTTGGAACTCATGCTGAGAACGGTTGAATAAGGGTTATGTTTGGGGTTGAATTTGAATAATGTGTTTGGATTGCGTTTGTGGCTGAGTTTGAGAACGTATGGATGGCATAGGTTTCATGCCAAGTTCTGAACTTGCTCTAATACCAAAAGTGATGTACCTCTCAAGGGTTAAGCTTTGCTCAATTCAATAGTGAAAGCTAAAACCAAGAAAGATTGCAATCGAGGAAGAAGGGTAGAAGCGCAATCAATCCCTGGATACATATTTCACCACCAAAGATCAATCTAGTGAAACTAAACCCTAACTTAGATAAAGATTTCACCACTAAGCTTGAGTTTAGGGCCCTTCAGCTTAATTATGATGCATATATCATAACCAAATCAACGCTTAAGACTCACTTGATCGCCAGTTTAATTGGCCTAATTGGAGATAAGTAAGTAGAGAATTTAAGGTAACAACACTAATGAGTTTAAAACTCAACTTCAGATTTCAATTTACAACACTTGAGTTACAAAATGAGTGCCAATCTATTTATATTGGCATGCCCAAGGCTTTCCTTAGTCATTAGGTAGTCATTAAAAGGTCGCTTAACATTAAGGAAGCTCACTAAGTATACTTACATACCTAAGTACACGGTTTAGCATATAACCGAAAGAAAACAATATCAAATGAGTGTAATAGCTTTAAAATGATTAACTTAACCGATCCTTGATGATCATAGGCGGCAAGAGTCATGTTTTCCACCCATGGCAGGAAAGAATACATGACTGCCACTTCGAAATAAGGAGGGGAATGCATGTTTGCCAACCCTTGTCCTAACGTCCGAATGAGAGCTTGCAAAGTGGCATAATCTTCTTCTTTCACGTGGCATTTTCTCTGTTCATGAGTCACCTAGTGACTAAGCTTAAGCTACCAGCCTAGTGCACACACACCTTGAAGGAGGAAACCTAATTAGGAGGGGAAAACTCCATTGCTATGAAACCGGCCACTAGGTGGCGCATGGAGCTTGGTCTTTGCTGCCATTGGGCCACTGCATTTTGCTGATTAATTTGGGATTTCCTTACGTGGGGGGAAACCTTAATATGTCTAGAAGCCTCCCGTTTTGCAAATCACGATTTGGACTTTGTTAAGTGCCACTAATCAGCCAGATCTTTAAAATGGAGCAGATTCAGTTGTCTGCTAGGCAGCCTTGGCAAAATGAATGAACTGGGCCCCTTAACGTGCTCTTCTAGCTTTGTGCTTAACATAATGAATGAACTAGACATCCTAACTGAACTAACAAAAATAGAATTACACAGTTTGGATGTCATTTAAACTATGAAATAATAAAAACAAGACCGGGTAAAAACTGTCCTGAAACTGTAGCTCGGATAGTTTGAATTCAAGAGCTGATTTGAAGCAGCAAATGAAGTCCAAGTGAGCGGAAACTTGTTTTTCCGGAAAGATGACTTCTTGAAATTCAAATCCATGGCAAATTACTTGACTTAAACCTAAAAGAGACATGTTGCTGGCTTGAACCCGATACCTTCTGTCCTGAATCGTTTTAAGGTTTGGACAAATATAATGAATTTAAAACTAATTTAATTGGGTAATAAAGTTTATGAGGATTTTAGTAAACTCTCTTAGGAAAAAAATCGAGGTTAAATTAAGTTTAAGTTGACGAATCAACTTAAAACTGGAAATGGTTTAAAAAGATTACAGCTAATTGAGGATGGCACGGGATAAGTTACAACATCATCCCCTTGTTAGAAAAAATTTGTCCTCAAATTTTTGCCCCATGATTTGGCTGAAATAACACGAACCATTTCAATAAGTCTTTCTTGGTCTTGTAGGCTCTTTTCCATTCATTCCCCTTACTAACTTGAATCTAGTTTGGAGGGGATCCTTCGGACTTATCTTGAACCCATTCCTTAAGGGCTCTAATTTCGAAATTAGACACCTTAGGTAGCGGTTCGCCATAATTGAGGAAAAGGCTTAAATGCTCATGGTTCTTTTGGGGGTGGCTTGTGCTTAAACTAAGGATTTCACCTTCATCTGTTTTCACCTGAACTTCTTCTAAACAATCCACCACTTCCTTCTCCTTTTCTTGCTCAATTGCTTCCTCCTTCAAAACCTTACAAGCACCTTCGTTATCTTCATATTCATCAAATTTTGGAGGTAGATCTATGTTAACCTCCATGTCTTCTTCTTCTTGAACGTCTTCCACAAAAGCTTCCTTTTATTCCTCTCCTGCGTTGTCAACCTCATTACCTTCGGGACTTTGGTCTACTTCTGGTGAAACCAAGGGCTGCTTAGCTTCCTTCCTCATTTCAAACCAGAAGGAGAGTAGATCAAATTCATATTTTAACATTTTGAGGTTTGTTTGTTGCATTCTGAGATCAAATGCTTCAAGTTTATTCTGTAGTTTGAGGAGCTTTCTTTGGTATATGGATTTCTTGGAACTCAGGGTGAAAATGGCTGAATAAGGGTTATGTTTGGGGTTGAGTTTGAGTAATGTGTTTGGACTGTGTTTGTGGCTAAGTTTGAGGGCATGTGGATGGCATGGGTTTCAGGCCAAGTTCTGAACTTGCTTCCATACCAAAACCGATGTACCTCTCAAGGGTTAAGCTTAGCTCAATTCAAAAGTGAAAGCTAAAACCAAGAAAGATTATAATAAGGGAAGAAGGATAGAAGCTAAAACAATCCCTGGGTACACATTTCACCACCAAAGATCAATCTAGTGAAACTAAACTGTAACTTAGATAAAGACTTCACCACTAAGCTTGAGTTTAGGGGCCTTAAGCTTAATTAGGATATAGATATCACCACCTAATCAAGGCTTAAGACTCACTTGATCACCAGTTTAATTGGCCTAACTGGAGATAAGTAAATAGAGAATTTAAGGTAACAACACTGAGAAGTTTTAAACTCAACTTCAAATTTCAATTTGCAACACTTGAGTTACAAAATCAGTCCCAAGCTATTTATATTGGCACGCCCAAGGCTTTTCTTAGTCATTAGGTAGTCATTAATTGATCGCTTAATATTAAGGAAGCTCACTAAGCATACTTACATACCTATGTACACAGTTTAGCATATAACCTAAGGAAAACAAGATCAAATTAGTGTAATAGCTTTAAAATGATTAACTTAAGCTATCCTTGAAGGTCATAGGCAGCAAGAGTCATGTTTTCCCCCCATGGAAGGAAAGAATACACAATTGCCACTTCGAAATAAGGAGAGGAATGCAAGCTTGCCAACTCTTCTCCTAGTGTTAGAGTGACAGCTTGCAAAGTGCCATAATCTTCTTCTTCCAAGTTGTATTTTCTCCACTCATGAGTCACCTGGTGACTATGCTTAAGCTACCAGCGTAGTGAACACACACTTGAAGCAGGAAACCCACTCACCTGGGAAAAACTCCTTTGCTAGGAAACCGGCTGCTAGGTGGCGCGTGGAGCTTGGTCTTTGCTGCTATTGGGCCACTAGATTTTGCTGATTAATATGGGATTTGCTTACATGGGGGAAAACCTTAAGATAACTGGAAACCCCCATTTTTGAAAATCATTATTTGGACATCGTTAAGTACCACTAATCACCCAGATATTTCAAACAGTGCAGATTCAGTTGCCTGCTGGGCAGCTTTGGTAAAATGACTTAACTAGACCCCTTAACGTGCTCTTCTTGCTTTGTGTTTAACATAAGGAATAATCTAGACATCCTAGTTGAACTAACATAAATAGAATTACACATTTTGGATGTCGTTTGAACTATGAAATAATAAAACTAAGATCGAGTAAAAACTGTCCTGAAATTATAACCTGGATAGTTTGAATTGAAGAGCCGATTTGAAGCATCAAATGAAGTCCAAATGAGCTGAAACTTGTTTTTCTGGAAAGATAACTTCTTGAGCTTCAACTCAATGGTAAATTATTTGACTTTAACGTAAAAGAGACCTAAGTAATTTGGCTCACAAAAATGGCATATGCTACTGGCTTCATCCCGATACCTTCTGTCTTGAATCCTTTTATCGCTTCAACAAATATACTTAAATTAAAACTGATTTAATTGCGTAATAAAATTCATTAGGATGTTAATAAACTCTCTTAGCAAATAAATCAAAGTTAAATTAAGTTTAAGTTGACGAATCAACTTAAAACTGGAAATGGTTTAAAAAGATTACAGCTAATTCAGGATGCCATGGGCTAAGTTACATCATCCTCCCCTTGTTAGAAAAAATTTATCCTCAAATTTTTGCCACATGATCTGGCCAAAATAACACAAACCATTTGAACAAGTCTTTCTTAGTCTTGTAGGCTCTTTTCCATTCATTCCCCTTACTAATTTGAATCTAGCTTGGAGGGGATCCTTCGGACTTGTCTTGAACCCATTCCTGAAAGGCTCTAATTTTGAAATTAGACACCATAGGTAGCAGTTCACGAGAAGTGAGGAAAAGGCTTAAATGCTCATGGTTCTTTTGTGGGTGGCTTGTGCTTAAAGTAAGCATTTCACCTTCATCTGTTTGCACCTCAACTTCTTCCAAACTATCCGCCACTTCCTTCTCCTTTTCTTGCTCAATTGCTTCCTGCTTCAAAACCTCACAAGCACCTTCGTTATCTTCATATTCATCAAATTTTGGAGGTAGGTCTAAGTTAACCTCCATGTCTTCTTCTTCTTGAATGTCGTCCACACATGGTTCCTTTTCTTCCTCTCTTGCGTTGTCAACCTCATTACGTTCATGACTTTGGTCGACTTCGGGTGAAACCAAGGGCTGTTTAGAGGAGCAGATCAAGTTCATATTGTCGCATTTTGAGGTTTATCTCTTGCATTCTATGATCGAACGCTTTAAGTTTATCCTGTAGTTTGAGGAGCTTTCTTCGGGATATGGATTTCTTAGAACTCATGGTGAAAGTGGGTGAATAAGGGTTATGTTTGGGGCTAAATTTTAGTAATGTGCTTGGATTGTGTTTGTGGCTGAGTGTGAGGGCGTATTGATGGCATGGGTTTCAGGCTAAGTTCTGAACTTACTTTGATACCAAAACTGATGTACCTCTCAAGGGTTAAGCTTAACTTAATTCACGAGAGAAAGCTAAGACCAACAAAGATTACAATCATGGAAGAAGGATAAAAGCTAAATCAATGCCAGGATATATATTTCACCACCAAAGACTAATCTAGTAAGACTAAACTCTCACTTAGATGCAGATTTCACCACTAAGCTTGAGTTTAGGGCCCTTAAGTTTAATTAGGATACAGATATCACCAACTAATCAGGGCTTAGGACTGACTTGATCGCCATTCTAATTGGCCTAATTAGAGATAAGCAGGTAGAGAATTTAAGATAACAACACCGAGGCGTTTCAAACTCAACTTCATATTTAAATTTACAACACTTGGTTACAAAATTGTTGCCAAGCTATTTATATTGGCATGCCTAAGGCTTTTCTTAGTCATTAGGTAATCATTAGAATATCACTTGATGTTAAGGAAGCTCACTAAGTATACCTACGTACCTAAGTACACGATTTAGCATATAACCAAAAGAAAATAAGATCAAATAACTGTAATAGCTTTAAAATGATTAACTTAAGCTATCCTTGATGTTCATAGGCAGCAAGAGTCGTTTTTTCCACCCATGGAAGGAAAGAATACACGACTGCCACTTCGAAATAAGGAGAGGAATGCATGTTTGCCAACCCTTGTCCTAGCGTCCGAATGAGAGCTTCAAAGTGGCATAATCTTCTTCTTCCACATGGCATTTTCTCTATTCATGAGTCACCTGGTGACTAAGCTTAAGCTACCAGCTTAGTGCCCACACATCTTAAAGGAGGAAACCTAATTAGGAGGGAAAACTCCCTTGCTAAGAAACCGACCGCTAGGTGGCGCATGGAGCATGGTCTTTGCTGCTATTGGGCCACTGCATTTTGCTTATTAATATGGGATTTTCTTACGTGGGGGACAACCTTAATATATCTAGAAACCCTTCGTTTTGAAAATCACGATTTGGACTTCATTAAGTGCCACTAATCAGCTAGATCTATCAAATGGTGCAGATTTAGTTGTTTGCTGGACAACTTTGGCAAAATGACTGAACCGGACCCCTTAACGTGCTCTTCTGGCTTTGTGCTTAACATAATGAACAAAGTAGACATCCTAAATGAACTAAAATAAATACTATTACACAGTTTTGATGTCGTTTGAACTATCAAATAATAAAAACAAGACAAAGTAAAAGCAGTCCTGAAACTGTAGCTCGGATAGTTTGAATTCAAGAGCTAATCTGAAGCAACAAATGAACTCCAAAGGAGCGAAAACTTGTTTTTCTACAAACATAACTTCTTGAATTTCACATCCATGGCAAATTATTTGACTTAAACCTAAAAGAGACCAAAGTAATTTGGCTCATAAAAATCAGATATGCTGCTGCCTTGAACCCGATACCTTTTGTCTTGAATCCTTTTAAGGTTTGGACAAATATACTGAATTTAAAACTGATTTAATGGCGCAATAAAGTTTATTAGGATGTTGATAAACTCTCTAAGCAAATAAATCAAAGTTAAATTATGCTTTAGTTAACGAATCAACTTAAAACTAGAAATGGTTTAAAAAGATTACGGCTAATTGAGGATGGCATGGGCTAAGTTACAACATCATCCCCCTTTTAAGAAAAATTTGTCCTCAAATTTTTGCCACATGATCTGGGTGAAGTAACACCAACCACTTCAACAAGTCTTTCTTGGTCTTGTAGGCCCTTTTCCATTCATTCCCCTTACTAATTTGAATCTAGTTTGGAGGGGATCCTTCGGACTTGTCTTGAACCCATTCCTTTAAGGCTCTAATTTCAAAATTAGACACCTTAGGTAGCGGTTAACCAAAACTGAGGAAAAGGCTTAAATGCTCATGGTTCTTTTGTGGGTGGCTTGTGCTTAAACTAAGCATTTCACCTTCATCTGTTTTCACCTCAACTTCTTATAAACTATCCGCCACTTCATTCTCCTTTTCTTGCTCAATTGCTTCCTCCTTCAAAACCTCACAAGCACCTTCGTCGTCTTCATATTCATCAAATTTTGGAGGTAGATCTAAGTTAACCTCCATGTCTTCTTCTCCTTGAACGTCTTCCACACAGGCTTCCTTTTCTTTCTCTCTTGCGTTGTCAGCCTCATTACCTTCTTGACTTTGGTCTACTTCCGGTGAAACCAAGGGCGGTTTAGGAGAGTAGATCAAATTCATATTGTAACATTTTGAGGTTTATCTCTTGTATTCTACGATCAAACGCTTCAAGTTTATCTTGTTGTTTGAGGAGCTTTCCTCAGGACATGGGTTTATTGGAACTCATGGTGAAAATGGGTGAATAAGGGTTATGTTTGACGCTGAATTTGAGTACTGTGCTTGGACTGTGTTTGTGGCTGAGTGTGAGGGTGTATGGATGGCGTGGCTTTTAGGCCAAGTTATAAACTTACTCTGATACCAAAACTGATGTACTTCTCAATGGTTAAGCTTAACTCAATTCAAGAGTGAAAGCTAAAACCAAGAAAGATTACAATCAAGCAAGAACAATACAAGCTAAATCAATCCCTGCATATATATTTCACCACCAAAGATTAATCTAGTGAAACTAAGTTCTCCCTTTGATATAGATTTCACCACTAAGCTTGAGTTTAGGGCCCTTAAGCTTAATTAGGATACATATATCACCACCTAATTAAGGCTTAAGACTCACTTGCTCGCAATTCTAATTGGCCTAATTACAGATAAGCAAGTAGAGAATTTAAGGTAACAACGCCGAGGAGTTTCAAACTCAACTTCAGATTTTAATTTACAACACTTGAGTTACAAAATGGGTGCCAAGCTATTTATATGGGCGCGCCTAAGGCTTTTCTTAGTCATTAGTTAATCATTAAAAGATAGCATAATGTTAAGGAAGCTCACTAAGTACACTTACATACCTAAGTACGCGGTTTAGCATATAACCTAAAGAAAACAAGCTCAAATGAGTGTAATAGCTTTCAAATGATTAAATTAAGCTATCCTTGATGATCATAGGCAGCAAGATTAAGGTTTTACACCCATGAATGGAAACAATTCACAACTTCCACTTCGAAATAAGGAGAGGAATGCAAGTTTGCCAACTCTTGTCCCTGTGTCCGAATGAGAGCTTGCAAAGCGGAATAATCTTCTTCTTCCACGCGGCATTTTCTCTATTCATGAGTCACCTGGTGACGAAGCTTAGGCTACTAGCCTAGTGCACACACACCTTGAAGGAGGAAACCCAATTACGAGGGAAAAACTCCCTTGCTAAGAAACCAGCCACTAGGTGGCGTATGGAAGTTGGTCTTTGCTGCTATTGGGCCACTACACTTTGCTGATTAATATGGGATTTCCTTACATGGGGGAAAACCTTAATATGTCTAGAAAACCCCCTTTTCGAAAATCATGGTTTGCACTTCGTTAAGTGCCACTAATCAGCCAGATCTCTCAAACGATGCAGATTCAGTTGTCTGCTGGGCGGCTTTGGCAAAATGACTGAACTGGACCCCCTAACGTGCTCTTCTAGCTTTGTGCTTAACATAATGAATAAACTAGACATCCTAAATGATCTAACAAAAATAGAATTACACAGTTTGGATGTCGTTTGAACCACAAAATAGTAAAAACAAGACAGAGTAAAAGTAGTCCTGGAACTGTAGCTCGGACAGTTTGAATTCAAGAGATAATCTGAAGCATCAAATGAAGTCCAAATGAGCGAAAACTTGTTTTTATACAAAGCTGACTTCTTGAACTTCAAATCCATGGGAAATTATTTGACTTAAACCTAAAAGAGACCTAAGTAATTTGACTCATAAAAATCGGATATGCTGCTGCTTTGGACCCGATACCATCTGTCGTGAATCCTTTTCAGGTTTGGACAAAGATACTAAATTCAAAATTGATTTAATTGCGTAATAAAGTTTATTAGGATGTTGATAAACTCTCTTAGCAAATAAATCAAAGTTAAATTACGTTTAAGTTGATGAATCAACTTAAAACTGGAAATGGTTTAAAAAGATTATAGCTAATTGAGGATGGCATGGGCCAAGTTACAACATCATCATCTTGTTAGAAAAACTTTTTCCTCAGATTTTTGCCACATGATCTGGCTGAAATAACACCAACCATTTCAACAAGTCTTTCTTGGTCTTGTAGGCTGTTTTCCATTCATTCCCCTTACTAATTTGAATCTAGTTTGGAGTGGATCCTTCGGACTTATCATGAACCCATTCCTTAAAGGATTTAATTTCGAAATTAGACACCTTAGGTAGCAGTTCACCATAAGTGAGGAAAAGGCTTAAGTGCTCATGGTTCTTTTGTGGGTGGCTTGTGCTTAAACTAAGCATTTCGCCTTCATCTGTTTTCACCTTCACTTCTTCTAAACTATCCGCCACTTCCTTCTCCTTTTCTTGCTCAATTGCTTCCTCCCTCAAAACCTCACAAGTACCTTCGTCGTCTTCATATTCATCAATGTTGAGGGTAGATGTAAGTTAACATCCATGTCTTCCTCTTCTTGAACGTATTCCACACAGGCTTCCTTTTCTTCCTCTCTTGCATTGTCAACCTCATTAGCTTCATGACTTTGGTCCACTTCTGGTTAAACCAAGGGCGGTTTAGGAGAGTAGATTAAATTCATATTGTAACATTTTGAGGTTTATCTCTTGCATTCTACGATCAAAAGCTTCCAGTTTATCCTGTAGTTTGAGGAGCTTTCTTCGGGACATGGCTTTGTTGGAACTCATGGTGAAAGTGGGTGAATAAGGGTTATGTTTGGTGCTGAATTTGAGTACTGTGTTTGGACTGTGTTTGTGGCTGAGTGTGTGGGCGTATGGATGGCGTGGGTTTCGGGGGAAGTTCTGAACTTACTCTAATTCCAAAACTGAAGTACTTCTCAACAATTATGCTTAACTCAGTTCATGAGTGAAAGCTAAAACCAAGAAAGATTATAATCAAAGAAGAACAATACAAGCTAAATCAATCCCTGGATGTATATTTCACCACCAAAGATTAGTCTAGTGAAAATAAATTCTCCCTTAGATATAGATTTCACCACTAAGCTTGCATTTATGACCCTTAAGCTTAATTAGGATACAAATATAACCACCTAATCAAGGCTTAAGACTTACTTGCTCACAAGTCTAATTGGCCTAATTAGAGATAGGCAAGTAGATAATTTAAGGTAACAACACTGAGGAGTTTCATACTCAACTTCAAATTTCAATTTACAACACCTGCGTTATAAAATGGCTGCTAAGCTATTTATATTGGCATGCCTAAGAATTTTCTTAGTCATTAGGTAATCATTAAAAGATCGCTTAATGTTAACGAAGCTTACTAAGTATACTTACATACCTAAGTACACGGTTTAGCATATAACCTAAAGAAAAAAAGATCAAATGAGTGTAATAGCTTTAAAATGATTAACTTATGCTATCCTTGATGATCGTAGGTAGCAAGAGTCAAGTTTTCCACCCATTGAAGGAAACAATACATAGCTTCCACTTCGAAATAAGGAGAGGAATGCAAGTTTGCCAACTCTTGTCCTAGTGTCCGAATGAGAGATTGTAAATTGGCATAACCTTCTTGTTCCACGTCGCGTTTTCTCTGTTCATGAGTCACCTGGTGACGAAGCTTAAGCTACCAGCGTAGTGGGCACACACCTTGAAGGAGGAAACCCAATTAGGACGGAAAAACTCCCTTGCTAAGAAACCAGCCGCTAGGTGGCGCATGGAGCTTGGTCTTTATTGTTGTTGGGCCACTGCATTTTGCTAATTAATGTGGGATTTCCTAACATGGGGGAAAACCTTAATATGTCTAGAAACCCCTCTTATGGAAAGTCACAATTTGGACTTTGTTAAGTGCCACTAATCAACCAGATCTCTAAAACGGTGCAGAGTTAGTTGTCTGTTGGGCAGCTTTGGCAAAATGACTGAACTGGACCCCTTAATGTGCTCTTCTGGCTTTGTGCTTAACATATTGAATAAACTAGACATCCTAACTAAACTAACATAAATAGAATTTAATATTTTGGATGTCGTTTGAGCTATGAAATAATAAAAACAAGACTGAGTAAAAACTATCCTAAAACTGTAGCTCGGACAGTTTGAATTCAAGAGCTGATTTGAAGCATCAAATGAAGTCCAAACGAGCGGAAGCTTGTTTTTCTGGAAAGATGACTTCTTAAACTTCAAATGCATGGCAAATTATTTGACTTAAACCTAAAACAGACCTATGTAATATGCCGCATAAAAATCATATTTGCCGCTGGCTTGAACCTGATACCTTCTATCTTGAATCCTTTTACGGTTTGGACAAATATACTGAATTCAAAACTTATTTAATTGCATAATAAAGTTAATTAGGGTGTTGCTAAAATCTCTTAGAAAATAAATCAAAGTTAAATTAAGTTTAAGTTGACGAATCAACTTAAAACTTGAAATGGTTTAAAAACATTACGGTAAATTGAGGATGGCGTGGGCTAAGTTACAACATTATCCCCTTGTTAGAAAAAATTTGTCCTCAAATTTTCGCCACCTGATCTGGCTAAAATAACACAAACCATTTCAACAAGTCTTTCTTGGTCTTGTAGGCTCTTTTCCATTCATTCCCCTTACTAATTTGAATCTAGTTTGGAGGGGATCCTTCAGACTTGTCTTGAACCCATTCCTTAAAGGCTCTAATTTCAAAATTAGACACCTTCGGTAGCGGCTCACCGTAAGTGAGGAAAAGGCTTAAACACTCATGGTTCTTTCGTGGGTGGCTTGTGCTTAAACTAAACATTTCACCTTCATCTGTTTTCACGTCAACTTCTTCTAAACTATCCACCACTTCCTTCTCCTTTTCTTACTCAATTGCATCCTCCTTCAAAACCTCACAAGCACCTTTGTCATCTACATATTCATCAAATTTTGGAGGTAGATCTAAGTCAAGCTCCATGTCTTCTTCTTGTTTAACGTCTTCCCCACAGGCCTCCTTTTCTTCCTCTCTTGCGTTGTCAATCTCATTACCTTCGTGACTGTGGTCTACTTCCGGTGAAACCAAGGCCGGTTTAGGAAAGTAGATCAAATTCATATTGTAACATTTTGAGGTTTATCGCTTGTATTCTACCGTCAAACGCTTCTAGTTTATCCTGTAGTTTGAGGAGCTTTCTTCGGTATATGGATTTCCTTGAACTCATGGTGAAAGTGGGTGAATAAGGGTTATGTTTGGCGCTGAATTATACTAATGTGTTTGGACTGTGTTTGTGGCTGAGTGTGTGGGCGTATGGATGGCGTGGGTTTTAGGCGAAGTTCTGAACTTACTCTGATACCAAAACTGAACTACTTCTCAATGGTTAAGCTTAACTCAATTCAAGAGTGAAAGCTAAAACCAAGAAAGAACACAATAAGGGAAGGACGAAAAAAGCCAAATCAATCCCTGGACATATATTTCACCACCAAAGATTAATCTAGTGAAACTAAATTCTCCCCTAAATATAGATTTCACCACTCAGCTTGAGTTTGGGGCCATCAAGCTTAATTAGGATACAAACATCACCACCTAATCAAGGCTTAAGACTCACTTGCTCACAAGTCTAATTGGCCTAATTAGAGATAAACAAGTAGAGAATTTAAGGTAACAAGACTGAGGATTTTCAAACTCAACTTTAGATTTCAATTTACAAAACTTGAGTTACAAATTGGGTGCCAACCTATTTATATTGGCACAGCTAAGGGTTTTCTTAGTCATTAGGTAATAGTTAAAAGATCGCTTAATGTTAAGGAAGCTCACTAAGCATACTTACATACCTAAGTACACGGTTTAGCATATAACCTAAAGAAAACAAGATCAAATGACTACAATATTTTTAAAATGATTAATTTAAGCTATCCTTGATGATCATAGGCAGCAAGATTCAAGTTTTCCACCCATGGAAGGAAACAATACATAGCTTCCACTTCGAATTAAGGAGAGGAATGCAAGTTTGCCAACTCTTGTCCTAGTGTCCGAATGAGAGCTTGCTAAGTGGCATAATCTTCTTCTTCCACGTGGCATTTTCTCTATTCATGAGTCACCTAGCCTAGTGCGCACACACCTTGAAGGAGGAAACCCAATTTGGAGGAAAAACCTCCCTTGCTAAGAGACCAACCACTAGATGACGCATGGAGCTTGGTCTTTGCTACTGTTGGGTCACTGTATTTTGCTTATTAATATGGGATTTCCCTACATGCGGGAAAACCTTAATATGTATAGAAACCCTCCTTTTTTAAGATCACGATTTGGACATTGTTAAGTGCCACTAATCAACCAGATCTCTCAAACGGTGCAGACTCAGTTGTATGCTGGGCAGCTTTGGCAAAATGACTGAACTGGACCCCTTAACGTGTTCTTCTGGCTTTGTGCTTAACCTTTTGAATAAACTAGACATCCTAACTGAACTAACATAAATAGAATTACATAGTCTGGATGTCGTTTGAACTATGAAATAATAAAAACAAGACCGAGTAAAAACTATCCTGAAACTGTAGCTCGGACAGTTTGAATTCAAGAGCTGATTTGAAGCATCAAATGAAGTCCAAATGAGCGGAAACTTGTTTTTCTGGAAAGATGACTTCTTGAGCTTCAAATGCATGGCAAATTATTTGACTTAAACCTAAAAGAGATCTATGTAATTTGGCTTATAAAAATTGGATTCGCTGCTACCTTGAACCCAATACCTTCAATCTTGAATCCTTTTACGGTTTGGACAAATATACTGAATTTAAACCTTATTTAATTCCGTAATAAAGTTAATTAGGGTGTTGATAAACTCTCTTAGCAAATAAATCAAAGTTAAATTATGTTTAAGTTGACGAATCAACTTAAAACTGGAAATGGTTTAAAATGATTACGGCAAATTGAGGGTGGCGTGGGATAAGTTACAACATTATCCCCTTGTTAGAAAAAATTTGTCCTCAAATTTTTGCCACATGATCTGGCTAAAATAACACCAACCATTTCAACAAGTCTTTCTTGGTCTTGTAGGCTTTTTTCCATTAATTCCCCTTACTAATTTTAATCTAGTTTGGAGTGGATCCTTCGGACTTGTCTTGAACCCATTCCTTAAAGGCTCTAATTTCAAAATTAGACACCTTCGGTAGCAGTTCAGCATAAGTGAGCAAAAGGCTTAAACGCTCATGGTTCTTTTGTGGGTGGCTTGTGCTTAAACTAAGCATTTTCACCTTCGTATGTTTTCAACTGAACTTCTTCTAAACTATCCGCCGCTTCCTTCTCCTTTTCTTACTCAATTGCATCCTCCTCCAAAACCTCACAAGCACCATCGTCATCTTCATATTCATCAAATTTTGGAGGTAGATCTAAGTTAACCTCCATGTCATGTTCTTCTTAAACGTCTTCCACATAGGCCTCCTTTTCTTCCTCTCTTGCATTGTCAACCTCATTACCCTCGTGACTTTGGTCTACTTCCGTTGAAACCAACGGCAGTTTAGGAGAGTATATCAAATTCATATTGTAACATTTTCAGGGTTATCTCTTGAAGTCTACGATCAAACGCTTCCAGTTTATCCTATAGTTTGAGGAGCTTTTTTCGGGATATGGATTTCTGGAGCGTGTTGCTAATGGGTCGGAAGTAGATTGCTTGAGTTTAGTTGCAAATTTTCACTTTGATGATAGATATGACTTGATTTAAAGGCCAGGCCACCAATCAAGCCTAAGGATCCACCAAGAATTTCTTAAAGGCAATGCCACCCACAACTCTATAAAGGATTCCACTTAAGACTCACCACCTTTGAAAAAAGGATAAAGAGAACTCAAGATTTTTGAGAGAAAATGAAAGCATAAGCTTCTTTGCATAAACATTCAACTACCCTTTCCACATCCTAAGGCTTCCCCTTATATAGGAGAGCTTCACAAGGCTTCAAAATGCAGAAAAAGAAGGCTTGGGTCAACCATAAAGCAAAGGAGGGAACCAAAAAGCAACAAACAAAAGCTGAAAAGTGCCTTTTACTTTATGTCAGCACTTTTCAGTTTACATAGGTCAAATTTGAAAGGCTATATCTCCTAGGTTTGTTGTCCAAATGAGCTAAAAAAGGACTTATTGGAAAGCTATAGAAGTCAGCTTTTAGGGGCCTCCCCTTGCAGGAATTTGGAGCTTCCGTGTTTGATATATAAAGCAAAACGTTTAGGTGGTGCAGGTTGGACAGAAACTGCAGCATGTGGGAAAAGACCCCACTTCACCCATGAGCTATTCCCTTGGCCTAGAAATCTTTTTATGCCCTTTAAGCTGACATAAGAAGGTTCCTAAAAACTGGGTTTGTAGCAAAATAAACCCATTCTAAGCTTGAATAATTAAGCCCACAAAACCGGGTTAAAAACCGGGTAATTTGTCATTAGCATCCAACTTAATGCTTTAGGGCTTCTTTATTATCTCCGAGGGTTTAACTTCATTTGGATGGACTAAACACTTTAGAAGGCCCCTTAACCTTCCCAAAATAGATGAGTCATGCATCCCAAGGGTTTAGGTTGAGGTTGGAATTGGAGCTCCAAATCAGTACAAGGGCCAAGTCCCCTTAGATGTAGATTGTGAGCATTAAGAAGAAGTTGTGAACCCTCTTGGACTTGTATGGGCATGACGTTTGCTTCATCCTCCCCTTCTTGAATGTGATATGCCCTCAAATCATTACCTTCATCTTCATCCTCAAGATGGGGTGTGAGGTCACCCACATTAAATGTAGAGGAAATACCCATGTCCCCGGGTAGCTCTATCTTGTAGGTATTGTCGTTGATCCTTTCAAGGACCTTGAATGGACCATCACACCTTGGCATGAGCTTGTTCTTCCTTCTAGATGGGAACCTTTCATTTCTTAAGTGTATCCATACCAAGTCCCCGGGTTTGAAGGTAATAGCTTTGTGGTGCTTGTTGGCCCTAGCCTTGTACATCTCATTTGTTTTCTCAATCTTGGCCAGAATCTCTTGGTGAAGCTTCTTCATCTCTTTGGCCCTCTCCTCGGCCTCATTGCTCACTCTAGACTCAAGTGGGAGTGGTATGAGTTCTAGGGGAGTTAGAGGGTTGATCCTATAACATGATTCAAAGGGAGAGTGGGCCATAGCAAAACTAGGAGTGCGGTTGTATTCAAATTCAGCATGGGGAAGCTTGAGGTCCCACTCCTTGATGCTTTTACTCACCAAACTTCTAAGCAAAGTAGCAAGAGTTTTGTTGGTGACTTCGGTTTGGCCATCGGTTTGAGGATGATGGGAGGTACTATACAAGAGCTTAGTACCAAGGAGCCTCCATAAACACCTCCAAAAGTGGCTAAGAAACATTGTGTCCCGATCCGACACAATGCTCTTAGGGATGCCAGGAAGCTTTACAACTTCTTTGAGGTAGAGGTGAGCAATGTGAGATGCATCATCCGTCTTCTCACATGGAATGAAGTGAGCCATCTTTGAAAAATGGTCCACCACCACCATAATAGAATCTTTACCTCTTTGAGTCCTTGCGATAGCAACTATGAAATCCATGCTCACATCCTCCCATGGCCATTAGGGATAGGTAAAGGAGCGTACAACCCTTGGTGGAATTGACTTTTGGCCTTCTGACAAATAGGACATTTGGAGATTACGTCATGAATATCACCTCCCATTCTTGGCTAATAAAAGTGCTCCTTAAGCATATAAATGGTCTTGTTGATCCCAAAATGACCGGCTAGGCCGCCACTTTGAACTTCCTTGACAAGAAGCCTCTGGATTAGACCCTTTGGAATGCATAGCTTGTTGCCTTTGAATAAGAAGCCCTCTTGAAGAATATAAGGACCATGCTTGTTGCCCTCTTGATCATTGAGGTAGGGCTTGAAATCCTCATCTTCTTGGTAGTGATCACGGATAAATTGGAAGCCAAGGACCCTTGCTTCCGTCAAAGCTAGTAGGGAATGCCGCCTTGAAAGAGCATCCGCAATCACATTGGTACTCCCCTTCTTATGCTTTGCCACAAATGAGAAACTTTGCATGAACTCAACCCATTTGGCATGCCTTGGATTGAGTTTGTGTTGGCCATTCAAATACTTTAATGCTTCATGGTCCGAATGGAGTACAAATTGTTTTGGCCTCAAGTAATGAGACTAATGATCAAGAGCTCTTACCAATGCATAGAACTCTTTGTCATAAGTTGAGTAATTCTTCCTTCAACCATTGAGCTTCTCACTAAAGTAGGCAATGGGGCTTAGATCTTGCATAAGGACAACCCCTATACCAACTCCACTTCCATCACAATCAACTTCAAAGAGCTTGTTGAAGTCGGGAAGGGCTAACACCGGGGCCTCACAAAGCTTGGACTTGAGTTTCTCAAAGGCACCATGGGCGGCCTTGGTCCACTCAAAAGAACCTTTCTTCATGCATTCGGTGATGGGGGCCGTGAGGGTGCTAAACCCCTTGATGAATCTCCTATAAAAAGATGTCAAGCCATTGAAACTCCTAACTTCTGTGATGGTGGTGGGAATTGGCCATGACTTGATAGCTTCCACTTTGCCTTGATCCATGGAGATGCCATCACTAGAAACAACATACCCCAAAAAGGTGACTTGGGGAGCAAAGAACTCACACTTTTCAAGTTTGCCAAAGAGCTTTTGAGCTCTTAGAACCATGAAGACTTCTTCCAAGTGATGTAGATGATCTTTTTTATTCTTTGAATAAATGGGGATATCATCGAAGTAGACCACCACAAATTTCCCAAGAAAAGGCATCAAGACCTCATTCATGAATCTCATGAAAGTGCTAGGGGCATTAGAGAGGCCAAAGGGCATCACTAGCCGCTCATAAAGCCCACCCTTTGTCTTAAATGTCGTTTTCCACTCATCACCTTCCCTCATGCGGATTTGGTGATATCCACTCGTTAGATCAATTTTGGAGAAGATGGAGGAGCCATGAAGTTCATCAAGCATGTCATCAAGCCTAGGTATGGGTAACCTATACTTGATAGTGATGTTGTTGATGGCTCTACTATCCACACACATGCGGTATGACCCATCCTTGTTGGGCAGTAACAAAGCCGAAATCGAGCAAGGACTCATGCTCTCCTTCACATAACCTCCAGCCAATAGTTCATCAACTTGCCATTGAAGCCCTTTGGTCTCTTGAGGGTTACATCTATAGGCCGCTTTGTTTGGAAGTGGGGCACCGAAAATGAGGTTAATTTGAAGTTCAATGCCTCGGATTGGAGGGAGGCTGGGGGGTAGATCTTGTGGGAAGACATCTTTGTATTGTGAGATGAGGGGAATGATTTTGGGATGTAATGGAGTCACTTCCTCACTTTTGTTGCTTTCAAGCATGAGTAAAGCTAGAACTTGCTTACCCTTGCCTAAATCTCTCTTAACCCGTGTTTCACTCAACATGAGAAGGTCTCTCTTCTTCTCACTTCCCACCCCGGGTTTTGATTTGTGGATTTGGTTTGGGGGTAATGGGTTTAAGACTATCTTTTCCTTTTCAATGACCAATGAATAAGTGTTCTTGAACCCATCATGCACAACATGTCTATCAAATTGCCAAGGCCTACCCAACAGTATATGGCATGCACTCATGGGTACCACATCACAAAGCACATTATCTCTATACTTTTTACCAATTGAAAAAGAGATGAGTGCTTGCTTAGATACCTTAATGTCGCCACCATCATTGAGCCATTTGAGAGAATAAGGCTTGGGATTTGAAATAGTAGCAATGCCAAGCTTCTCAATAAGTGTGGTAGAGGCCACATTGGTGCAACTTCCTCCATCAATAATCAAGTCGCAAACCATGTCTTGAATGGTGCACTGGGAGTGAAAGATCATATCCCTTTGAGTTTTGTCATAAGGAGTGTCTTGGGTGTGTAAAACCCTCATCAAGACAAGTAACTCACCTTCATTGGCCTCAAGTTGAGTCTCTTCTTCCATGGAGTCCGATTATTCCTCATGAGCTTCCTCTTCAGTTTCCATCAATAGGGCATCTACTTCCTCAACTTCTTGGATGGTCATAACCCTTCGATTGGGGCAATCATATTGGAAGTGTCCATACCCTTGACATTTAAAGCACTTCTTGCCTTCAAGTTTCTTAGGCAATTCTTTGGGTGTAGGAAGTGCCACGGTCTTGCCCTTGTCAACCTGTGAAGTACCTTCGAATTTATGAGGAGAAGGGCTTGAATGGGGGCTTTGCAATTACTTACTCCCTTGGAAATGGCTTGGTGAAGACCTTCTTTTCTTTCTTCCTCTTTTCAAGTTTGAGAGCTAGTTTGAAGACATCATCCAAGGTGAAATAGGTTTGAAGTTCCATTTTTCTTGTAACAAAAGGGCTCAACCCATTGAGAAACCTAGCCACGATTTACTCTTGGGGTTCATGGATGCCTCCCCTCAATAGGAGTTGCTCAAATTCCCTCATGTACTCACCGACACTCATGTTGTTTTGCTTGAGTGAGAATAACCGGTTGTAGATGTCTTGCTTGTAGCTTTCGGGGAGAAATCTCTTGTTCATAAGAGACTTAAGCTTTTCCCATGAGTTGATCTTCCTACTTCCTTCTCTAGCCCTTTGTTTCTTGACATTTTCAAACCACAAGGAGGCATACCTTGTAAGTTTGAGACTAGCAATCTTGAAGCTCTTCTCATTATCATAGCCCTTAGCTTCCAAGATTCGGTGCAAGGCTTGGACCCATTCAAGGAACTCATCGGGATTCAAGTTGCCATTGAACTCCGGGGGTTCCACTTTGATGTCCCTAAACTCATCCATAGGTGGTCTTCTACCTCCCCTTCTTGGATTGCTTCCCATGCTTGAGTCACTCGAGAAGCCTTGTTCATCTCCATCATCAATAGGCTCTTGAGTTCTTTGCCCTCTTTGGAAGGCCATAAATTGGTTGGTCATTTCCTCAAGTTGCCTACTCAGTTGCTTCACACTTTGTTGTACGGCTAGAATGACATTGTCTTGTCGCATGATATGAGCTTTTTCTAGGCTCATACCCCTTGGTACCCTTGCCGGTTGGGGAGAACTAGATGACGGATCTTCCTCAATGGACATGGTGAAAGGTGGGAAAGGAGAAGATGAAAGGTTTAAGACTCGGCTAGGAGGTGACACGGGCGTGCTAGGGAGGCACGGTGCGAAAACAGGCTAGGGGAGGGGTGGCACGGGGTGGCCGTGCTGGTCTTCTGGAGGAGTTTGGTGGTGGCACGGTCGTGCTTTGTAGCACAGTGTGGTCGTGCCACACTTCGACCTTTTGGCACGGTTTTGTGGAAGTTGATTTTGTGGGGGCGGTTTTGGTGGGGGTTTGTGTTTGGCTGTTTTGTGGGGGTTCTTTGAGGGGTGAAGGAGGTATTTTGGGGGAAATAAAGTGTGGTTAAAGGGGTTTGTGAGTTTGAAAAAGTGTTTGGTCAAGGTGGTTTTGAGGAGTTCAAGCTAGAGAGATGTGTAGTTTTACTATGGTTTTCATAACAATGGTGAATGAAAGCATGGGCAAGGATGAAACCAAAGTAAGGAAATGTGATATAAACTCAAGAACACCGACCTAGATTACCTTTGATACCAACTGGAGCGTGTTGCTAATGGGCTGGAAGTAGATTGCTTGAGTTTAGTTGCAAATTTTCACTTTGATGCAAGATATGACTTGATTTAAAGGCTAGGCCACCAATCAAGCCTAAGGATCCACCAAGAATTGCTTAAAGGCAATGCCACCCACAACTCTATAAAGGATTCCACTTAAGACTCACCACCTTTGAAGAAAAGATAAAGAGAACTCAAGATTTTTGAGAGAAAATGAAAGCATAAGCTTCTTTTCATAAACATTCAACTACCCTTTCCACATCCTAAGGCTTCCCCTCATATAGGAGAGCTTCACAAGGCTTCAAAATGCAGAAAAAGAAGGCCTTGGTCGACCATAAAGCAAAGGAGGGAACGAGAAAGCCACAAACAAAAGCTGAAAAGTGCTTTTTACTTTATGTCAGCACTTTTCAGTTCACATAGGTCAACTTTGAAAGGCTATATCTCCTAGGTTTGTTGTCCAAATGAGCTGCAAAGGACTTGTTGGAAAGATCTAGAAGTCCGCTTTCAGGGGCCTCCTCTTGCATGCAATTTGGAGCTTCCGTTTGTGAGATATGAGGCAAAACGTGCAGGTGGTGCAGGCTGGGCAGAAATTGCAGGATGCAGGAAAAGACCCCACTTGACCCATGAGTTATTGCCTTGGCCTAGAACTCTTTTTATTCCCTTTTAGCTGACATAAGAAGGTTCCAAAAGTGGGTTTGCAAGAAAATAAACCCACCCTAAGCTTGAATAATGAAGACCACAAAACCAGGTAAAAAACCAGGTAATTTGCCGTTAGCATGCAACTTGATGTTTTAGGGCTTCTTTATTATCTCCGAGAGTTTAACTTCATTTGGATGGACTAAACCCTTTAGAAGGCCCCTTGACCTTCCCAAAATAGACGAGTCATGCATCCCAAGGGTTTAGGATGAGGTTGGAATTGGAGCTCCTAATCAGTACGAGGGCCAAGTCCCCTTTGATGTAGCTTGTGAGCATTAAGGAGAAGTTGTGAACCCTCTTGGACTTGTATGGGCATGATGTTTTGTTGAGTTATTTTGATTAATTTTTGATGATAACAAATACAAGTGTAAAAATTTATCCAAGTAATGTTGCTCCAAACACGATCTCCAAACAGGCCTAACTGGTGTTTTCTTTTGTGTATTAACTGGTTTGCTACATTTGAGAACAAGTCTTTAAAACAGGTTCTACTTGGTGGTTCTATATTAAGAACAACTCGATTGCAAAAGCATGTTGTTCCTGGACTCTAGCAAGATCAGCTCGATGTAAAGCATGTGGTTCCGAAACTCTAGCAATGCAAAGAACAACCCCAGTAAACAAGGTGGTCTTGGTGTTCACAGCAGCTATACAAATCTTGGACAAGATGACTGGTTCAAAACAAGAAGTCTTGGGTATATAGGTTTTATTTATTTAGACTCTTGTTAATATGCCAATATTGAAAACATCATTTTAAACACCTCTTGAATCGGCAGTTGCGCTAAGCATTTCAGAACACCAGTTGCGAACAACCCTGCAAACAGGGTGCCTAGGGTGTTTCTGAACTGAAACGGCTATGCCCGATTATTTTGGAAAAATTTATTTCGGCTGGCAAAAAGCTCAAAAATACTTTCTTAAAATCCCAGGATAGCATATTTTTGAGATACGAAATATTATGGGAGATTTGCCAAAATTGTTTTGCTAAATATTTTCCAAAACCAAAAAGATCTTTGTCACCTATATTTTAGGAAGTGATTTATTCAAATTTCAAAGTTGAGATTTCTGGTTCCTTATTTGAAATTCTCCACGGCTATTTTAAACGAAGAGGATAAGTTTTTATCTTTTAGAAACAAATTCCTTTTATTTTGGAAAATTTCTTATCCACTAGCCGTTTGGAAAATCCTTTGCTTGGAAATCTCCTTTGATGCCATACTTGGCAGATTCTCAGCAACTTCCTTGATTTTTTTACCGTTGATCTTCTTGGTTAAAAAGCTAAGCTCTTCTCTCCCATTCGTAGACACAACAGATATTGTGAAAACAAAGTGTGGTAAAAAGGAAAAATTCTGAAAACCCGATTTTTACTCAAAAGTAAGAAAAGATTTCTTGAGCTTCAATTCGCAAAGAAAAACCGTGACAAGCTGTGTTAAATTGAGTTTTCAAACCATTAGCATAATAGGATCTTCAGTGTACCTTACATCTGCTTCGTGAGAAGCACCCCCAGTAAGGTGTTTTCAACCCTGATCTTGGATCAGAAAAGTGAGTGAGTGGTCCTCAGTCGTGTGGACTTTGGACGTGTCCAATCTGGTGAGATTTGGACGTGGTGTAACCGTTCTTAGGGAAGAAGGTTACGTGGTTGCAAGTTGTAACAAGGTGTGTTACATTTGTAACGAGTTAAGCCCGATTATAGTGAAGTGGTTAAAAGCCTACACGAGGTAGGTCGTGGTTTTTCACACCTCAGTTGGGCTAGAGGTGTTTTCCACGTAAAAATTGTGTGTGCTTTAATTCCGCATTTATCTTGGTGATTTTCGTATTTGCAATATCTGAAAACACCCCCTGCAAACAAGTCAACAGGGTGTTCGTCATCTGAGATCAACCTCACTCAGGGTGTTTGTTACTTATAACGCGAAGGTCAGACACCACAATTCACCCCCCCTCTTGTCGGAGTATACTCATAAATTCAACAAGTGGTATCAGAGCAGGTTCTCTTTCAAAAGGCTAACACCTTGAGAGATTCTGAAGATGAGTACACCACAAGGAATTCTTGAAGGGCAATCCATTACTCGTCCACCCTATTTCAACAGCCAACATTATAGTTGGTGGAAGAATAGGATGGAGAACTATATTCAGGCAGAAGATTATGAGTTATGGATGCTCATCAAGAACGGGCCCCTTGTTCCCACCAAGGTGCTTGAAGATGGCAAGATGATTCCCAAGGAACCCAAAGAGTTTGATGCTGAAGATTATAAGAAAATGGAAAAGAATGCTAAGGCCAAGAAGCTATTATATTTCGGCCTAGGTCCAGATGAATACACTCGCATCTCTGAGTGTGAATCAGCCCAAGCTATCTGGAACGCCCTGGAAGTTGCTCATGAAGGTACGAGTCAAGTTAAACAATCTAGAATTGAGCTACTTATGCGACAATATGAGTTGTTTGATATGGGTGATCATGAAACGGTGATGGATATGTACACACGGTTTACCCACATCACAAACGAATTAAAATCTCTGGGAAAGTCTTTCACCACTGAAGAGTTGGTGAGGAAAATCCTCATAATTTTACCTCGTATGTGGGAGGCCAAAGTGACAGCCATCCAAGAGGCTAAAGACATGAACAAGATCACCCTCGACGAGTTGATTGGCAATCTTCAAACCTATGAACTCAGAAAGAACTCACAATAAAAAAGGAGCAGAAGAAGGATCTTGGGCTTGCCTTGAAAGCACATGAGGACACTGACTCTGACCTTGAAAATGAAGACATGGCCCTAATGACCAGAAAATTCAAGAAATTCTTCAAAAAGGTCAAGGAATGCAACAAAAGAAAAGACTTCAGTAAGTCCAGAAACACCCCCAAAGAACAGCTCACAGGGTGTTTCAAGTGCGGCAAACTAGATCACTTAATCAAAAATTGTCCTCTGCTTCGAGAAGATCAGATGCCCGAACAACCTCGAAAACAGGGTCGAAAACACCCTGTAAACAATATGGGCAAGTGTTTCTCGAGAGCTATGCTGGCTGCTTGGGGAGATTCCTCTAAGGATGAAGGAGAATCTGAAGCTGAACAAGAAGGTGTAGCACTGATGGCACAAAGTCATTCAGATTCAAGTGATGAATCAACAATCAGCCTCTCAGATCTCAAGAACAAGGTACATGGTCTTAACAAAGCTACTTTAGAAGAACTTCTATATAATGTGATAGACACCTGTGCTGATCTAAAAAGAGAAGTTCGTGACCTAGAGCTTGAAAATGAAATTCTTAAAAATGAAAAACTTGGTTTACATGAAAATATTAACATGCTAAAAGAAAATCTCTTTATAAAAGAAGGAGATTATACTCGAGTGGAAGAAAAACTCTTTGAGGTGGAGGGAATAGTTGAAGACTTGCTCAAAGAGAACAAGAGCTTGCATGCTAATATAGAAAACCTGGAAACCGAACTTGCCATGACCAAGCGTTGGAACAAGTCCTCACAAGCCCTTGATTGGTTAAACACTCACCACAGTCGAAACAAAAAGGGACTTGGATATAAGCCTAGACGGACCGTTTACCCAATACATAGGAAGTATGTGGGATTACCTGAAAACATCGTTTGCTTTCATTATGGTAAAACGGGTCATTATAGATACACTTGCCCTTTAAGAAAACATGCCAATGAAAAGAATGAAAGGTATGTGAAACAAATCTGGATTAGAAAAGATGAGCTTTACATGTCTAAAAGAATGGGACCCAAGTGGATCTGGGTTCCCAAAACTAACCCGTGATTTGTTTTGCAGGCTGAAGTGAGAGAAAACAACCTTACGAACAACCCCACAAACACCCTTGAAAACAGGCAGTTGTGGTATGTCGATAGTGGGTGTTCACGGCACATGACTGGTGAAAGATCAAATTTTCTCTCACTTACAGCTTTGAATGGTGGGAGTGTAGCATTTGGAAACAGCAAATCTGGGACAATTGTCGGTATAGGTAATATTGGTAAAACTCTCTCCCACTCAATTGATAATGTGCACTTAGTCGATGGGTTAAAACACAATTTGTTAAGTGTGTCCCAACTGTGTGACAAGAACAACCTAGTACTGTTTTCAAAAACACGTTGCTTGGTTGTGAATGACGACACAGGAGATGTTGTGTTGAGGGGGAAGCGATGTCAAAATGTTTATAAAGTTGGTATTTCCACTCTTCCCCAAAATAATCTGACTTGTTCAAATGCATTAAATGATGATATAATGATATGGCACAAGAGACTAAGGCATGCAAGCCTGTCCTTGTTAAATAAACTTGTTTCCAAGGATTTGGTTGTTGGACTACCTTCCATCAAGTATAATGATGACAAGGTATGTGAAGCTTGTGCAAAAGGAAAACAAGTCAGATCTTCTTTAAAATCTAAAAAGTGTGTAAGCACTACCCGACCTCTTGAGTTATTGCATATTGATCTATGTGGTCCCATGAGGATAGCTAGTAGTGGAGGAAAAAGGTATGTGCTTGTAATAGTGGATGATTACTCTCGATTTACTTGGACCCTGTTCTTGGCCTCCAAGGATGAAACTTTTGAGAATTTTATTGCCCTTCTCAAAAAGATTGAAAAGAGAGTAGGACACTCATTGGTTAGCTTGAGGTCTGATCATGGTACTGAATTTGAAAATGCAGGCTTTACAAAATTTTGTAATAAACATGGTGTTGATCAAAACTTCTCAGCTCCAAGAACACCCCAGCAGAATGGGGTGGTTGAACGAAAAAATTGTACCTTAGAAGACATGACTAGAACAACGCTTATTGCTAGTGGTCTTCCTAAGAACTTTTGGGCAGAATCTTTGAACACATCATGTTACATTATAAACAAATGCATGATTAGACCCATTTTGAACAAAACTCCATATGAACTTCTTAAAGGCAGAAAACCCGACATTATGCATCTAAGAACATTTGGTTGTAGATGTTTCGTGCATAACAACGGGAAGAATGCCTTAGGAAAGTTTGATCCTAGGAGTGATGAGGCAATATTTCTTGGTTATTCCTCTCACAGTAAGGCATACAAAGTCTTTAACAAAAGAACCCTGTGTGTTGAGGAAAGTGTGCATGTGTTTTTTGATGAATCTAACTCCTTGAATGAGAGTAATGCACAGGATGAAGAGTTTGAATTAGGTCTTGTCCAAAAGGAGCTGTCGAATCAAGAAAAACAAGGTGAGAACACCCTGAAGGAAATAGGTACAGAAGTTGTTCCTCAAAGCGACAGGCAAGGTGAGCTCCAAACAGGGGGAAACACCGTTGAATCCTGTTTGGAACCATGTTTTTCAGGAACCAGCTTGCAAACAGGTGCAGAAACAGGATCAGGAGGTGTTGTTGAGCCTGATCCTACACACACTTCAGTTAGAACAAAACATTTGGCTGTGGATCCAATTAATCCAAGATCATGGAAGCACCATAGTTCGCACCCTCTTGATCAAATCTTGTCAGATATTAATACTGGAGTGCAAACTAGATCTAAACTTAAGAATTTTTGTGCTTTCTATGCTTTTCTTTCTAACATTGAGCCAAAAAGTGTGAATGAAGCTCTTGCAGATTTAGATTGGATCACAGCTATGCAAGAAGAACTTCATCAATTTGAAAGAAACAAAGTGTGGCACCTTGTACCTAAACCTGCAGAGAGAACAATCACTGGAACCAAGTGGGTGTTCCGAAATAAGCTGGATAAGTCAGGAACAGTCACCAAACAAGGCAAGGCTGGTGGTTCAAGGGTACAATCAAGAAGAAGGGATTGATTATGAAGAAACCTTCGCACCAGTTGCTAGAATTGAGGCTATTCGAATCTTAATAGCCTTTGCAGCTCATATGGAAATCAAGCTATATCAAATGGATGTTAAAAGTGCATTCCTCAATGGATACCTTAAAGAAGAGGTGTATGTCAAACAACCCCTTGGTTTTGAAAATGATGATTTTCCAAATCATGTTTTTAAACTTGACAAAGCACTTTATGGTTTAAAACAAGCTCTAAGAGCTTGGTATGAACGGTTGTCAAGCTTTTTACTTGAAAATGATTTTAGAAGAGGCAAGGTAGACAATACCTTGTTTCTGAAATCTAAGGGGGAACATCTATTGATTGTCCAAATATATGTAGATGACATTATATTTAGTGCGACTCATCATGATTTATGCAATGAATTTTCAAATATGATGAGGAGTGAGTTTGAGATGAGCATGATGGGTGAGCTTAATTTTTTCTTAGGCTTACAAATCAAGCAAACTCCAAACGGCACCATGATCCATCAACAAAAGTATATCAAGGAGCTACTTAAGCATTTTAGGATGGAGGCAGCCAAACCCATAGACACTCCTATTTCTCCTTCAACCAAGTTGGTTGTGGATGATGGGAGTCCCTCAGTTGAGGAGAAACTCTATAGGGGCATGATTGGGTCACTCCTATACCTAACCGCTAGTAGACCGAATATCGTTTTTAGTGTTGGTTTATGTGCCCGTTTTCAGTCTAGTCCTAAAGAGACTCATCTTAAGGCTGTTAAACGGATATTAAGATATTTAAAGCATACACCTGATTTAGCTCTATGGTATCCTAGAGGTTGCAATCTTGATCTTGTTGGATATGCTGATGCTGACTATGCAGGTTTTCTAGTTGATAGAAAGAGTACATCAGGTATGGCTCATTTTCTTGGACCTTGTTTGGTATCGTGGGCAACCAAAAAGCAACATTCAGTTGCCATGTCCACAGCTGAAGCAGAATATGTGGCGGCAGCCTCATGTTGTGCTCAATTGTTGTGGATACGACAACAACTCAAGGATTTTTGTGTTGACACTGGATGCATTCCTATCTTTTGCGATAACACAAGTGCAATTAACATTGCCAAAAATCCATGTCAACACAAAAGGACAAAACATATTGACATTCGACATCATTTTTTAAGAGATAATGTGGAAAAAGGCTTTATTTCAATGAATTTTTGCTCCACTGAAAATCAAATAGCTGATATATTCACCAAGGCACTAAGTAGAGACCAATTCGAGAGAAATAGACTGGAACTGGGGTTGGTGAAAACACCCTGAGAACACCTGTTCTCAGAGTTGGACCAAGCTGGCAAAAACACCCTATAATACCTGCTTTCTCTCCTTGCTTGGAAATTGTTATCTTTAACGAATTTGTGCAGTCTATATGCTACTAAGTTCATGCGTGAAGACTGCTACCTTGAGAAATGGAGCAGAGTAATAAGGGAAGCATGTTCAGAAATAGGCAGCTCGAACAGGTATGTCCCTTGGTTGTTCGATACATAGGGAATGTGTGTTGCTTTTAATATTTTCACCCGTTGCAATCTTTTAAAAGATCTCAGCTGCTCTCTCTCTCTCCCTCTCTTCTTAAGTGCTCTGCTTGCAGTCTTGTCCATCCTCTCACGCAAACAGCTCTAAAACCCTAATCTCTCTCCTCTGCAACAATGACTTCCAACCAACCCTCTAACTTAAACTCTCTGGTTCTTGCGTCCTCAATCCCTGCTCCCCCTCGCCCAATTCCTTACAAGCCTTTCACATTTCTGAAAAGCTTGTCCCTCGCATCAGTGGGGATAGGGATGGATGACATTCCCTTCAATTGTAGAAGGGAATTGGTACTTTTGGTAGGGTCAGTTGCTTGCCCTCTTCAAGTCGAGTCGGAGGATGTACCATCAGGGGCTGAAGACAAAATCTTGGAACCTTCTGCAGAGCTTTATGGTGAATTCGAACCCTGTTCTTTTGGGCTGTTTCCAGAAACAGCATCAGAAACTAGGGACGAACCCTTGAATGCTGTGTGGGTAGAGGATCTGCATCCGGATGAGGCATCCGAGGAAAGTCAGGAGAAAAATTCTCTCCCTGAGTCCGAACTCCCCACTCCGGCTGTTCAAACCGGAGAGAAAAGAAAAAGGATAAAAATTGTGGCCAGACGTAGCAGAACGCCCAGAACAAGGCCACAACCAAGGTTTCAGCCCTCTGAAACTCCCTATTCTCCTCCTTCTTCCAACCCTTCTCGAAAATCTGCGAGAATTGCTCTCAAGTCAGTCCCTAGAACCTCAAAATCATCTGCTCTGGTCATTGAGGAGATTTCCTCCTCCTCAAGTTTGTCTGGGTCTGACTCTGAGGATCCCTCGTTCAAACAAGGGACCCCCGTGTTCTCAGAACCTTCTGATGAACAAAACCCGTCAATACCAACCACTTCCACGAAATCCTCAGCCTCAAAAACGCCCCTCAAGAGGAAACTGAAAACAACCCCTCTGTCTAAAACTGCATCCCCTGCTCCTCAAATCGAAAAGACAAAATTGACCACCCCCTCTCTCTTGTTTGAGAAACATGCACAATTCCTTAAGCGTAATGTTGTAAGGGGGAAGGTCGTGAACTTACAGTTTTTTGAGGAACAAGGTCTGCGGGTGTTCTTGAATAAGTTGCGTGTCCAAGGCTGGCTTGAACTGTTTGCAAACACCCACCAAGGGTGTTCTGTGGCTGAGTTGGCTGAATTCTATGCCAACTGCTCTGTCACCAATGGGGTGGTGACAAGTGCTGTCAATGAGTGGCATTTTTCCTTCGATGCTGCTACTCTTGGTGAAATACTGGGCATCCCCTCTCGTGGGTTTGACGTGTATGTGAGGGAAGACAAAACCACCCTAGACCCAGCCAGGCTCCTGGAGATATCTAGGCGGGTAAGCCAGAAACCGGGCCTGAGAACACCCTCCTCTGTCAAAAAGGGCCATCTGATTCCTCTCCACCAACTCCTTTTCATGTTCATCATCAAGAACGTGATACCAAGAGGTCAGGGGAGAAACTCAGCCGACCTTTTTGATCAATGCCTGGTCGACCTCTTATCCAGGGAGGAACCCATAAATCTTCCTGCTATCATGATTCGTCATTTTGGGCGAATTACAAACACCACCCGAAACCATGATGTCGAGTATGGGTTCTTGTTGACCAAAGTATTTGAACACCTTGGTATTGAGCTCACACAGAGAGTGCGAGCTCAACTGGTTGATGAGATTGGCGTGGACACCCTTATGGGATGTGGCTATGAGGTTGGCCAAGGGTCAACTCACAAACAGGGTCCTCGACCACCTCGACCCCCTGTTTCTGAGACACCAAGCCCTTCTGTTGAAGTTGTTCTTAAGGATCATGCACCCCTCAAAGAAGAGCTTTTGGCTGTGAAGTCTGCTCTCGAAGCAGAAAAGGCCATCTCAGCAAAACGTCATGAAGAACTCCTTGCACTCCTCTCCTCTCTTGCCCCTAGCATTCCTCCTTTGCAAACGAAACCACCTTCTGCCCCCTGATTGTCAAGCTTGTTCTCTGTTTTTGTGGTTTGTTGCAATGGTACTGCATTGATTATTAATGAAATATCTGCTGGCAGTCTTTCTTGCTTGTTGTTTCTTAAGCTTTATACGCTTTACCTTATGTTGTTCTTGCTTTTTATGATGCCAAAAGGGGGAAAGCAGAGTGAGAAACCAATTGACAAAAACCTTTTGATTGAGAGCAGAGTGAGAAACCAATTGACAAAAACATTTTGATTGAATATGAGAATAAAGGAGAGTGAAAATGACTTACGTGGATCACTATCAGCATTCAATTTTTTTTGTGTTGTGTTGTCAATATGGTCACTTGGTTTGTCATCATCAAAAAGGGGGAATTTGTTGAGTTATTTTGATTAAGTTTTGATGATAACAAATACAAGTGTAAAAATTTGTCCAAGTAATGTTGCTCCAAACACGATCTCCAAACAGGCCTAACTGGTGTTTTCTTTTGTGTATTAACTGGTTTGCTACATGTGAGAACAAGTCTTTAAAACAGGTTCTACTTGGTGGTTCTATATTAAGAACAACTCGATTGCAAAAGCATGTTGTTCCTGGACTCTAGCAAGATCAGCTCGATGTAAAGCATGTGGTTCCGAAACTCTAGCAATGCAAAGAACAACCCCAGCAAACAAGGTGGTCTTGGTGTTCACAACAGCTATACAAATCTTGGACAAGATGACTGGTTCAAAACAAGAAGTCTTGGGTATATAGGTTTTATTTATTTAGACTCTTGTTAATATGCCAATATTGAAAACATCATTTTAAACACCTCTTGAATCGGCAGTTGCGCTAAGCGTTTCAGAACACCAGTTGTGAACAACCCTGCAAACAGGGTGCCTAGGGTGTTTCTGAACTGAAACGGCTATGCCCGATTATTTTGGAAAAATTTATTTCGGCTGGCCAAAAGCTCAAAAATACTTTCTTAAAATCCCACGATAGGATATTTTTGAGATACGAAATATTATGGGAGATTTGCCAAAATTGTTTTGCTAAATATTTTCCAAAACCAAAAAGATGTTTATCACCTATATTTTAGGAAGTGATTCATTCAAATTTCAAAGTTGAGATTTCTGGTTCCTTATTTGAAATTCTCCACGGCTATTTTAAACGAAGAGGATAAGTTTTTATCTTTTAGAAACAAATCCCTTTTATTTTGGAATATTTCTTATCCACTAGCCGTTTGGAAAATCCTTTGCTTGGAAATCTCCTTTGATGCCATACTTGGCAGATTCTCAGCAACTTCCTTGATTTTTTTACCGTTGATCTTCTTGGTTAAAAAGCTAAGCTCTTCTCTCCCATTCGTAGACACAACAGATATTGTGAAAACACAGTGTGGTAAAAAGGAAAAATTTTGAAAACCCGGTTTTTACTCAAAAGTAAGAAAAGATTTCTTGAGCTTCAATTCGCAAAGAAAAATCGTCACAAGCTGTGTTAAATTGAGTTTTCAAACCATTGGCATAATAGGATCTTCAGTGTACCTTACATCTGCTTAGTGAGAAGCACCCCCAGTAAGGTGTTTTCAACCCTGATCTTGGATCAGAAAAGTCAGTAAGTGGTCCTCAGTCGTGTGGACTTTGGACGTGTCCAATCTGGTGAGATTTGGACGTGGTGTAACCATTCTTAGGGAAGAAGGTTACGTGGTTGCAAGTTGTAACAAGGTGTGTTACATTTGTAACGAGTTAAGCCCGGTTATAGTGAAGTGGTTAAAAGCCTACATGAGGTAGGTCGTGGTTTTTCACACCTCAGTTGGGCTAGAGGTGTTTTCCACGTAAAAATTGTGTGTGCTTTAATTCCGCATTTATCTTGGTGATTTTCGTATTTGCAATATCTGAAAACACCCCCTGCAAACAAGTCAACAGGGTGTTCGTCATCTGAGAACAACTTCACTCAGGGTGTTTGTTACTTATAACGCGAAAATCAGACACCACAATTCACCCCCCTCTTGTGGGAGTATACTCAAAAATTCAACATGTTTGCTTCACTTTCTTGGAACTCATGGTGAAAGTGGGTGAATAAGGGTTATGTTTGGTGCTGAATTTGAGTACTGTGTTTGGACTGTGTTTATGGCTGAGTTTGTGGGCGTATGGATGGTGTGGGTTTTAGGCCAAGTTCTGAACTTACTCTGATACCAAAAATGATGTACTGCTCAATGGTTAAGCTTAACTCAAGTCAAGAGTGAAAGCTAAAACCAAGAAAGAATACAATACAGGAACGACAATAAAAGTTAAATCAATCCCTTGATATATATTTCACCACCAAAGATTAATCTAGTGAAACTAAATTCTCCCTTGGATATAGATTTTACCACTAAGCTTGAGTTTAGGGCCCTCAAGCTTAATTAGGATACAAATATCACCACCTAATTAAGGCTTAAGACTCACTTGCTCACAAGTCTAATTGGCCTAATTAGAGATAAGCAAGTGGAGAATTAAAGGTAACAACACTGAGGAGTTTCAAACTCAACCTCAGATTTCAATTTACAACACTTGAGTTACAAAATGGGTGCCAAGCTATTTATATTGGCACGCCTAAGGCTTTTCTTAGTCATTAGGTAATCATTAAAAGATCGCTTAATGTTAAGCAAGCTCACTAAGTATACTTACATACCTAAGTACATAGTTTAGCATATAACCTAAAGAAAACAAGATCAAATGACTGTAACAGCTTTAAAATGATTAACTTAAGCTATACTTGATGATCATAGGCAACAAGAGTCAAGTCGTCCACCCATGGAAGGAAACAATACATAGCTTCCAGTTCGAAATAAGGAGAGGAATGCAAGTTTGCCAACTCTTGTCCTAGTGTCCGAATGAAAGCTTGCAAAGTGGCATAATCTTCTTCTTCCACGTGGCATTTTCTCTATTCATGAGTCACCCATCCTAGTGCACACACACCTTGAAGGAGGAAACCTAATTTGGAGGAAAAAACTCCCTTGCTAGGAAACCAGCCGCTAGGTGGCGCATGGAGCTTGGTCTTTCCTGCTATTAGGCCACTGTATTTTGCTTATTAATATGGGATCTCCATAAATGGGGGAAAAACTTAATATGTATAGAAACCCCCTTTTCTAAAATTACGATGTGGACATTGTTAAGTCCCACAAATCAACCAGATCTCTCAAACGGTGCAAACTCAGTTGTATGCTAGGCAGCTTTGGCGAAATGACTGAACCGGACCCCTTAACGTGCTCGTCTGGCTCTGTGCTTAACATATTGAATAAACTACACATCCTAACTGAACTAACATAAATAGAATTGCACAGTTTGGGTGTCGTTTGAACTATGAAATAATAAAAACAAGACCGAGTAAAAATTGTCCTAAAACTATAGCTCGGACAATTTGAATTCAAGAGCTTATTTGAAGCATCAAATGAAGTCCAAATGAGCGGAAACTTGTTTTTCTGGAAAGATGACTTCTTGAGCTTCAAATGCGTGGAAAATTATTTGACTTAAACCTAAAAGAGACCTATGTAATTTGGCTTATAAAAATTGGATTCGCTGCTACCTTGAACCCAATACCTTCAATCTTGAATCCTTTTACGGTTTGGACAAATATAATGAATTTAAAACTTATTTAATTCCGTAATAAAGTTTATTAGGGTGTTGATAAACTCTCTTAGCAAATAAATCAAAGTTAAATTATGTTTAAGTTGACGAAACAACTTAAAACTGGAAATGGTTTAAAATGATTACGGCTAATTGAGGATGGCATGGGCTAAGTTACAACATTATCCCCTTGTTAGAAAAAATTTGTCCTCAAATTTTTGCCACATGATCTGCCTGAAATAACACCAACCATTTCAACAAGTCTTTCTTGGTCTTGTAGGCTCTTTTCCATTCATTCCCCTTACTAATTTGAATCTCGTTTGGAGGGGATCCTTCGGACTTGTCATGAACCCATTTCTTAGAGGATCTAATTTTGAAATTAGACACGTTAGCTAGCGGTTAACCATAAGGGAGAAAAAGGCTTAAATGCTCATGGTTCTTCTGTGGGTGGCTTGTGCTTAAACGAAGCATTTCACCTTCATCTGTTTTCACCTCAACTTCTTCTAAACTATCCGCCACTTCCTTCTCCTTTTCTTGCTTAATTGCTTCCTCCTTTAAAACCTCACAAGCAAGTTTCCTCATCTTCATATTCATAAAATTTTAGACGTAGATCTAACTTAACCTCCATGTCCTCTTCTTCTTGAACGTACTCCACACAGGCTTCCTTTTCTTCCTCAATTGCGCTGTCAACCTCATTACCTTCGTGACTTTGGTTTACTTCCGGTGAAACCAAGGGCAGTTTATGAGAGTAGATCAAATTCATATTGTAACATTTTGAGGTTTATCCCTTGCATTCTACGATCAAACGCTTCAAGTTTATCCTCTAGTTCGAGGAGCTTTCTTCGGGATATGGCTTTCTTGGAACTCATGGTGAAAATGAGTGAATAAGGGTTATGTTTGGCATTGAATTTGAGTACTGTGTTTGTGGCTGAGTGTGAGGGTGTATGGATGGGAGGGGTTTCAGGCCAAGTTTAGAATTACTCTGACACCAAAATTGATGTACTTATCAATGGTTAAGCTTAACTCAATTCAAGAGTGAAAGCTAAAACCAAGAAATATTACAATCAAGGAAGAACGATGCACGCTAAATCGATCTCGGGATATATATTTCACCATCAAAGATTAATCTAGTGAAACTAAATTCTCCCTTAGATATAGATTTCACCACTAAGCTTGCGTTTGGGGCCCTTAAGTTTAATTAAGATACAAATACCACCACCTAATCAAGGATTAACACTCACTTGCTCACAAGTCTAATTGGCCTAATTAGAGATAAGCAAGTAGAGAATTTAAGGTAACAACACTGAGGAGTTTTAAAGTCAACTTCAGATTTCAATTTACAACACCTGAGTTACAAAATGGGTGCCAAGCTATTTATATTGGCACGCCTAAGGCTTTTTTTAGTCATTAGGTAATCATTAAAAGATGCTTAATGTTAAGGAAGCTCACTAAGTATACTTGCATACCTAAGTACACAGTTTAGCATATAACCTAAAGAAAACAAGATCAAATGACTGTAATAGCTTTAAAATGATTAACTTAAGCTATCCTTGATGATCATAGGCAGCAAGAGTCAAGTTTTCCACCCATGGAAGGAAACAATACATAGCTTCCACTTCGAAATAAGGAGAGGAATGCAAGTTTGCCAACACTTGTCCTAGTGTCCGAATGACAGCTTGTAAAGTTGCATGATCCTCTTCTTCCACGTGGCATTTTGTCTGTTCATTAGTCACCTGATGACGAAGCTTAAGCTAACAACCTAGTGCGCACACAGCTTGAAGGAGGAAACCCAATTAGGAGGGGAAAACTCCCTTGCTAAGAAACCAGCAGCTAGGTGACACATAGAGCTTGGTCTTTGCTGCTTTTGGGCCAGTGCATTTTGCTGATTAATATGGGATTTCCTAACACGAGGGAAAACCTTAATATGTCTAGAAACCTCCCTTTTTGAAAATCATGATTCGGACATTGTTAAGTGCTAATCAACTAGATCTCTCAAACGATGCAAATTCAGTTGTCTGCTAGGTAGCTTTGGCAAAATGACTGAACTGGACCCCTTAACGTGCTCTTCTGGCTTTGTGCTTAACATAATGGATAAAGTAGACATCCTAGATGAACTAACAAAAATATAATTGCACAGTTTGGATGTCGTTTGAACTATGAAATAACAAAAACAAGACTGAGTAAAAACTGTCCTGAAACTGTAGCTCGGACAGTTTGAATTCAAGAGCTGATTTGAAGCATCAAATGAAGTCCAAATGAGCGGAAACTTGATTTTGTAGAAAGATGACTTCTTGAACTTCAAATCCATGGCAAATTATTTGACTTAAACCTAAAAGAGAATTAAGTAATTTGGCTCATAAAAATCGGATTTGCTGCTAGCTTGAACCCGATACCTTCTTTCTTGAATCCTTTTAAGGGTTGGACAAATATCCTTAATTTAAAACTTATTTAATTGTGTAATAAAGTTTATTAGGATGTTGATACACTCTCTTAGCAAATAAATCAATGTTAAATTAAGTTTAAGTTGACCAATCAACTTAAAACTAGAAATGGTTTAAAAAGATTACGGCTAATTGAGGACGACATGGGCTAAGTTACAACATCATCCCCTTGTTAGAAAAAATTTGTCCTCAAATTTTTCCACGTGATCTGGCTGAAATAACTCCAACCATTTCAACAAGTCTTTCTTGGTCTTGTAGGCTCTTTTCCATTCATTCCCCTTACTAATTTGAATCTAATTTGGAGGGGATCCTCAGACCTGTCATGAACCCATTCCTTAAAGGATCTAATTTTGAAATTAGACACCTTAGGTAGCGGTTCACCATAAGTGTGGAAAAGGCTTAAATGCTCATGGTTCCTTTGTGGGTGGCTTGTGCCTAAATTAAGCATTTCACGTTCACTTCTTCCAAACTATCTGCCACTTCCTTCTCCTTTTCTTGCTCAATTGCTTCCTCCTTCAAAACCTCGCAAGCACCTTCGTCATCTTTGTATTCATCAAATTTTGGAGGTAGATCTAAGTTAACCTCCATGTCTTCTTCTTCTTGAACGTATTCCACAGATGCTTCCTTTTCTTCGTCTCTTGCGTTGTCAACCTCATTACCTTCGTTACTTTGGTCTACTTCTAGTGAAACCAAGGGCAGTTTAGGAGAAAAGATCAAATTCATGTTGTAACATTTTGAAGTTTATCTCTTGCATTCTACGATCAAATGCTCGAAGTTTATCCATTAGTTTGAGGAGCTTTCTTCGGGATATGGCTTTCTTGGAACTCATAGTGAAAGTGGGTGAATAAGTGTTATGTTTGGCGCTGAATTTTAGTACTGTGTTTGGACTATGTTTATAGCTGAGTGTGAGGGCGTATGGATGGTGTGGGTTTCAGGCCAAGTTCTGAACTTACTCTGATACCAAAACTAATGTACTTTTCAGTGGCTAAGCTTAACTCAAATCAAGAGTGAAAGCTAAAACCAAGAAAGATTACAACCAAGGAAGAACGATACAAGCTAAATCAATCCCTGGATATATATTTCACCACCAAAGATTAATCTAATGAAACTAAATTCTCCCTTAGATATAGATTTCACCACTTAGCTTGAGTTTAGGGCCCTTACGCTTAATAAGGATACAAACATCACCGCCTAATCAAGGTCTAAGACTCACTTGCTCACAAATCTAATTGGCCTAATTAGAGATAAGCAAGTAGAGAATTTAAGGCAACCACACTAAGGAGTTTCAAACTTAACTTTAGATTTCAATTTACAACACTTGAGTTACAAAATGGGTGCTAAGCTATTTATATTGGCACGACTAAGGCTTTTCTTAGTCATTAGGTAATCATTAAAAGAGCGCTTAATGTTAAGGAAGCTCACTAAGTATACTTACATACCTAAGTACACGGTTTAGCATATAACCTAATGAAAAAAAGATCAAATGAGTGTAATAGCTTTAAAATGATTAACTTAAGCTATCCTTGATGATCTTAGGCAGCAAGAGTCAAGTTTTCCACCCATGGAAGGAAACAACGCATAGCTTCCACTTCAAAATAAGGAGAGGAATGCAAGTTTGCCAACTCTTGTCCTAGTGTCAGAATGAGAGCTTGCAAAGTGGCATAATCTTCTTCTTCCACGTGGCATTTTCTCTGTTCATGAGTCACCTGGTGACGAAGCTTAAGCTACCAGCCTAGTGCGCACACACCTTGAAGGAGGAAACCCAATTTGGAGTAAAAAACTTCCTTGCTAAGAAACCAGCCGCTAGGTGGCGCATGGAGCTTTGTCTTTGCTGTTGTTGGGCCACTGTATTTTGCTTATTAATATATGGGATTTCCCTAGATGGGGGAAAACCTTAATATGTCTAGAAACCCCCCTTTTTTAAAGTCACGATTTGGACATTGCCAAGTGCCACTAATCAACCAAATCTCTCAAACGGTGCAGACTCAGTTGTTTGCTTGGCAGCATTGGCAAAATGACTGAACTGGACCCCTTGACGTTCTCTTCTGGCTTTGTGATAAACATATTGAATAAACTAGACATCCTAACTGAACTAGCATAAATAGAATTAAACAGTTTGGATGTCGTTTGAACTGTGAAATAATAAAAACAAGACCCAGTAAGAACTGTCCTGAAGCTGTAGCTCAGACAGTTTGAATTCAAGAGCTGATTTGAAGCATCAAATGAAGTCTAAATGAGCGGAAACTTGTTTTTTGGAAAGATGACTTCTTGAACTTCAAATCCATGGCAAATTATGTGACTTAAACCTAAAAGAGACCATTGTAATTTGGCTTATAAAAATAAGATTTGCTGCTAGCTTGAACTCGATACCTTCAATCTTGAATACTTTTACGGTTTCAAGAAATATACTGAAATTAAAAATTATTTAGTTGCGTAATAAAGTTTATTAGGGTGTTGATAAACTCTCTTAGCAAATAAATCAAAGTTAAATTAAGTTTAAGTTGATGAATCAACTTAAAACTTGAAATGGTTTCAAAAGATTACGGCTAATTGAGGAGGGGTGGGCTAAGTTACAACACTCTCCCCTTGTTAGAAAAAATTTGTCCTCAAATTTTTGCCACATGATCTACCTCAAACATCACCAACCATTTCAACAAGTCGTTATTGGTCTTGTAGGCTCTTTTCCATTCATTCCCCTTACTAATTTGAATCTCGTTTGGAGGGGATCCTTCGGACTTGTCACGAACCCATTTGTTAAAGGATATAATTTTGAAACTATGCAGGTTAGCTAGCGGTTCCCCATAAGTGAGGAAAAGGCTTAAATGCTCATGGTTCTTTTGTGGGTGGCTTGTGCTTAAACTAAGCATTTCACCTTCATCTGTTTTCACCTCAACTTCTTCTAAACTATCCGTCACTTCCTTCTCGTTTTCTTGCTCAATTGGTTCCTCCTTCAAAACCTCAAAAGCACCTTCGTCATCTTCATATTCATCAAATTTTAGAGGTTGATCTAAGTTAACCTCCATGTCTTCTTCTTCTTCTTGAACGTATTCCACACAGGCTTCCTTTTCTTCCTCTCTTGCGTTGTGAACCTCATTACCTTCGTGGCTTTGGTCTACTTCCGATGAAACCTAGGGCAGTTTAGGAGAGTTGATCAAATTCATATTGTAACATTTTGAGGTTTATCTCTTGCATTCTACGATCAAGCGCTTCAAGTTTATCCTGTAGTTCGAGGAGCTTTCTTCGGGATATGGCTTTCTTGGAACTCATGGTGAAAGTGGGCGAATAAGGGTTATGTTTGGCGCTGAATTTGAGTACTGTGTTTGGACTGTGTTTGTGGTTGAGTGTGAGGGCGTATGGATGGCAGGGGTTTCAGGCCAAGTTCAGAATTACTCTGATACAAAAACTGATGTACTTCTCAATGGTTAAGCTTAACTCAATTCAAGAGTGAAAGCTAAAACCAAGAACGATTACAATCAAGGAATAACGATACAAGCTAAATCAATCCCTGGATATATATTTCACCACCAAAGATTAATTTGGTGAAACTCAATTATCCCTCAGATATAGATTTCACCACTAAGCTTTAGTTTAGGGTCCTTAAGTTTAATTAAGATACTAATATCACCACCTAATCAAGGATTAAGACTCACTTGCTTACAAGTCTAATTGGCCTAATTAGAGATAAGCAAGTAGAGAATTTAGGGTAACAACACTGAGGACTTTCAAACTCAACTTCAGATTTAAATTTACGACACTTGAGTTATGAAATGGGTGCCAAGCTATTTATATTCGCACGCCTAAGGCTTTTCTTAGTCATTAGGTATTCATTAAAAGATCGCTTAATGTTATGGAAGCTCTTTTCGCTTTGTGCTTATCATAATGAATAAACTAGACATCCTAGCTGAACTAACATAAATAGAATTACACAGTTTGGATGTCGTTTGAACTATGAAATAACAAAAAAAGACTGAGTAAAAACTTTCCTGAAACTGCAGCTCGAACAGTTTGAATTCAAGAGCTGATTTGAAGCATCAAATGAAGTCCAAATGATCGAAAACTTGATTGTGTAGAAAGATGACTTCTTGAACTTCAAATCCATGGCCAATTATTTGACTTAAAACTAAAAGAGAGCTAAGTAATTTGGTTCATAAAAATCAAATTTGCTGCTGGCTTGAACCCGATACCTTCTATCTTGAATCCTTTTAAGGTTTGGACAAGTATACTGAATTTAAAACTGATTTAATTACGTAACAAAGTTTATTACGATGTTGATAAACTCTCTTAGCAAATAAATCAAAGTAAATTAAGTTTAAGTTGACAAATCAACTTAAAATTGGAAATGGTTCAAAAAGATTACGACTAATTGAGGATGGCATGGGTTAAGTTACAACGTCATCCCCTTGTTAGAAAAAATTTGTCCTCAAATTTTTGCCACATGATCTGGCTGAAATAACACCAACGATTTCAACAACTCTTTCTTAGTCTTGTAGGCTCTTTTCCATTCATTCGCCTTACTAATTTGAATCTAGTTTGGAGGGGATCCTTGGGACTTGTCATGAACCCATTCCTTAAAGGATCTAATTTTGAAATTAGACACCTTAGGTAGTGGTTCACCATAAGTGTGGAAAAGGCTTAAATGCTCATGGTTCCTTTGTGGGTGGCTTGTGCCTAAATTAAGCATTTCACCTTCATCTGTTTTCACCTTCACTTCTTCCGAACTATCCGCCACTTCCTTCTCCTTTTCATGCTCAATTGCTTCCTCCTTCAAAACCTCACAAGCACCTTCGTCATCTTCATATTCATCAAATTTTGGAGGTAGATCTAAGTTAACCTCCATGTCTTCTTCCTCTTGAACGTATTCCACACAGGCTTCCTTGTCTTCCTCTCTTACGTTGTCAACCTCATTACCTTCGTGACATTGGTCTACTTCTGGTGAAACCAAGGGCGGTTTATGAGAAAAGATCAAATTCATATTGTAACATTTTCAGGTTTATCTCTTGCATTCTACGATCAAACGCTTCAAGCTTATCCTGTAGTTTGAGGAGCTTTCTTCGGGATATGGCTTTCTTGGAACTCATGGTGAAAGTGGGCGAATACGGGTTATGTTTGGCGCTGAATTTTAATACTGTGTTTGGACTATGTTTGTGGCTGAGTGTGAGGGCGTATGGATGGCGTGGGTTTCAGGCCAAGTTTTGAACTTACTCTGATACCAAAACTGCTGTACTTCTCAGTGGTTAGGCTTAACTCAATTCAATAGTGAAAGCTAAAACAAAGAAAGATTACAACCAAGGAAGAACGATACAAGCTAAATAAATCCCTGGATATATATTTCACCACCAAAGATTAATCTGATGAAACTAAATTCTCCCTTAGACATAAATTTCACCACTAAGCTTGAGTTTAGGACCCTTAAGCTTAATTAGGATACAAACATCACCCCCTCATCAAGGCTTAAGACTCACTTGCTCACAAGTCTAATTGGCCTAATTAGAGATAATCAAGCAGAGAATTTAAGGTAACAACACTAAGGAGTTTCAAACTTAACTTTAGATTTCATTTTACAACACTTGAGTTACAAAATGGGTGCTAAGCTATTTATATTGGCATGCCTAAGGCTTTTCTTAGTCATTAGGTAATCATTAAAAGATCGCTTAATGTTATGGAAGCTCACTAAGTATACTTACATACTTAGGTACATGGTTTAGCATATAACCTAATGAAAAAAAGATCAAATGAGTGTAATAGCTTTAAAATGATTAACTTAAGCTATCCTTGATGATCATAGGCAGCAAGAGTAAAGTTCTCCACCCTTGGAAGGAAACAATACATAGCTTCCACTTCAAAATAAGGAGAGGAATGCAAGTTTGCCAACTCTTGTCCTAGTGTCCGAATGAGAGCTTGCAAAGTGGCATAATCTTCATCCTCTACGTGGCATTTTCTCTATTCATGAGTCACCTAGTGACGAAGCTTAGGCTACCAGCCTAGTGCCCACACACCTCGAAGGAGGAAACCCAATTTAGAGGAAAAAACTCCGTTGCTAAGAAACCAGCCACTAGGTGGCGCATGGAGCTTGCTCGTTGCTGCTGTTGGGCCACTGTATTTTGCTTATTAATATGGGATTTCCCTACATGGTGGAAAACCTTAATATGTCTAGAAACCCCCCTTTTTTTAAAATCACGATTTGGACATTGTTAAGTGCCACTAATCAACCAAATCTCTCAAACGATGCAGACTCAGTTGTCTGCGGGGCAACTTTGGCAAAATGACTGATCCGGACCGCTTAATGTGCTCTTCCGGCTTTGTGCTTAACATATTGAATAAACTAGACATCGTAACTGAATTAAAATAAATAGAATTACACAGTTTGGATGTGGTTTGAACTATGAAATAATAAAAACAAGATCGAGTAAAAACTGTCCTAAAACTGTAGCTCGGACAGTTTGAATTCAAGAGCTGATTTGATGCATCAAATGAAGTCCAAATGGGCAGAAACTTGTTTTTATGGAAACATGACTTCTTGAACTTCAAATCCATGGCAAATGATTTAACTTAAACCTAAAAGAGACCTATGTAATTTGGCTTATAAAAATCGGATTTGCTGCTAGCTTGAACCCGAGACCTTCAATCTTCAATCCTTTTACGGTTTGGACAAATATACTGAATTTAAAACTTATTTAATTGCGTAATAAAGTTTATTAGGGTGTTGATAAACTCTCTTTGCAAATAAATCAAAGTTAAATTAAGTTTAAGTTGATGAATCAACTTAAAACTGGAAATGGTTTAAAAAGATTACGGCTAATTGAGGATGGCATGGGCTAAGTTACAACACTATCCCCTTGTTAGAAAAAATTTGTCCTCAAATTTTTGCCATACGATCTGCCTGAAATAACTCCAACCATTTCAACTAGTCTTTCTTGGTCTTGTAGGCTCTTTTTCATTCATTCCCCTTACTAATTTGCATCTCGTTTGGAGGGGATCCTTCGGACTTGTCATGAACCCATTTCTTAAAGGATCTAATTTCGAAATTAGACACGTTAGCTAGTGGTTCACCATAAGTGAGGAAAAGGCTTAAATGCTCATGGTTCTTCTGTAGGTGGCTTGTGCTTAAACTAAGCATTTCACCTTCATCTGTTTTCACCTCAACTTCTTCTAAACTATCCGCCACTTCGTTCTCCTTTTCTTGCTCAATTGCTTTCTCCTTCAAAACCTCACAAGCACCTTCATCATCTTGATATTCGTCAAATTTTAGAGGTAGATCTAAGTTAACTTCCATGTCTTCTTCTTCTTGAACGTATTCCACATAGGCTTCCTTTTCTTCCTCTCTTGCGTTGTCAACCTCATTACCTTCACTACTTTGGTCTACGTCCGATGAAACAAGGGGCATTTTAGGAGAGTAGATCAACTTCATATTGTAACATTTTCAGGTTTATCTCTTGCATTCTATGATCAAACGCTTTAAGTTTATCCTGTAGTTCGAGGAGATTTCTTCGGGATATGGATTTCTTGGAACTCATGGTGAAAGTGGGTGAATAAGGGTTATGTTTGGTGCTAAATTTGAGTACTGTGTTTTGGACTGTGTTTGTGGCTGAGTGTGAGGGCGTATGGATGGTAGGAGTTTCATGTTCAGAATTACTCTGATACCAAAATTTATGTACTTCTCAATGGTTAAGCTTTACTCAATTCAGGAGTGAAAGCTAAAACCAGGAAAGATTACAATCAAGGCACAACGATACAAGCTAAACCAATCCTTGGATATATATTTCACCACCAAAGATTAATCTAGTGAAACTAAATTCTCCATTAGATATAGATTTCACCACTAAGCTTGAGTATAAGGCCCTTAAGTTTAATTAAGATACAAATATCACCACCTAATCAAGGAATAAGGCTCACTTGCTCACAAGTCTAATTGGCCTAATTAGAGATAAGCAAGTACAAAATTTAAGGTAACAACACTGAGGAGTTTCAAACTCAACTTCAGATTTAAATTTACAACACTTGAGTTGTAAAATGGGTGCCAAGCTATTTATTGATGTAAAGCTCAAGGGGTATGAGATTACTATCAGGGAAAATCACAAGGATAGCTTCGGTCTTCTTTGAATTCAAGAAAAGCCAGAGCTAGAGTAGAAGAATGGGTAAGACTAATCTTGGTTTTTGGATACAGAACCACCACCAAAACCAAGGTTAGGGCCCCTAAGTTTGATTAAGATACAGTAATCACCACTTAATCAAAGTTAGGACTCACTAGAACACCACTTAGTTTGGCCTAAACTAAGATAAGCAAGTAAGAATTTCAAGAGAAAGCTCAAAGTGCTCTCACGTTTTTTTCTTTCATTCCATCTTAATAATGAGCTACAATGGCCGAAATTCCTTTTACATATGCAGAAAAAATGACTAGCAAGCCCCTCACCTTTCCTTCTTAAGAAGGAAAAGTATTAAACTAAGCTAATACACCCGGTTTGCCCTAACCAGTTACTAACATGCTTAAACTAACTAAATTTCATTCATTACATCAAGGAAAGCAAGACAAATGATTATTACACTTTTAATTAACTTGTACTTAAGCTGAATTACACTAGAAACCAACTTGAATTGCATGTGCTCAGCCGAAATTTAGAAGCTTCTTTGCGGCTGTCCAATAGAAACCAAGAGCATCACCATTTCGGCTCTCCAATAGAATTCAGGGAACATTCTCATTTGCAGCCCTTCGCCCATTGGCTACACTTCTCTAGAGAGTCTTAGGGTGTGTTCCAACCTTGAATGGTTTGCCAAGCTAGCCGCTGAAGTGAGTAAACCCACAGATGAAGGAAAAATGGTCGGGTGCTCTTAAACTGGGTTCACGGGTAGAATGTACCCGGTTTTAGGCCCGGTTTTCCCTTAGCAAAAGTGGTAATGATTTGGATTTTAAGCTATGGGGGGAAACCTTAGGGTGTGTATTAACCCTTCCAAAAGAGAAATCAAGGTTATGACTTATGTAAGTATGGTAATTAAGCAAAAACTTCTAATCGTGCAGAATTTATCCCAATCTGGCTGGTTTGGAAAATTGCCTTGATCTCCCGTCCTCTTGTGTGCATGACTTGAAATAAATGCTTGGAATTGAAAGCTAAAATCTTAAGGATTCCAAAAATATAAAAATATGACACTTAAGCCACAATGTAGCTTAAGTAATCAAGTGCACAAAACCGGGCATTTTCAAACCGGTTAACCCGAATGGTTCTGCTTGGTCTTCTTGCAACATGTGAGCCATTCTCTTCAGTTGGGACCTTGTTCTTGGACGTGTGGGGCTTGAATCATCATGGTCAAGGTCTTAGCTAGGTAGGATTCCATCATTTATATTCGCACGCCTAAGGCTTTTCTTAGTCATTAGGTAATCATTAAAAGATCGCTTAATGTTAAGGAAGCTCACTAAGCACAGCTACATACCTAAGTACACGGTTTAGCATATAACCTGAAGCAAACAAGATCAAATGAGTGTAATAGCAATAAAATGATTAACTTAAGCTATCCTTGATGATCATAGGCAGCAAGAGTTAAGTTTTCAACCCATGGAAGGAAACAATACATAGCTTCCACTTCAAAATAAGGAGAGGAATGCAAGTTTGCCAACTCTTGTCCTAGTGTCTGAATGACAGCTTGCAAAGTTAATGTATCCGGTGAGGCCTCTAGCTATGGCTCAAATTGAGAGTCCAAGCTTTCACACCAAGGAAGACACAATCAAGGGAAAACAAGTGAAAATGAGCACATGAAATGATGGTTGTGAGGCATCAAGTATGTGAGGGAGGAATGGAGTTTAGAATCAAGTGATTCTAAATGGGAAAACAAAAGATCTTTGACGTGAATAGATGTATAACACAATGGGGAAATAAACCCAAGCTATAAACCACCAAAAGCATAAAGCCAAAAGGGAAACACACGACCTTAGGGGTGGCACGGTCGTGCCCTTAGCCATGGGTAGGCCGTGCCACTTTGCTGCCCTTCACGCCTAGCATTTCCCATTGTTTACGGTTTGATGTGTTTAAGTGTTTGGGTTGAAAGCAAAGCCAAAGGGGATACGTTTTGCCTTGGACAAGCATGGAAATGGATGTAGGAAGGGATTATGGATGTGTGGAGATGAAAAGAGAACCAAAGTTAAGAATTACTAACTTCAAATGAAAGCTAGCAAATCCACTTAAACTCTCTTAGAACTCCTTGAGTATAGCATCGAATGGATAGAACTAAACGTGGGGTTTGGATACAGAAACACCACCAAATCTAAGTTTAGGGCCCTTAACTTCGATTAAGATACAAATCTCACCACTTAATCTTGGTTAAGACTCACTTGAACACCACCTTAATTGGCCTAATTAAGGATAAGCAAGCAAGAATTTGATATGTGCCTAAGCACCGAAAGCAAAATGCTCTCAACTTGTGTATTTGATTCAAATCTGGTTGTGTTTTGCCTTGGCTGTGGGGCTCCTTTAATAGGCAGTAAAAATGGCCAAGTTTTACTAGTTTACAAGCAAGCAAGCACCTCCCTTTGCCTTAGTAGTTAGGAAAGGTGTTAGTTCGCTAATTACAAGTTGATTTTGCTAAACTAGATTACTAGCATACTTAACTATTCTAATACATAAAAATATGAAATAAAACATTGTCTAAGCTAATTTATATATCACTTAACACTTGATTAACTACTAAAAGAACCAGCAAAGGCTTAGAAATGCATGTGCACAACCGTCTTTTGCATGCCTACTTTACGGCTAGCCAATGAGAGCAAGGCACCAAACACTTGCTTTGTCTTGCTTCCATTGGTTGTTCCTTCAAGAGGCAGCCAATCCTACAGCACTTAGGGACGTGTGCCAAGCTTGGGAAACGTGCGCATCAACTTGCAAGTGAAGGTGGCTGACTGTTTAAGGAGGAGAGAACCGGTTTAATAAAACCGGGTTCAAGGTGCATTTCTGGCCGTTTTAAGCTTATGAAAAGTGATAATGATTCGGTTTTCAGGCCATGGGGGGCTATTTTAGGATGTGTATAACCCCCCACCCCAAAAGAAATCAAGGTTAGGACATGTTTAAGTAGGGTAATTAGGCTTAAACATTTTACCGCGCAGATTAGGGCTTAATCTGACCGGTTTGGGAAAAGTCCTTGATCTCTCATCCTCTTGTGGGTATGGTTGAAAATTAATTGTTGGACCTAAAAGTAGACATCATGAGGATTCCAAAAATGTATAATTGCAAGACTTAATCCATCATATAGCTTAAGTTATAAGCTAAGCAAAACCGTGCTTGTTCATGTCTTGCTTGGCAGTTTTGACGCCTTGAGTTTAACAGATGATTTGAACGACCAAATGAAGTCCAAATTGGATGCAACTTGATTTGTTGGAAATATGACATCTTGAAATTCAAGTCCATGTAAATATATCAGATTGAAACCTTGAGGATGCATGTTGAATTTTGGACACAAAATTGGGTCAGTGCTGGATTCGAACCCTTGCCCTGCAATTTTGAAGCTTATACAAAACTTGGATGAATTATTCATCCTTTAACCAGCATTATTAACTTACCTAATTGATTTGATTCATTTTAAAACAAAGGGGGTAGAGGGATATCCATCATCCTCCCCTTGTTAAAAATGATTTGTCCTCAAATCAATTTAGGTGATTACCTCCTCCTTGTTCTTCATGGGATGGATGAAAAAGAATCAACAATGCAAATAACTCTTCTTTAGACTTGGAGGCTCTTTTCTCTTCATGTCCCTTGCTGAATTGAATGTGGGATGTAAGGGACTCCTTGAACATGCCAAGAACCACTTTCTCACTTACTCTTAATGCTTGATTGGGAGTGGTAAGGGATGGTTCTAAGTTCACTTGACAGAAGTTTGTATTGAGTGTTTTGGGTGTGTATGGAGTGGGGAAATTGGTAGATGGTTCACCAAGAGATAGAAAAAGAACACTTCTATTCTCGTTATCTTTTGGTGGGTGGTGGGTGGGTATGGTTGACATGTCTCCTTTATCGGCTTCAACCATGATATCTTCAATTTCTCTTTTATCATGGTCTTCAACTTCCTCTTCTTCTTGAACCTCTTCTGTAGCCTTCCATTCAGCTAAGGTAACATACCTTCTGTTAGGACATTCAGATGCTAAGTGACCAGCTCCTTTGCACTTAAAACATTTTGGAACTCCTTTAGGAAGGGGTCTTTGTGTGGATTGAGGGAATAAGTTCTTTAGTGGAGTTTGGCTTTTTTGTGGAGTTAGGGAAGAGGGGGCCGTGGGTTGAAGGAATGGAGGTGAAGTTGAACTCCCCTTGTTAAAGGTTTGTTCTTGTGGCGGCTGCTTTGGCTTTTCATGCTTTGGGAGCGGTTTACTCTTCCTTTGTTGTTCCACCTTGTGAGCTAACACACACACTTCATCAAAAGTAGAGTAAGCTTGCAAATCAATAATATTAGCATACCTAGGATCAAGTCCTCCAAAAGTACCTGACAATTGTTTGTTCTTCAGGTTCATACAAGTCACACATAATCACAAGCTTCTCAAATTCACGAGTGTACTCTTCTACACTTAAATTACCTTGGTTCAAGTGGTGGAGTTGAGAGCAGCAATCTTGAACATAGGTAGGAGGAAGAAATCTAGCCTACAGCTTTGATTTCATCTTTTCCCAAGTTCTGATTTTGGACTTCCTTTCCCTTACTCTTTTTGCATACAAGTTAGTCCACCAAAGAGAAGCATATTTTCGAAGTCTTAAAGCAATTAGCTATACCTTCTTGTTGTCTGGGATGTCCTTGTACTCAAAAATCCTTTCAACTGTGTGTAACCAATCCAAGAAATCTTCAGGGTCAAGCTTACCTTCGAATTCTGGAACTTCAATCTTGAAATCGTTGGAGCTAGCTTGAAACTGTGGATCTTGTCTAGTCATCCTCAATGGTTCATCTTCACTAGATGAATCAAGAGAATGGCTAAACACCTTTTCTTACTCTTCACAATCAGATTGGAGTGGTTCTCCACGAGCTTGTTGCTTTTGCTTTGAATATGCATCAAGCTCTTTTTGGAGGTACTTGTGTCGGGCTTGAGTTTGTTGGTCTCTTTGTGCACCTTCTGGAATTCTTCTAGTTAGAAACTCATTTTGCTTCATTAAAGCATCAGACCTCTCTTCCAAGGTCATGGTTGTAGAACTCATTTTGAAGTAAGTCGCTAAACATGATAGGATCTGATTTTTGTGATAAAGGGGAACGGTTTTGTGGAAGGGTGGAGGATGTACCAAGTGTAGGAGAAACTAAGCTCTGATACCAAATATAATGTATCCACCGAGGCCTCCAGCTATGGCTCAAATTGAGAGTCCAAGCTTTCACACCAAGGAAGACACAATCAAGGCAAAACAAGTGAAAATGAGCACATGAAATGATGGTTGTGAGGCATCAAGTATGTGAGGGAGGAATGGAGTTCAGAATCAAGTGATTATAAATGGGAAAATAAAAGATCTTTGACGTGAATAGATGTATAACACAAGGGGAAAATGGATCCAAGCTATAAATCACCAAGAAGGTTGAAGCCAAAATGGAAACACACGACCTTAGGGGTGGCACGGTCGTGCCCTTAGGCACGGGTAGGCCGTGCCACTTTGCTGCCCTTCATGCCTAGCATTTCTCAATGTTCACGGTTTGATGTGTTTAAGTGTTTGGGTGGAAAGCAAAGCCGAAGGGGATACATTTAGCCTTAGACAAGCATGGAAATGGATGTAGGAAGGGATTATGGATGTGTGGAGATGGAAACAGAACCAAAGTTAAGAATTACTAACTTCAAATGAAAGCTAGCAAATCCACTTAAACTCTCTTGGAACTCCTTGAGTATAGCATCAAATGAATAGAACTCAACTTGGGGTTTGGATACAGAAGCACCACCAAATCTAAGTTTAGGGCCCTTAACTTCGATTAAGATACAGATATCACCACTTAATCCTGGTTAAGACTCACTTGAACACCACCTTACTTAGCTTAATTAAGGATAAGCAAGCAAGAATTTGATATGTGCCTAAGCACCGAAAGCAAAATGCTCTCAACTTTTGTATTTGATTCAAATCTGGTTGTGTTTTGCCTTGGTCATGGGGCTCCTTTCATAGGCAGCAAAAATGGCCAAGCTTTACTAGTTTACAAGCAAGCAAGCACCCCCTTTGCCTTAGTAGTTAGGAAAGGTGTTAGTTTGCTAATTACAAGCTGATTTTGCTAAACTAGATTACTAGCATACTTAAGTATTCTAATACATCAAAATATGAAATAAAACATTGTCTAAGCTAATTTATACATCACTTAACCCTTGATTAACTACTAAAAGAACCAGCAAAGGCTTAGAAATCCATCTGCACAGTCGTCTTTTGCATGCCTACTTTACGGCTAACCAATGAGAGCAAGGCACCAAACACTTGCTTTGTCTTGCTTCCATTGGTTATTCTTTCGAGAGGCAGCCAATCCTAGAGCACTTAGGGACATGTTCCAAGCTTGGAAAATGTGCCCATCAACCTGCAAGTGAAGGTGGCCGGCTGTTTGAGGAGGAGAGCATCGGTTTAATAAAACCAGGTTCAAGGTGCATTTATGGCCGGTTTTTCTAGGAATGTGTAAGCTCATGAAAAGTGATGATGATTCGGTTTTCACGCCATTGGGGGTTATTTTAGGATGTGTATAGCCCGCCCCAAAGAAATCAAGGTTAGGACATGTTTAAGTAGGGTAATTGGGCTTAAACATTTTACCACGCAGATTAGGGCTTAATCTGACCAGTTTGGGAAGAGTCCTTGATCTCTCATCCACTTGTGGGTATGATTGAAAATTAATGGTTGGACCTGAAAGTAGACATCATGAGGATTCAAAAAATGTATAATTGTAAGACTTAAGCCATCATATAGCTTAAGTTATAAGCTAATCAAAACTGTGCTTCTTCATGTCTTGCTGGGCAGTTTTCGACTCCTTGAGTTTGACTGAGGATTTGAATGACCAAATGAAGTCCAAATTGGATGCAACTTGATTTTTTGGAACAATGACATCTCGAAATTGAACTTCATGCAAAAATATCAGATTGAAACCTTGAGGATGCATGTTGAATTTTGCACACAAAAGTGGGCCAGTGCTGGATTCGAACCCTTACCCTGCAATTTTTAAGCTTCCACAAAACTTGGATGAATTATTCATCGTTTAACCAGCATTATTAACTTACCTAATTGATTTGATTCATTTTAAAACAAAGGGGGTGGAGGGATATCCATCATCCTCCCTTTGTTAAAAATGATTTGTTCTCAAATCAATTTAGGTGATTACCTCCTCTTTGTTCTTGATGGGATGGCTGAAAAAGAATCAACCATGCAAATAACTCTTGTTTTGACTTGGAGGATTTTTGCTCTTCATGTCCTTTGCTGAATTGAACGTGGGATGTAAGGGACTCCTTGAACATGCCAAGAACCACTTTCTCACTTACTCTTAATGCTTGATTAGCAGTGGTAAGGGATGGTTCTAAGTTCACTTGACAGAAGTTTGTATTGAGTGTTTTGGGTGTGGGTGGAGTGGGGAAATTGGTAGATGGTTCACCAAGAGACAAAAAAAGAACACTTCTATTCTCTTTATCTTTTGGTGGGTGGTGGGTGGTGGGTGGGCATGGTTAACATGTCTCCTTCATCGGCTTCAACCATGATCTCTTCAATTTCTCTTTTATCATGGTCTTCAACTTCTTCTTCTTCTTGAACCTCTTCTGTAGCCTTCCATTCAGCTAAGGTAACATACCTTCTGTTAGGACATTCAGATGCTAAGTGACCTGCTCCTTGGCAGTTAAAACATTTTGGAACTCCTTTAGGAAGGGGGTGTGTGGATTGAGGGAATAGGTTCTTTAGTGGAGCTTGGCTTTTCTGTGGAGTTAGGGAAAAGGGGGCCGTGGGTTGAAGGAATGGAGGTGAAGTTGAACTCCCCTTGTTAAAGGTTTGTTCTTGTGGTGGTGGCTTTGGATTTTCATGTTTTGGGAGCAGGTTACTCTTCCTTTGCTGTTCCACCTTGTGAGCTAACACACACACTTCATCAAAAGTAGAGTAAGCTTGAAAATCAACAATATTAGCATACCTAGGATCAAGTCCTCCCAAGTCCCTAACAATTGTTTGTTCTTCAGATTCGTGCAAGTCACACTAAATCACAAGCTTCTCAAATTCACGAGTGTACTCTTCTACAATCAAATTACCTTAGTTCAAATGGTGGAGTCGAGAGTAGCAATCTTGAACATAGGTAGGAGGAAGAAATCTAGCCTTGAGCTTTAATTTCATCTTTTCCCAAGTTATGATTTTGGACTTCCTTTCCCTTACTCTTTTGGCACACAAGTTAGTCCACCAAAGAGAAGCATATTTTTGAAGTCTTAAAGCAATTAGCTTTACCTTCTTGTTGTCTGGGATGTCCTTGTACTCAAAAATCCTTTCAATTGTGTGTAACCAATCCAAGAAATCTTCACGGTCAAGCTTGCCTTCGAATTTTGGAAGTTCAATCTTGAAATCGTTGGAGCTAGCTTGAAACTGTGGATCTTGACTAGTCATCCTCAATGGTTCATCTTCACTAGATGAATCAAGAGAATGGCTAAACACCTTTTCTTACTCTTCACAATCAGATTGGAGTGGTTCTCCACGAGCTTGTTGCTTTTGCTTTGAATATGCATCAAGCTGTTTTTGGAGGTACTTGTGTCGAGCTTGAGTTTCTTGGTCTCTTCATGCATCTTCTTGAATTCTTCTAGTTAGAAACTCATTTTGCTTCATTAACGCATCAAACCTCAAGCGGATGCGATGACCATACAAGTCCAAGAGAGCTCTCAAGTCCTCCTTAATGCTCACGAGCTCCATCAACAGGAACTTGGCCCGTGTGCGGTTTTGGAACTCCAATTCCAACCACATCCCGAATCATTGGGATGCATTCCGTGCCTATTTTGGGAAGGTCAAGAGGCCTTCTAAAGGGTTTGGTCCATCAAAAATGAATTCAAACCCTCGGAAATAATAAAGAAGCCAAAACAGCAAGTTGTATTTTCACGGCAAAGTTACCCGG
>JACYFF010031952.1:65096682-65130751 GCA_017589665.1 Selenicereus undatus
GCTTTTTGGTTCCCTTGCTTGCTTTATGGTCGTCCAAGGCCTTGTATGCTGCATTTTGAAGCCTTGTGAAGCTCTCCTATATAAGGGGAAGCCTTAGGAAGTAGAAAAGGTTGTTGAATATTTATGCAAAGAAGCTTATGCTTTCATTCTCTCTCAAAAATCTTAAGTTCTCTTTATCCTTTTGCAAAGGTGGTGAGTCTTGAGTGGAATCCTTTATAGAGTTGTTGGTGGCATTGCCTTTATGCAATTCTGTGTGGATCCTTAGGCTTGGTTGGTGGCTTAGCCTTTATATCAAGTCATATCCTTCATCAAAGTGGAAATTTGCAACTAAACTCAAGCAATTCATTTCCGGCCCATTAGCACACGCTCCAAAACCTCTCTTCTAAGGTCATGGTTGTAGAACTCATTTTGAAGTAAGTGGCTAAACAAAGTAGGATCTAATTTTTGTGACAAAGGGGAACGGTTTTGTGGAAGGGTGGAGGATGTACCAAGTCTAGGAGAAACAAAGCTCTGATACAAAATATGATGTATCCGCCAAGGCCTCTAGCCGTGGCTCAAAATGACAGTCCAAGCTTTCACACCAAGGAAGACACAATCAAGGGAAAACAAGTGAAAATGAGCACATGAAATGATGGTTGTGACGCATCAAGTATGTGAGGGAGGAATGGAGTTTAGAATCAAGTGATTCTAAATGGGAAAACAAAAGATCTTTGACGTGAATAGATGTATAACACAAGGGGGAAATGGACCCAAGGTATAAACCACCAAGAAGGATGAAGCCAAAAGGGAAACACACGACCTTAGGGGTGGCACGGTCGTGCCCTTAGGCACGGGTAGGCCGTGCCACTTTGCTGCCCTTCACGCCTAGCATTTCTCAATGTTCACGGTTTGAAGTGTTTAAGTGTTTGGGTGGAAAGCAAAGCCAAAGGGGATACGTTTAGCCTTGGAAAAGCATGGAAATGGATGTAGGAGGGGATTATGGATGTGTGGAGATGGAAAGAGAACCAAAGTTAAGAATTACTAACTTCAAATGAAAGCTAGCAAATCCACTTAAACTCTCTTGGAACTCCTTGAGTATAGCATCAAATAGATAGAACTAAACTTGGAATTTGGATATACAAACACCACCAAATCTAAGTTTAGGGCCCTTAGCCTCGATTAAGATACAGATATCACCACTTAATCTTGGTTAAGACTCACTTGAACACCACCTTAATTGGCCTAATTAAGGATAAGCAAGCAAGAATTTGATATGTGCCTAAGCACCGAAGGCAAAATGCTCTCAACTTTTGTATTTGATTCAAATTTGGTTGTGTTTCGCCTTGGTTGTGGGGCTCCTTTAATAGGCAGTAAAAATGGCCAAGCTTTACTAGTTTACAAGCAAGCAAGAACCTCCCTTTGCCTTAGTAGTTAGGAAAGGTGTTAGTTTGCTAATTACAAGCTGATTTTGCTAAACTAGATTACTAGCATACTTAACTATTCTAATACATCAAAATATGAAATAAAACATTGTCTAAGCTAATTTATACATCACTTAACACTTCATTAACTACTAAAAGAACCAACAAAGGCTTAGATATGCATGTGCACAACCGTCTTTTGCATGCCTACTTTGCGGCTAGCCAATGAGAGCAAGGCACTGAACACTTTCTTTGTCTTGCTTCCATTGGTTGTTCTTTCAAGAGGCAGCCAATCCTAGAGCACTTAAGGACGTGTGCGAAGCTTGGAAAATGTGCCCATCAACTTGCAAGTGAAGGTGGCCGACTGTTTAAGGAGGAGAGAACCGGTTTAATAAAACTGGGTTCAAAGTGCATTTCTAGCCGGTTTTTCTAGCAATGTGTAAGCTTATGAGAAGTGATGATGATTCGGTTTTCAGGCCATGGGGGGTTATTTTAGGATGTGTATAAACCCCCCCCCCCCCCCCAAGGAAATCATAGTCAGGAATCCAAAAATGTATAATTGCAAGAGTACAGCCATCATATAGCTTAAGTTATAAGCTAATCAAAACCATGCTTCTTCATGTCTTGCTGGGCAGTTTTGACACCTTGAGTTTAATTGATGTTTTGAACGACCAAATGAAGTCCAAATTGGATGCAACTTAATTTGTTTGAAAGCTGACATCTTGAACTTCAAATCCATGTAAAAATATCAGTTTTAAACCTTGAGGATGCAATTTTGAAGCTTATACAAAGCTTGGATGAATAATTCATCCTTTAACCAGCATTATTAACTTACCTAATTGATTTGATGCATTTTAAAAGAAAGGGGGTGGAGGGATATCCATCAAAAGTGGCATAATCTTCTTCTTCCACGTGGCATTTTCTCTGTTCATCAGTCACCTGATGACGAAGCTTAAGCTACCAGCCTAGTGCGCACACACCTTGAAGGAGGAAACCCAATTTTGAGGGAAAAACTCCCTTGCTAAGAAACCAGCCGCTAGGCGACGCATAGAGCTTCGTCTTTGCTGCTTTTGGGCCAGTGCATTTTGCTGATTAATATGGGATTTCCTTACACGGGGGAAAACCTTAGTATGTCTAGAAACCCCCCTTTTTGAAAATCACGATTTGGACATTGTTAAGTGCCACTAATCAACCAGATCTCTCAAACGGTGCAGATTCAGTTGTCTCCTGGGTAGCTTTGGCAAAATGACTGAGCTGGACCCCTTAATGTGCTCTTCTGGCTTTGTGCTTAACATAATGAATAAACTAGACATCCTAGCTGAACTAACATAAATAGAATTACACAGTTTGGATGTCGTTTGAACTATGAAATAACAAAAATAAGATTGAGTAAAAACTGTCCTGAAACTGTAGCTCGGACAGTTTGAATTCAAGAGCTGATTTGAAGCATCAAGTGAAGCCCAAATGAGCGGAAACTTGATTTTCTAGAAAGATGACTTCTTGAACTACAAATCCATGGCAAATTATTTGACTTAAACCTAAAAGAGAGCTAAGTAATTTGGCTCATAAAAATCGGATTTGCTGCCGGCTTGAACTCGATACCTTCTATCTTGAATCCTTTTAAGGTTTGGACAAATATACTGAATTTAAAACTAATTTAATTGCGTAATAAAGTTTATTAGGATGTGGATAAACTCTCTTAGCAAATAAATCAAAGTTAAATTAGGTTTAAGTTGACGAATGAACTTAAAATTGGAAATGGTTTAAAAATATTATGGCTAATTGAGGATGGCGTGGGCTAAGTTACAACAGCATCCCCTTGTTAGAAAAAATTTGTCCTCAAATTTTTACCACATGATCTACCTGAAATAACACCAACCATTTCAACAAGTCTTTCTTGGTCTTGTAGGCTCTTTTCCATTCATTCCCGTTACTAATTTGAATCTAGTTTCGAGGGGATCCTTCGGACTTGTCATGAACCCATTCCTTAAAGGATCTAATTTCGAAATTGGACACCTTAGGTAGCGGTTCACCATAAGTGTGCAAAAGGCTTAAATGCTCATGGTTCTTTTGTGGGTGGCTTGTGCCTAAATTAAGCATCTCACCTTCATCTGTTTTCACCTTCACTTCTTCCAAACTATCCGCCACTTCCTTCTCCTTTTCTTGCTCAATTGCTTCCTCCTTCAAAACCACACGAGCACCTTCGTCATCTTCATATTCATCAAATTTTGGAAGTAGATCTAAGTTAACCTCCATGTCTTCTTCTTCTTGAACGTATTCCACACAGGCTTCCTTTTCTTCCTCTCTTGCGTTGTCAACCTCATTGCGTTCGTGAGTTTGGTCTACTTCTATTTAAACCAAGGCCGGTTTAGGAGAAAAGATCAAATTCATATTGTAACATTTTCAACTTTATCTCTTGCATTCTACGATCAAACGCTTCAAGTTTATCCTGTAGTTTGAGGAGCTTTCTTCAGGATTTGGCTTTCTTAGAACTCATGGTGAAAGTGGGTGAATAAGGGTTGTGTTTGGCGCTGAATTTGAGTACTGTGTTTGGACTATGTTTGTGGCTGAGTGTCAGGGCGTATGGATGGCAGGGGTTTCAGGCCAAGTTCTGAACTTACTCTGATACCAAAACTGATGTACTTCTCAATAGTTAAGCTTAACTCAATTCAAGAGTGAAAGCTAAAACCAAGAATGATTACAACCAAGGAATAACAATACAAGCTAAATCAATCCCTGTGTATATATTTCACCACCAAAGATTAATCTAGTGAAACTAAATTCTCCCTTAGATATAGATTTCGCCACTAAGCTTGAGTTTAGGGCCCTTAAGCTTAATTAGCATACAAACATCACAACCTAATCAACGATTAAGACTCACTTGCTCACAAGTCTAATTGGCATAATTAGAGATAAGCAAGTTGAGAATTTAAGGTAACAACGCTGAGAAGTTTAAAGCTTAACTTTAGATTTCAATTTACAACACTTGAGTTACAAAGTGGGTGCTAAGCTATTTATATTGGCACGCCTAAGGCTTTTCTTAGTCATTAGGTAATCATTAAAAGATCGCTTAATGTTAAGGAAGCTCACTAAGTATACTTACATACCTAAGTACACGGTTTAGCATATAACATAATGAAAAAAAGATCAAATGAGTGTAATAGCTTTAAAATGATTAACTTAAGCTATCCTTGATGATCATAGGCAGCAAGAGTCAAGTTCTACACCCATGGAAGGAAAGAATACATAGCTTCCACTTCAAAATAAGGAGAAGAATGCAAGTTTGCCAACTCTTGTCCTAGTGTCCGAATGAGAGCTTGCAAAGTGGCGTAATCTTCTTCTTCCACGAGGCATTTTCTCTATTCATGAGTCGTATGGTGACGAAGCTTAAGCTACCAGCCTAGTGTGCACACACCTTGAAGGAGGAAACCCAATTTGGAGGAAAAAAACTCCCTTGCCAAGAAACCAACCGCTAGGTGGCGCATGGAGCTTGGTCTTTGCTACTGTTGGACCACTGTATTTTGCCTATTAATATGGGATTTCCGTACAAAGGGGAAAACCTTAATATGTCTAGAAACCCCCCTTTTTTAAAATCATGATTTGGACATTGTTAAGTGCCACTAATCAACTAAATCTCTCAAACAGTGCAGACTCAGCTGTCTGCTGGGCAGCTTTGGTAAAATGACTGAACCGGACCCCTTAATGTGCTCTTCTGTCTTTGTGCTTAACATATTGAATAAACTAGACATCCTAACTGAACTAACATAAATAGGATTACATAGTTTGGATGTCGTTTGAACTATGAAATAATAAAAACAACACCTAGTAAAAACTGTCCTTAAACTGTAGCTCGGACAGTTTGAATTCAAGAGCTGATTTAAAGCATCAAATGAAGTCCAAATGAGCGGAAACTTGTTTTTCTGGAAAGATGACTTCTTGAACTTCAAATCCATGGCAAATTATTTGACTTAAACCTAAAAGAGACCTATGTAATTTTGCTTATAAAAATCGGATTTGCTGCTACCTTAAACCCGATACCTTCAATCTTGAATCCTTTTAGGGTTTGGACAAATACACTGAATTTAAAACTTATTTAATTCTGTAATAAAGATTATTAGGGTGTTGATAAACTCTCTTTGCAAATAAATCAAAGTTAAATTAAGTTTAAGTTGACGAATCAACTTAAAACTGGAAATGGTTTAAAAAGACTACGGCTAATTGAGGATGGCAGGGGCTAAGTTACAACACTATCCCCTTGTTAGAAAAAATTTGTCCTCAAATTTTTGCCACGTGATCTGCCTGAAACAACACCAACCATTTCAACAAGTCTTTCTTTGTCTTGTAGGCTCTTTTCCATTCACTCCCCTAACTAATTTGAATCTCATTTGGAGGGGATCCTTCGGACTTGTCGCGAACCCATTTCTTAAAGGATCTAATTTCGAAATTAGACACGTTAGCTAGCGGTTCACCAAAAGTGAGGAAAAGGCGTAAATGCTCATGGTTCTCTTGTGGGCGGCTTATGCTTAAACTAAGCATTTCACCTTCATCTATTTTCACCTCAACTTCTTCTAAACTATCCGCCACTTCCTTCTCCTTTTCTTGCTCAATTGCGTTCTCCTTCAAAACCTCACAAGCACCTTCGTCATCTTCATATTCATCAAATTTTAAAGGTAGCTCTAAGTTAACCTGTAAGGCCTGCGTACCTTATTTTCTGTTATGATGTTCATGATGCGTTTTTGCGTTATAAAAATCTATTTTATTTAACGATACGAGTTAAATTATTGGTGATGTGCCTATGTGATCAATAATTTTATTAAAATTATTTTTTTTTGAAAATCCTTCGATGATTTTTATAAGCGTTATTGTAGATTATTAACGAGTACTAAATCGATTAGGAACCCGAAAACGATGAGGTCGTTAACCTTGGAAGTAGTTCGATGATTATGAAATCGAACCTTGTCATATTTGGGAAGGAATAGTTGATGAAGGATTATATTACAGAATTGAGTTTAGAATTCGGGTTACGAATTAGGCTAACGGCACCAATGATTGAACAGTTTGGTACAAAAATAATATAACAAAGGAGGGGTAATTTCGTAAAATAGCACGATCCCTTTCCTCCTCTTTCCCAATCGCGAGCCCGACGCCCCCCTATTCCTCTCTGTCTCTGCTCTTGTTCTTCTTCCTCGGCTCATCTCCTCCATGGATGCACCGCAAGCTTCACAAATCCACAAAAATTTTACCACACCCACCTTGCTCTAGCCCTTATTCAACCTTCCCCGCCACCAAACGAACCCTTAGTCGTGAAATCTGGGCAAAATTGGAAGGATTTCGCAACGATTTTGGTGGGTTTGGGCGACGATTTGGGCATGGTTTTGGGCTCTGTTCGTGCGTGGTGAGCAAGGACCGAGGGGTTGGCGTTGTTCGAACACCTAGAGCCGAGCCCAACGGCTTTGAACGATTATTCAGCTTGGAATCGAGGTGGGGATTTCTTTACTCCTAAATTACTATTAATTTTCAATGAATTTAACTGCATTAGTTAGCGCATGTTGATTTGAGGTTAGAAATCTGTTTGGGTAGTTGAAATCGAGATTGAGGAATTATAAATGTGGTACTGTTTTTAGGTCAACTGCATGCCGACCTAAAGCTGAATTTTGATAACCAAGCAGCTGGGAGAAATGCTTAATAAATAGAATGCTGACATGGCGCTATTATTCCAGCCGTTTAATAGTTGAATTCTGTTTGAAGCTTTAGGATGCTAGTCGAAGTAATTGTGAGATGAACTTAAGCATGTCTAAAGGTTGTACCTAAATCAGTTTGGGCATGATTAATAGTCTGTTTGTTGTGATCACAATGGAATATTATGCTTGTGGACATTGGTTGGCAAACAAGAAAGCAAAATGTCGCTTTAGAGACTCTATTACATTGGTTAGTACACTTAAACACTATGTTGTTATTAAGCATGAATGTAATGCCTAAATATGATCGCTTTATGTATTGTTAGTTTGTATATGTCAATATTGAACCAAACTTGGTAGTTGGATGGTTTGAGGTGGAACTATTGAGTGGTTCGAGGCTCTTGTGGTCGGTGCTGTATGAGGAGGGAGATAGGGTTGTGAATTGCCGCAATTGTGTGGATTGCGAGGCCATGCGTGGCTTAATGAATACTGATATGAAGTCTATGAATGTGCTATGTGTGAACCCTTTTTCGCCTCAATGTGCTAAGTGACATTAAGTGAATAGTTTTCGAAATGCAGACATGTTTAAGAAAGATTGTTAAATGCATGCTTTCATGATTTCGAATGCTTCTAAGTACTTTCCAATTGTTTGGTTGTTTATGAAAATGTTGTAGCCTATAAGAAACCCTAAATCGTCGAACTACTCAGTTAGTGACTCGACTAAATAGTCGATAGGTTTAGGAAGTTTAAAAGTGAACTAAAAGTGGATTTGAACATGCTTAAGGCTTTGGTTTGTATACGAGTTCTCCTTAAGTTTTAAAGGACTCAAACGACCCGAAAAAGAGTACCTTAAGGTGCTAATTGTGATGCTTAGCTTATTTGCATGTGTTTTGCTTACTTATGTCTCTATTGAGTTTCGACCTACGATTTAGGAAACGTTTTACGTTTAAAAGAAGCTTTTAAGCTAAAGGTGAAGTCGTTTTTCTGAGTTAGCAATCGTTTTACATTTATAAGAAGCTTTTTAGTTAAAAACTAAGTCGTTTTACGATTTGGTAAACTTATTACATTTATATGAAGCTTTTAAGTTGAAAACGAAGTCGTTTTACGATTTACCAAACTTATTACGTTTATATGAAGCTTCTAAGTTGAAAACGTTAAAAACGAAGTCGTTTTTCGATTTAGTAAACTTATTACGTTTATACGAAGCTTCTAAGTTGAAAACGAAGTCGTTTTACGATTTAGCAAACTTATTACGTTTATATGAAGCTCCTAAGTTGAAAACGAAGTCGTTTTTTGATTTAGCAACTTTATTACGTTTATATGAAGCTTCTAACCCGAAAATGAAGTCGTTTTATGATTTAGCAACATTATTACGTTTATACGAAGCTTTTAAGTTCGAAACGAAGTTGTTTTACGATTTAATAAGCTCATTACGTTTTTAAGAAGCTTTCAAGTTTCAAAGGTAGTCGATTTATGTGTTAATAAACTTATAACCTCTATAAGCAGTGTTTAAGGCAAAAACGAATGAACTATAAGCATTTCAAAAGGTTATGGTCATTTTGCTTAAAAAGCGAGTTTTCAACCAAGTAAGCATTTGAAATAGAGAAATCAAATATGTCTTTAAAGACTAAAAATGTGCTGGGAAAATGGCTAGAAGGCGGAAACTGGACGTAAAGATGGTGTGAGCTGTTTCCCTTTAAAGAAATGTTAGGAACTGGACTGAGGATACGATTATCCTGGTGTGAGCTGTTCCTGGAAACTGGACGCAAAGATGGCGTGAGCTGTTTCCCTTTAAGATAAGTTAGGAACTGGACTCAAGATATGAGCTATCTTGGTGTGAGCTGTTCCTGGGAACTGGACTCAAGATATGAAATATCTTGGTGTGAGTTGTTCCCCAGATAAGTTATGATGTGCGATGTGTAAGAAAACCTTGAGGGGGACTGGACTTAGGATATGATTATCCTGGTGTGAGTTGTTGCCCCACAAAGGACAATAGCGAAGTTTGAGTTTATTTACTGAGATGCATTTTGGCCAAAAGTTAAGTACGTATACCCCGGGGATAACGTAGAATAAGAGTGACGATCTCACTTAAGGGCGGTGTTGACCTCCCTAGCCAGCACACTAAGATGTTTTATGTTATAAGTAAGTTCCTAATAAAAAGGAGATTTGGTAAATTGCCATTCTAAGCAGTTCAGATAGGAAATGAAGTTTTTTTTTAAAAAAAGTAACACGAGCCTCAAGAGGCCAAGTAAGGTGTTTTTAAGAAAAGAAGAAAGCTTTCAAATGTACGTAACCCACATATTTTATGACTGTGTTCTGAATATAGTTTAAATAAATTTGAAGTGTAGTTGGTTACAGCCTATCCATGCATTGAATGTTTAAGTCTTGTTTAATGGTGCATATCTTGAGAACCAATGATTCTTGTGAAGTCTTTCTTACCAGTTTAGATATTTTGGGTACTTTCAGAAAGAATTATAAGCTTTTCAAAAGTTGGCGTGAGTTATGAACCATTATTGGAATATGTGAAGAGTCACTGTGTTTTCAAAAGTATGTTTGAAAGCCTCAAACTCAATGCTTGTTGCTTGTTTGATTATGTGCCTAACGGTTTGATAGTCGGGAAGCTTCGCCGTTTAGGGCCTAGAAATGAGTTGAGGGGTTAGAATGAAGTTTTAATGGTGGTGATCTTTCCTTGAGGATTTTGATTACCTATTATGCTAGTAAAGTATGAATGTGTGATATATGGCTATTATTAGTATTATTGTCTGCAACTGTTCTGGGTTTTAATGAGTAGGGAAATTCTCACTGAGCGTGTGGTTGCTCACTCCAATACTCTTTCCCCCCCCCCCCCCCCCAGTCTTTTGTTATGGAAGGTGAAAATCAATCTACTTATGCCAGTTGGAGTCTACCCCTAGATGATAAAGAGTTATGTGTGCCATATAAAAGTAGATTCATGTGTTTAATGATTTAATATAACGTATTCCTTGTTTGTAAGTGTTGTAAACTAAGTTTTCTAGTTCATATAATACATATTGTTCGTGAGTCGCTCTGTATGGCCGTGTGAGCCAACCATCTGAATAGTTAGATGTCTTCTTGATTAAGGTTGGCTGTATTTTGGGATGTAAACCCCAGTACTCCAGTTCTGTAGACCGTTGAGTTGTATCTTTTACTTTTCATGTGTCAAAGAACTATTCTGTTTGGTGTACTCCGAGCGGGTGGCTCGTTGAGTTGTGAACTTCGGCGTGTGGCCGTTGAGCTTCTTTTAAATGTTATACGCTTCCGTTGATTTGCAGGGAATTTTTTGTAAGGATTTTAGCCTGGAAGCGGTCAGTTTTTAGGGGAAACGCTGTCCATTTCGCCCCAGAAATTAAGTAAGAAGTAAGAAAACGTAACGCTTCTGACCCTAGGGGTCGGGGGTGTTACATAAACTCCATGTCTTCTTCTTCTTGAACGTATTCCACACAGGCTTCCTTTTCTTCCTTTCTTGTGTTGTCAACCTCGTTACCTTCGTGACTTTGGTCTACTTCCGGTGAAACCTATGGCAGTTTAGGAGAAAAGATCAAATTCATATTGTAACATTTTGAGGTCTATCTCTTGCATTCTACGATCAAACGCTTCAACTTTATCTTGTAGTTTGAGGAGCTTTCTTCGGGATATGGCTTTCTTGAAACTCATGGTGAAAGTGGCTGAATAAGGGTTATGTTTGGTGCTGAATTTGAGTACTGTGTTTGGACTATGTTTGTGGCTGATTGTGAGGGCATGTGGATGGCGTGGGTCTCAGGCCAAGTTCAGAACTTACTCTGATACCAAAACTGATGTACTTCTCAGTGGTTAAGCTTAAGTCAATCCAAGAGTGAAAGCTAAAACCAAGAAAGATTACAACCAAGGAAGAATGATACAAGCTAAATCAATCCTTGGATATATATTTCACCACCAAAGATTAATCTAGTGAAACTAAATTCTCCCTTAGATATAGATTTCACCACTAAGCTTGAGTTTAGGACCCTTAAGCTTAATTAGGATACAAACATCACCCCCTAATCAAGGCTTAAGACTCATTTGCTCACAAGTCTAATTGACCTAATGAGAGATAAGCAAGTAGAGAATTTAAGGTAACAACATTAAGGAGTTTCGAACTTAACTTTAGATTTCAATTTACAACAATTGAGTTACAAAATGGGTGCCAAGCTATTTATGTTCGCACACCTAAGGCTTTTCTTAGTCATTAGGTAATCATTAAAAGATCGCTTAATGTTAAGGAAGCTCACTAAGTATACTTACATACCTAAGTACACGGTTTAGCATATAACCTAATGAAAAAAAGATCAAATGAGTGTGATAGCTTTAAAATGATTAACTTAAGCTATCCTTGATGATAATAGGTGGCAAGAGTCAAGTTTTCCACCCACGGAAGGAAACAATAAATAGCTTCCACTTTGAAATAAGGAGAGCAATGCAAGTTTGCCAACTCTTGTCCTAGTGATCGAATGACAGGTTGCGAAGTAGCAAAATCTTCTTCTTCCACGTTGCATTTTCTCTATTCACGTGTCACCCAATTTGGAGGAAAAAACTCCCTTGCTAGGAAACCAGCCGCTAGGTGGCGCATGGAGCTTGGTCTTTGCTGCTGTTGGGCCACTGTATTTTGGTTATTAATATGGGATTTCCCTACACGGGGGGAAACCTTAATATGTATAGAAACCCCCCTTTTTTAAAATCACGATTTGGACATTGTTAAGTCCCACTAATAAACCAAATCTCTCAAATGGTGCAGACTCAGTTGTCTGCTGGGCAGCTTTGGCAAAATCATTGAACCAGACCCCTTAACGTGCTCTTCTGGCTTTATGCTTAGCATATTGAATAAACTAGACATCCTAACCGAGCTAACATAAATAGAATTACATAGTTTGGATGTCGTTTGAACTATGAAATAATAAAAACAAGACCGAGTAAAACTGTCCTGAAATTGTAGCTCGGACACTTTGAATTCAAGAGCTTATTTGAAGCATCAAATGAAGTCCCAATGAGCAGAAACTTGTTTTTCTGGAAAGATGACTTCTTGTACTTCAAATCCATGGCAAATTATTTGACTTAAATGTAAAAGAGACCTACGTAATTTGGCTTATAAAAATCGGATTTGCTGCTAGCTTGAACCTGATACCTTCAATCTTGAATCCTTTTACGGTTTGGACAAATATACTGAATTTAAAACTTATTTAATTGCGTAATAAAGTTTAATAGGGTGTTGATAAACTCTCTTAGCAAATAAATCAAAGTTAAATTAAGTTTAAGTTGACGAATCAACTTAAAACTGGAAATGGTTTAAAAAGATTACGGCTAATTGAGGATGGCATGGGCTAGGTTACAACACTATCCCCTTGTTAGAAAAAATTTGTCCTCAAATTTTTGCCACATGATCTGCCTGAAATAACACCAACCATTTCAACAAGTCTTTCTTGGTCTTGTGAGCTCTTTTCCATTAATTCTCGTTACTAATTTGAATCTCGTTTGGAGGGGATCCTTCGGACTTGTCATGAACCCACTTCTTAAAGGATCTAATTTCGAAATTAGACACGTTAGCTAGCGGTTCACCATAAGTGAGGAAGAGGCTTAAATGCTCATGGTTCTTTTGTGGGTGCCTTGTGCTTAAACAAACCATTTCATCTCCATCTGTTTTCACCTCAACTTCTTCTAAACTATCCGCCACTTCCTTGTCCTTTTCTTGCTCAATTGCTTCCTCCTTCAAAACCTCACAAGCACCTTCGTCATCTTCATATTCATCAAATTTTAGAGGTAGATCTAAGTTAATATCCATGTCTTCTTCTTCTTGAACGTATTCCACACAGGCTTCCTTTTCTTCCTCTCTTGCGTTGTCAACCTCATTACCTTCGTGACTTTGGTCTACTTCCGGTGAAACCTAGGGCAATTTAGGAGAGTAGATCAAATTCATATTGTAACATTTTGAGGTTTATCTCCTGCATTCTATGATCAAATGCTTTAAGTTTATCCTGTAGTTGGCGGAACTTTCTTCGGGATATGGCTTTCTTAGAACTCATGGTGAAAGTGGGTGAATAAGGGTTATGTTTGGCGCTGAATTTTAGAACTGTGTTTGGACTGTGCTTGTGGCTGAGTGTGAGGGCGTATGGATGGCAGGGGTTTCAGGCCAAGTTCAGAATTACTCTGATACCAAAATTGATGTACTTCTCAATGGTTAAGCTCAACTCAATTCAAGAGTGAAAGCTGAAACCAAGAAAGATTACATTCAAGGAAGAACGATACAAGCCAAATCAATCCCTGGATATATATATCACCCCCTAAGATTAATCTAGTGAAACTAAGTTCTCCCTTAGATATAGATTTCACCACAAAGCTTGAGTTTAGGGCCCTTAAGTTTAATTAAGATACAAATAGCACCACCTAATCAAGGATTAGGACTCACTTGCTCACAAGTCTAATTGGCCTAATTAGAGATAAGCAAGTAGAGAATTTAAGGTAACAACACTGAGGAGTTTCAAACTCATCTTCAGATTTAAATTTACAACACTTAAGTTACAAAATGGGTGCCAAGCTATTTATGTTCGCACACCTAAGGCTTTTCTTAGTCATTAGGTATTCATTGAAAGATTGTTTAATGTTAACGAAGCTCACTAAGTATACTTACATACCTAAGTACACGGTTTAGTATATAACCTAAACAAAACAAGATCAAATGAGTGTAATAGCTATAAAATGATTAACTTAAGCTATCCTTGATGATCATAGGCAAGAAGAGTCAAGTTTTCAACCCATGAAAGGAAACTATACATAGCTTTCACTTCGAAATAAGGAAAGGAATGCAAGTTTGCCAATTCTTGTCCTAATGTCCGAATGAGAGCTTGCAAAGTGGCATAAACTTCTGCTTCCACGTAGCATTTTCCCTGTCATCAGTCACCTGATGAAGAAGCTTAACCTACCAGCCTTGTGCGCCCACACCTTGAAGGAGGAAACCCAATTAGGAGGGAGAAATTCCCTTGCTAAGAAAGTAGCTGCTAGGCGATGCATGGAGCTTGGTCTTTGCTGCTATTGGGCCAATGCATTTTGCTGATTAATATGGGATTTCCTTACATGGGGGAAAACCTTAATATGCGTAGAAACCCCCCTTTCGAAAATCATGATTTGGACTTTGTTAAGTGCCACTAATCAACCAGATCTCTTAAACGGTGCAGATTCAGTTGTCTGCTGGGTAGCCTTCGCAAAATGACTGAACTGGACCCCTTAAGGTGCTCTTCTGGCTTTGTGCTTAACATAATGAATAAACTAGACATCCTAGCTGAACTAACATAAATATAATTACACAGTTTGGATGTCGTTTGGACTATGAAATAACAAAAACAAGACTGAGTAAAAACTGTCTTGAAATTGTGGCTCGGACAGTTTGAATTCAAGAGCTGATTTGAAGCATCAAATGAAATCCAAATGACCGGAAACTTGATTTTGTAGAAAGATGACTTCTTGAACTTCAAATCCATGGCCAATTATGTGACTTAAGCCTAAAAGAGAGCTAAGTAATTTGGCTCATAAAAATCGAATTTGCTGCTGGCTTGAACCCGATACCTTCTATCTTGAATCCTTTTAAGGTTTGGACAAATATAATGAATTTAAAACTGATTTAATTGCATAATAAAGTTTATTAGGATGTTGACACTACAAGAAAATGGGTTTTTGGCAACGCGTTTTAGCAACAACCATGTGCTGTTGTAGCTATTAATGAACTTTTGCAACGACGACATCACCTTTGTTGCAGTAGTCCATTGCCTTAGCTATTAACCATTTTCCCACCAAATTGAAAATTAAGGCGCGGATGTTAAAAAAATATATATAGCTTTGGCAACAACAAATGCTGTTATGATAAATATTTTAACTTTCCCAACAATACCAGTTGTTAAGATAGACAAAAACAATTTCGGCAGCAATGACTATTGTTATGAAAAATATATCTTATATTTTAAACTTCTTAAAAAAACATATGAAAACTCACCTTTTCCTCTATCGTTCCCACGCATCTTCATCAGTTCCCTCCACTTTTGCTTTCTACCCTAATGGCAGCTCTAGAATTCTCTCCTCTAAAGAAGATGAACCCAAACTAAAATTGATGCTCAGAAAAGGTTTCCGGTGGGCTGGTGTACGGTTTGCGGCTGGCACTGTTGCTCAAGGTTTCCGGTGGGCTATTGTACGGTTTGCGGCTACAAGAATTCAAGGTAGAAGGGTCATTGAGATGGTTTAATTGATGAGGCAGGCATGGTATGGTACCTTTCTTTTCTACTCGCAAAAGCCCACAAGAAATTTCGGCCAAACTAGTTAATTTGTGGCGGATTTAATTTTTTTTAGATTAGGGTTGATTTTGTTTGGCTGAATTCCTTCTTCGTCTGCTTAGTCTCTGTTAATATTCATGGCCTCCTTCAATCTCTTGTCAAATTTGTTGTTTTGTGGCCAACAATGGGAGAATCATAGAAATTTTCAGTGAAATTTGTATGCATCTATTAGGCTTGATGTTTATATATGTCAATTTCAATGCTGTATGCGCTACCTAGATGCAAATACCCATCGTTTTCTCTGTTTTTCTTCTCTTGAAGAGTGACCTTTTTGTATTTAGAGTGAATACTGAAGTATGGTCTTGGTCCTTTGCATATGTTTTTATATTTAGAGTGAATACTGAAGTATGGTCACGGTGCTTTGCATATGTTTATATATGTCAATTTCAGTGCAATTATGCCTTGAGAGTGAATACTGAAGTATGGTCAAGTAATATGTTTTTGTATTTAGAGGTTGCTCCTCTTGCTTCTCTTTTTCTCTGTTTTGCTTCACTTGAGAGTGACCTTTAAGTCTCTGTTAGTATTTTAAGTACGAAGGCTGAGTAAAGATACTCCTTTTCTTTATATATTTAGAGGTGCTTTGCATATGTTTTTGTATAGCCTTGTGATATGTCAGTTAGTATTTTAGTTGGACTGTAGCACAGATACTCTTCAGATGAAATTCACGGAAATGAAGAAGTAGAAAACCAAATGAAATTTGGATATTGAGGGTCGTGCACAAAGGTATTCCAATGTTATCATTTAAGTTTACCACTGCCCTGCTCATTCATGTACTCAATTTCAGCAAACAGCAAAGCTGAATAGAGAATTGTACTGTAAAAGGAAATAGATACCTTTTGTTTCCTCTCCAAGGTATCAGTTATCCATAAATATAACACATAACCAGTAGGGGCAACCTTTAAGGGAAGTTTTAGAAGAATTATTAGTTTTATGTTTGATTATTCCCTAATTCTTTATAGGAGTTGTCTTTAGAGCCTATGACGACTCCTTGAGGTTCTTATGGCCCTTGATTTTTGATTCCTTGAAAACACATCTGAAGTAAACAACCAAGAAATTAGCAGGATCCAACAAGTGACATTTGTTGTGGTTTAGAGGCATTAAAGAAAACCTGAAGATAAAAGGTTTGTGTGTCCCACATATCGCCTTTAGAATTGTTTTGTTTATGAAGTTGCTTTGTTATTTCATATCATCAAGGTTCAAGTAATGGTGCATTGCCTTGCTCCATACAATGAGCATATTGACGTAGGCATGAATTTTTCTACCCTGAACAGTTTTGTTTGTGTTATATCCAACTGCTTTTCTCATGAAAATCAGCATGCCAAATTTTGTCAGATATCTCTTGCATGACGCTGATGCACTGACCTTGTTTGGTTTATCAAAGCTTGGTGTTTCCGATTTCACATGTGAATATTTAATTAACCTTGCTACCTTCATAGTCCCAGAGATTGTGCCCTAGGGATAGAAATAGACTGAATGGACCCATCCAGGTCAAGCTCATTGACGGACTGCCTGACTATATAATGGATATGTGCTTGTTTTTATTTGATTGAGAACAATAATACAGTATTACAATCCAAATTCTTGTGTCAAAGGAATCTAACCAAGTAAGCAGAGGTGCATAAAGCATTTTAACTGAAACCGGCTTTGGTTGTCCTTCATTTAAACCACCCTGTTGGGCTTGCCAAATTCTCTACCTTAGATTGGCTGTCACCTATTATCTTTAACCTGTGCAGCAGCACTTATCTCAAAAAAGCGATAGCAGCCCTCATTTAATTTTAGAATAGCTTTGGATTTTTCTTAATATTCTAATATGTAAGCGGCCTTGATGCTCAAACCAAACTTCTATTGAGATCGCAACAAAGTAATGGATGCTACGATGTCAGTTCGAAAGTCATTAGCGTGGACACCTTTTAGAACTCTACAGCATGAGGAAAAGAAAATGTAATTTACTAACTCCTTATTCATTAAAAAAAATTGCATGACCTCAGCACCTACTAATCAAGTATATGATGTCTCTTTTTTAAAAATGGTGATATCTGTTTTGACCCACTGCAGAGCAGCAACTATTGAAGTGGCAATAGTTGTAACAGACATTACAACTACCAAACAAAACATTGAATAATTAAATAAAGTCAATACAGGAGTAGGTCCGAGGGTCTTTATCATTAAAAAATATGTGGGTGTAAATACTTTATTGCTTCATCAAGGACTGTCATGTTGGGCTTAATGACCAGATAGGATAAAATTTATATGGGATTACCTTTTTTGTTTAGTGATGGTATAACAAGCCAAGCAATTGTTGCTAGCAGTTAATTATATTCAGGGCATTCTAACAGTTAATTATATAGAAAGACAAAGATAAATACGGATAGAATGCTAATTAAGATACATAAATATTGACTTGGGTACAAGTACTTGGACAAGGGGATTTGGTTGGGGTGCAAAAGATCTTTTTAGACCAACATTATTTGTGTTCCTATCCCCTCTTAGCATAGTCAACGGCAAGATTGGTAGCTTACCCCCGCCCCCTAAAGCCGTTTAGATCAATCTAGATGTATATATGTTATAATGATGTAAGTATTGCTTATTATCAATGTCATATGGTTGAAAGGAGAGAATAGGTCACTGTTTCCAGGATTGGAACCTTGAACCTATATGTTTGGCATGAATTCTGTGAAATACTTTTAAATCAAAACCATCGTAGCCGTATTACATTCACTAGAGATGTCCTATTACATTTGCTGGAGATGTGAATTTATGTATAATAAGTCAAGTCGGAACCTTTTTTAAGGCCCAAAGCCAACTTGATAAGCATCATAGTCAATCCAAACTAAGCTAATTTGAACTAGACAGGATAGCACTTGAGCCAACCCTCAATCTGACTAAACCAAGTACAGAACCAAGCCCACACAGTCTGTTTTTTTAATAAAATTTGTCATAGTAACAGCAAGGCACACGTTCTAACACTGGAGGTACATTTTTTGAAGTTACTTGTACACTGCTGCTATTGATGAACCAATTACGAAAAGACTGAATTTAGCATGTCACTCTCGTTGAAGAAGATTTTAAGAACTAATTGCAACATATATCAGTTATTTAGTAATGCTACTATTGAACCAATTAAGAAAGGAGTGAATTTAGCATATCACTCTAACCTTTGCCTTTTGAGGTCAATATCTCATTTCATTCCTACTGGCTAATGTATTTTTTTAAATGTCTTGGAGCAAAAACTGGCATGTGCTGTATGTGCTGTAACTAGTCAGAACTTTCTTTCTTTCTTTCTAATTTTTTTTTCCACTGGCCTGATTGTTTGATTAGTTTCCTCTAGTGTTCTTGTATTTGTAGGTAAAAGATCTACGGGGTGAGACCATCATTTGAAGATCTGTACTACAAACTGTGACACCTGCATTTCTAGTCACTCTAAGCGTCATAAACACAACCGTGACAAGTAAGTTTCCAAGAATTTATCAAATTTATCGAGAATATTGAATGTGTGTTAATTTTATGGTGAGTAAGTGATCCTATGGTATATGAATATTTGACAGTTAAGAGCTAAAGCTTAGTGCTTGTCATTTAGGTGATTGACTAATAGGTTTAAGCCCAAATGCCAAATAGTAAAACTAGCGAGGTGATTGATTTTTCTGACTCCATGAACCCCTCGTATCTTTAATCTCTATGTACTTGTATTCTTGTTACAGTAGACTAGTGAATTGGATGTTAGTTTTTACCTGAATTATAAATTGAATTTTTAATTGGTATTTCTAAGTCGTTGACTTTGTAATATTTTTATATTCTATCATGGGAGCCTAAATTACACTCTTTTCATGTTTATTTTAACAAATTAAGATTTGAAAGATTCTAACTTGTTTTTTTAATATTGGAAATGGAAATAGGATATGTCTACTGATAAGGAATGGATGAAATTGAAAAATTGAAGCACATCTCAATATCTGTAAGGTGTTGATAAGTTTCTAGAATTTGCTTTCAGCGTTGCATTTCCAAATGAGAACATACAAATGGAAAATAGGACAATTATGTGCCCATGCAATAATTGCCTCAATGTGTATTTTAAAACAAGAAGAGATGTTCGCTATGATTTGTTAAAAAATGGTATTCTACAAAGCTAAACTATATGGGATAAGCATGGAGAACACATGGATAATTTTCATGCTAATAATGAAGATGAAGTCAATGAAAATCTTAATTATGAAGACATGTTGGACATGTTGCAAGTTGCTAGTGGGGTAATTGGAACAGGTTTGGTCGGGAATGAGGAAAGGAATGTGCATGGCCTTAGTGAAACTACTGAAGAACCTACTACAGAAGCAGCACGGTTTTATCGGCTACTTTAGGACTATAAAGAGCCATTAGTTTTGGATGGTTCAAATGTTTCTAAGTTGGATTACATTGTGAAATTGCTCCATTTGAAGTGTTTGAACCACTGGATTGACAGCTCTTTTACTCAGTTACTCAAGTTTCAAAATGAGACCCTAGGTTGCAACCTTCCCAACTCCTTTGATGAATGCAGAAAGATCATTAGTGATCTGGGTTTAGATTATATAAAAATTTATGCTAGCCCAAATGATTGTGTCATATGTTGGCGTGAACATGAAAGCGCCCATCAGTGTCCGAAATGTTTTACCCCTAGATGGAAAAATGAGGAGAGCTAAGTGCCCTTTAAGATTTTACGATATTTTCCAATAAAACCCAGATTGCAAAGGTTGTTTATGTCAACTAAGACTGCAAAAGAAATGCGTTGGCATAAAGAGGAAAGGATTGATGATGGAATGATGAGACATCCTACTGACTCGCCGGCATGGAAGTCTTTTGATGAATAATTTAAATCTTTTGCAGAAGATCCCCGTAGTGTAAGGCTTGGGTTGGCTGCAGATGGCTTCCAACCGTTCAATAATTTTGGGGGAACATCTCATAGCATTTGGCATGTAGTGTTGACTCCATATAATCTGCCTCCATGGTTATGTATGAAGCCTCCCTACCTTATGTTATGTTTGTTGATTGATGGGCCTAATTCTCCTGGAATGGATATTGATGTTTATTTGCAGCCACTGATTGAGGAGCTAAAAGAGTTGTGGGAACTTGGTGCCGAAACATATGATGCACACGGTAAACAAAATTTTATCATGTATGCTTCACTCCTATAGACAATTAGTGACTTTCCCGCATATGCTGACTTGTCTAGTTGGTGCACAAAAGGGTTATATGCTTGTCCTTCTTGTCACAAGGAACGTGGATCTCGTTCAATAAGGAGCAGAACATCATACATGAGGCATCGACGATGGCTGCCGATGAACCATAGGTGGAGAAAGTGGGATAATGCCTTTGATAAAACAAAAGAAGATGATGATGCTCCTGTTCCTTTATCAGGTGATGAAGTACTGAGCCACTGTAGTAAATTTTGTCAAGTTCCATTTGGCAAAACCGGGACTAAAAGAAAGTGGGATAATACAAATAGTTTGTATGGATGGCGAAAGAAGAGCATATTTTTTGAGTTGCCTTATTGGAGTAAACTCAAATTGCATCACAATTTGGACGTAATGCATATAGAAAAAAATGTGTCCGAGAACATCATAGGGACTTTGTTGAATATTAAAGGCAAACCTAAGGATACTCTAAAGGCTCGTTTGGATTTAGTTGAAATGGAGATAAGAGAGGATCTTCATCCAATAGTTGAGGAGGATAAAGTGCATGTGCCTGTTGGGTGTTACACTTTGAGGAGTAATAAAAAATCTGCATTTTATTAGATGTTTTCAAATCTGAAGGCTCCTGATGGGTATTGTTCAAATATTTCCCGATGTGTGGAAGATAATGGTCGAAAAATCTCATGTATGAAAAGCCATGATCACCATGTATTTCTAGAACAACTTCTTCCAATTGCGATTCGTGGTCTTCTCCCGAAGCAAGTGTGTGAACCTCTTATTGAATTAAGCAATTTTTTTAAGAACTTGTGCTCAAAGACCTTGACTATGAAGGGCTTGGATGCCCTTGAAAGCCAAATTCCTTAACATTGTGTAAGTTAGAAATGATCTTTCCACCATCATTTTTCTCTGTTATGGTGCATTTGGTTGTGCATTTGGTGGCAGAAGCAAAGATAGCTAGCCCAGTACAATACCGTTGGATGTATCCAATAGAGAGGTATATGATAAAGCTATGTGGTGATATTAAAAATTTCAAACTCAGTTTTTTAGTACGCCTCGTATTTTATGTGTATCTTCTTTTTATTATGTTGATAGGTATTTGCATACTTTGAAATCGTATGTCCGTAATAAAGCGCATCCTGAAGGCTCAATTGCGAGGGGTTATTTAGCGGATGAATGCCTTACATTTCGTTCTAGGCATATGGATAATATGAATACAAAGTTCAATCCCAAATCTCGAAATGATGATGATGACCAAGAGGCACCTAGTAAGACTGGGTTGGACTTGGACATTTTTACACCACTGGGTCGTCCATTAGGGAAATCCACCCTTCATCACCTTAGCTTAGAGGAGTTTCAGCAAGTCCATTTATATATTCTTCATAACTGTGATGAGCTAATAGAATTTGTCAAGTAAGTGTTCTCTTTTCTTGAGTTTGTAGGATTAATTATTTTCCATATATATGATTGTCTATCTACTTACGTTTGTGACAAAAATTAGGGAGCACAAAGAGAAACTAGCGATAGAAAATCCTAGGAATGTTGAGCGGAGACATAAAGCTGAATTTTCTAGCTGGGTACATAATCGTGTATGTAACGTATCCTTACCTATGATATATTAAACACCTATAGTTTCCTTTCAGTTTCCCTCTAATCTATTTTTTTGGTTATATATATATAGGTCGAGGAACTGTATAGACAGGGATCTGTGAATGCAAATTTGTATTACCTGGTCTGCAACCCCTTCGAACTGTTAGGCGCTATAGTGGATATCTTGTGAATGGTTTTAGGTTCCATACGTTGGATCGACAAGAAAACAGAAATTGTCAAAATAGTGGTGTCATGGTGAGGGGTGATGATTATTCTGACAAAGAATACTATGGTGTATTAAGGGGTGTCTATGAGCTGCAATGTCCAAATGGGAATCATGTTTTTGCTTTCAAGTGTGATTGGTACGATGTTCAGCATCAAGGAAGAGGATATGAGATTGATGAGTACGGAATAACCAGTGTACGAAGTGGACAATCTTTGAGCACAGATGAGCCATTTGTATTAGAATCACAAGTACAGCAGGTTTTTTATGTAGAAAAACCTGAAGACAAAGATTGGCTCGTTGTGATAAAGACTGAGCCTCGTGACTTGTTCAAAATGCCAGAAATCATTGTGGCGGAGGATACACTTGAACAAGCTGACAATGATCCAGTACAGTAGGAGGAAGTACAGCATTCCTCTTGTCTTGTAAGGTCATCAACACTTGTAGAGGACATTTGTTTAGCCACGAATGATTTTATGGTTGAAAGAGGTGTTGAAGTGGCTAAATGGGTCAATAACGAAATAAAGAATATCAAGCAACGGAAGCAGGGGAAACCAGCAAGGCAAAAAAGTCGAAAGAATTAGAATAGGCAAGAGATGGATTTGGATGGTTTCATTGTTGGTGATGATGTTGAAGTCTAAATAATGGATGTTTTGACTATTCTGAAACAATGCCTTATATACTTTTGGTCATGCATGTGGTTGCCTATAAGCTAGTTAGTAGTACTTTTGATTAACTTAAATGAATTAATTATCGCTATGTATGAGGATCCTCGTATGTCCTAACTTTCTTTTGTTAAATTATTTATTGTTTTGTTTATAATGTTTGCCAAGTGGCTTGCTGTTCATCCTTGTCTGGAAAGGTAAGAAAAATCCTTTAATAATTTTCACCCTTTTTATGTAATTATAATTTTTCTTACTACTATACGTATGTCATATCCAGTGCTTTCTAATAACATTTGCCCTATATCCATAGTCTGATCAAGCAATTAATCATTTATTATTGTTACCGATCATAGGTATGGTTGGACGAGGTCAAGGTAAGAATACACGCAGAAATGTGGAAGGTGGAAGAGGTGTGTCTGTCCAAAATGAACTTCAACTTTGAAGGAAAGGAAGGAATAAAATGGGTTTGGTTGGCCTTAATATTGATATTGGTTCCAATACACATAGTCCCATAGAAGAAGAAGTTCGAAATGACAGCCTAGTTTCTAGTCATCCAAGAGATCGACAAGGTAAATGCACATAATAAGTTCTTAATTGCATTTGTAAGTTATTAATCATTGTTATGATCAGTTGTGAATGCTTATTTTTGGCGTGTTAAATAATTTTTTTTCCTAATCATATGATACTTGACTAACAAGGTGGTGAAAAAAGAAAATATCCAAGTAAGTTTACCAGAAGAGCTGAAGTTGTTTTAACTGCACATGAAGCACCAGATGCGACTTGAAAGGCTGATGCAAATGGACTTGATAATAATCAAAATCAAAGGGTAACGACAAATTACATGCATGCAAAGAGACAGAGAATTCAAAGTGAACCAAATGATGCAAATAGTAGTCAAGGTAATGGCCTTGATGTTGATATTGGTTCCAATGCACAGTCCCATAGAAGAATAAGTTCGAAATGACAGCCTAGTAGCTAGTCCTCGAAATGACAGCCTAATACCTAGTCCTCCAAGAGATCAACAAGGTAAATGCCCATAATAAGTTCTTAATTGCATTTCTAAGTTATTGATCATTGTTATGATCAATTGTGAATGCTTATTTTTGGCGTGTTAAATAATTTTTTTGCTAATCATATGCTATTTCACTAACAAGGTGGTGAAAAAAGAAAATATCCAAGTACGTTTGCCAAAAGAGTTGAAGTTGTTTTAACTGCACATGAAGCAGCAGATGCAACTCGAAAGGCTGATGCAAATGGACTTGATAATAATCAAAATCAGAGGGTAGCGGCAAAGTACATGCATGCAAAGAGACAAAGAATTCAAAGTGAACCAAATCATGCAAATAGTAGTCAAGGTAATAAACTTGACAATAAATAAATGTATCTTTTGTATTGATTTTGAATTGCTTTCTTCAGCTTAATTTTAGTAGTTATTAAATACTATTTATAATAACCTATTTTGGCTCATCAGTTTGTTAAGCTTCTCCTACAAGTATGAAAAAAGGTAAAGGTCAAAGAGGCAAGTATCGAAGCTTGGTGGTTGAGAAGAAAACTCTTGGTGGTCAATGTAAGCTTGAAGTAGAAATACCAGACTATGTTTGCCAAGCCATTGGAGATAATGCTAGGAACTTGGTGAATTTTTGTGGCTATGTTGTGAGAACAACCGCTGTAATGGATGCAAAAGACTTGGGACATGTGGCTTCTACACATGGTCCTGCAATGTGGCTACAAGTTCAGGTTTGTTTTCGAACTTTATTTTGAAGAAAGTACAGGCATATTATTATATCTACACCAAAGCCTCATAGGAGTTGTTTTTAACATAGAGACAATGCTTATATTTATAAACAGAATAAGTTCAAAATCAAGGATTCTGAGCATGAATTGCCTAGACTGCAAGCTTTTGTTATGTATGCAATGTAAAGATTATATCGATACTGGAAGTCTCGTTTCCATACATACTATAAAGAATATGGAGCAACACATGAGGAACGCTTGGATAATCCACCTGAGGATTTTCCAATTGATAATTGGAGACATTGTTGTGCAACTTTTGATTCTGATCACTTTAAGGTGATATGGTTCACTTCAATATTCGTTTTATTTCTTAATGAGATGATTATAAATGATGTCCTTGTGTTTCTAGGCAGAGGTTGATATATGCTCATATCATTAATCTTGAATTACAGAAAAAGAGTGCAAGGAACAGTAAGAATCGAAAATCAGACAAGTGGTGTCAACATACAACTGGGAATTTGTCTTTTCCTGAGGTTGAGGATATTTTGGTGAGGATTAAATGCAAAAAAATTAAATTCTTTGTTCTTAGAATTCACTAACAAAATCTTATAATTGTAGACTAAGAAGAACAACAACGTAAAGCCTACCACTGATGTTATTTGGCTGGCGGAACACACTCATACAGATGATGGAGTGTTGGTGTGGGTTGATGATAAGCGCTCAAAGCAAGTGCATGTAAATATTGTCTTTATATGTTCATTAACTTGCAAATCAAGCAACTATATCAAGTTTGATACTAATCTTATATATTTTTAGAGTGAACTGCATGACCTTGTGCAAAACAAGGACAAAGAAGGAGCCCCTCGAACGCAAGAAGAAATGTTGCTTCAAGTCTTTGGACCAAAATCTGGGTATACTCGTGGCAAAGGTAGTGGTTATGGTGGTTCCATTAAAACGAGGATAAATGAAGAACAACAACAAAAAATACGTGAGCAGCAAAAGCAAATAGAAGAGCTACAAAGCCGATTATACGCAAGTCAAAAGGAAATGGAGGAACACAAAGCAACACAACAACATAATATGATAGCCATGGAGGAGCGTTTAATGCAAGCTATATCTAATCAAAGCACAAGGTAAGATATATTGTCGTAGCGTCTTCTTCATCCTCTTCCTTCTCCTCCTCCAATTTTCCCTTATATTGTTGGTTTGTGTTCTATCATGTTGTTTCTCCGGCGTGTGGCCGTTGAGTTATGTTGTTGATTCAACTTGTGGCCGTTGAGTTATGTTGTTGATCCGGCGTGTGGTCGTTGAGTTATGTTGTTTCTCCGGCATGTGGCCGTTGAGTTGGGTGTTGATTTTCAGGCGTGTGGTCTGTTAGTTGTGTAAATACATATGTATTTTTTTCCGTGTACTTATCTTGCCCACCAATTTTTTGGAAAGTAAAAATTTGTATTACTCCCAAAACTGATTCCTTCCCAATTCCAACTTTCCCAGTTCCCAGCTCCCACTTTCCTGATTCCTTCCCTTCGGCCTTCTTCTACGTTCTCAGTTCTCATCTCACAGCTGTGAAAGACTCAAACCCTAAATGTTTGCAGATTAGCGTTTGCTTCTAGGTTAACCGAAAACATTTATAGAATTTTTTCAACTCTAAATGTTTGCTTTGGCTTTCTGGGTTCTCAAACCCGACGTCTCAGTTCTCGCAGCTGTCATATCCGCGTTTTCCAGCATGGTTTTTCATATTTGCTTTCTGGTTTCTTATTACTGGTCGAATCAGCTGTGAACAGCAACAAAATTGTGTTTTCCGGCAACGTTTTGCGTGGCTAGCTTTAGGGTTCAATGTCTGTGTATGGTTTAAATTTGTTGCGATTGTGGTCCATAGTGGGTGATTGTTGTGGGTTCATGATGGTTGTGGCTATTGTTTCGATTTTTTGTTCATACTGTTGGTGAATAAAAAGAGAATTTTCTTGTTGTGGCTATGGCTTCAATTCTCTGATTTTTTTTGTTGTGGGCATGATGGTTGTACATAGTGCTGCTGACTGCTGACATATTTTGTTGCTGTTGTTCACCTCTTGTTCAAGACATCTTGCTTCTAGAATGTGTCGCCCTCAAGCTTCTACATTCAATGATTCAATGGACAGAAGCATAGCTAAAAAATTATGGTTTTAATTTGACCAGAACAAAGTCGTAATTCAAGCTTGTAATTCAGTTTTTTTTTTTTCATTATATTGGTTAACCGTTAACCTTTAACAGAACCAGAAAATCGGTTAACCGATATGAAAAAAACGATTAACCAAATATTTTGGTTCGGTTACGGATTGAATGTTCGCCGAACCGAAAATTCCGTTAATCGATTATTCGGTTAATCGAAAATTTCGGTTCGATTACGGTTCGATGTTTTCACTAACCGAATTTTCGATTCACTAAAAAACTGCTTAACCGGTTTTGCAGACCTCTAGATATGGATCATGTAGTACCTTCCAGAGCACTTTCGACAGATAGCAACAGTTAGCATAGTTTTTGCTATTTGTCGTAATACTTTCCTACATTTCCCATTGACAAAAATAGTTACGTCACTTCATCTCATTTGCTAAAAAAGGAATCTCAATCCAGCCACAAAGCTTGCTCCGGACCTCTCTACAAAAGGTACAATGACAAAATAGATGTTTGCAGTTCACCATTGATTTGAGGAATTGCATTGCACTTGATTTCTTATTCGATGAATCAAAGTGGAAATGACACTTTTTTAAGGCTATGTTGGATCACTTTGGTTTGCTATTTAACATAATTCCTTTGCATCTACAGGTGCGTGTCTCATGACGGTGGTGATGATAATTCTGGTCAATAGTGATGGACAAGTGAGATGCAACAACGGGAATGTACATTTTGTGGAACATATTGACATTCTTCTTGGTTGTATTATGGACTAGCCGAAAATGGTTTGTGAGGGCTATTTTTTGGATGATGTGGTATAATCTAGTCTACAAGTGTTGTGTTTATTGCATTAACAATTGGTCATGTAAGCCTTGTGGATGGTGACAAGTGATTATAGATAACAATTCTTTTGGACAATGCTATGTAAGCCATTGCAATGACTTCTCCTTTTGTATATCCTTTTAGTTTTGATGCAGGTTCTCTAAATAATTTTTATATTTCGAAAATGAAATGAATATGGAAAATTTTCATTTAATGCACGTTCTATTTAATTAAAAAAAAATCTATAGCAACAAAGCTCTTGTGACTAAAAACCTTTTGTAATTGACAACCACAGGATCTTTGCCCACAAAGTCAGTTGTTGCTGTAAATGGGAGAGTTATAGCAACAGCACTCACCGTTGCCAATTACAATCTATTGCAACAATAAAACTTGTTGCCTTATATATACGAGAAGGTTTTTACAACGTGAAAGAGTGTTACCAAAGAGAGATGATTTAGCAACAAGATTGGCCGTTGTCATAATCCAATCTATGAACCAGATTCGGTTAGGGATATACACCAACGGGTGGTTTTCCGCAACAAACATCTTGTGGCAAAAAACATTTCTTTCGCCACAACACAAAGTCGTTGCTGAAAGCTTTAGTAACGGACCATGTCATAACAGGACATTGTCGTTGCGGAAAAGTATTTGTTGTTGGGAAAAATATTTTTAGCAACAACATCTTGCGTTGCCAAAAAGCAATTTTCCTATAGTGTGATAAACTCTCTTAGCAAATAAATCAAAGTTAAATTAAGTTTAAGTTGACGAATCAACTTAAAACTGGAAATGGTTTAAAAAGATTACGGCTAATTGAGGATGGCATGGGCTAAGTTACAACATCATCCCCTTGTTAGAAAAAATTTGTCCCCAAATTTTTGTCGCATGATCTGGCTGAAATAACACCAACCATTTCAACAAGTCTTTCCTGGTCTTGTAGGCTCTTTTCCATTCATTCCCCTTACTAATTTGAATCTAGTTTGGAGGGGATCCTTCGGACTTGTCATGAAGCCATTCCTTAAAGGATCTAATTTTGAAATTATGCACCTTAGGTAGCGGTTCACCATAAGTGTGGAAAAGGCTTAAATGCTCATGGTTCTTTTGTGGGTGGCTTGTGCCTAAATTATGCATTTCACCTTCATGTATTTTCACCTTCACTTCTGCCAAACTATCAGCCACTTCCTTCTCCTTTTCTTGCTCAACTGCATCCTCCTTCAAAACCTCACAAGCACCTTCGTCATCTTCATATTCATGAAATTTTGGAGGTAGATCTAAGTTAACCTCCATGTCTTCTTCTTCTTGAACGTATTCCACACAGGCTTCCTTTTCTTCCTCTCATGCATTGTCAACCTCATTACCTTCGTGAATTTGGTCTACTTCTGGTGAAACCAAGGGCGGTTTAGGAGAAAAGGTCAAATTCATATTGTAACATTTTGAGGTTTATCTGTTGCATTCTATGATAAAACGCTTCAAGTTTATCCTGTAGTTTGAGGAGCTTTCTTCGGGATATAGCTTTCTTGGAACTCATGGGGAAAGTGGGTGAATAAGGGTTATGTTTGGCGTTGAATTTTAGTACTGTGTTTGGACTATGTTTGTGGCTGAGTGTGAGGGTGTATGGATGGCATGGGTTTCAGGCCAAGTTCTTAACTTAATCTCATACCAAAACGGATGTACTTCTCAGTGGTTCAGCTTAGATCAATTCAAGAGTGAACGCTAAAACAAATAAAGATTACAACCAAGGAAGAACGATACAAGCTAAATCAATCCCTGGATATATATTTCACCACCAAAGATTAATCTAATGAAACTAAATTCTCCCTTAGATATAGATTTCACCACTAAGATTGTGTTTAGGTCCCTTAAGCTTAATTGGGATACAAATATCACCACCTAATCAAGGCTTAAGACTCACTTGCTCACAAGTCTAATTGGCCTAATCAGAGATAAGCAAGTAGAGAATTTAAGGTAACAACACTAAGGAGTTTCAAATTTAACTTTAGATTTCAATTTACAACACTTGAGTTACAAAATGGGTGCTAAGCTATTTATATTGGCACGCCTAAGGATTTTCTTAGTCATTAGGTAATCATTAAAAGATTGGTTAATGTTAAGGAAGCTCACTAAGTATACTTGCATACCTAAGTACACGGTTTAGCATATAACCTAATGAAAAAAAGATCAAATGTGTGTAATAGCTTTGAAATGATTAACTTAAGCTATCATTGATGATCATAGGTAGCAAAAGTTAAGTTTTCCACCCATGGAAGGAAACAATACACAGCTTCCACTTCGAAATAAGGAGAGGAATGCAAGTTTGCAACTCTTATCCTAGTGTCCGAATGAGAGCTTGCAAAGTTGCAAAATCTTCTTCTTCCACGTGGCATTTTCTCTATTCATGAGTCACCTGGTGCCGAAGCTTAGGCTACCAGCCTAGTGTGCACACACCTTGAAGGAGGAAACCCAATTTGGAAGAAAAAATTCCCTTGCTAAGAAACCATCCGCTAGGTGGCCCATGCAGCTCGGTCTTTGCTGCTGTTGAGCCACAGTATTTTGCTTATTAATATGGGATTTCCTTACATAGGGGAAAACCTTAATATGTCTTGAAACCCCCCTTTTTTAAAATCATGAATTGGATGTTGTTAAGTGCCACTAATCAACTAGATCTCTCAAACAGTGCAGACTGAGTTGTCTACTGGGCAGCTTTGGCACAATGACTAAACTGGACCCCTTAACGTCCTCTTCTGGCTTTGCGCTTGACATATTGAATAAACTAGACGTCCTAACTTAACTAACATAAATAGAACTATAGAGTTTGGATGGCGTTTGAACTATGAAATAATAAAAACAAGAACGAGTAAAAACTGTCCTGAAACTGTAGCTCGGACAGTTTGGAGTCAAAAGCTGATTTGAAGCATCAAATGAAGTCCAAATGAGCGGAAACTTGTTTTTCTGGAAAGATGACTTCTCGAACTTCAAATCCATGGCAAATTATTTGACTTAAACCTAAAAGAGACCTATGTAATTTGGCTTATAAAAATCGGATATGGTGCTAACTTGAACCCGATACCTTCTATCTTGAATCCTTTTAAGGTTTGGACATATATACTGAATTTAAAACTTATTTAATTGCGTAATAAAGTTTACTAGGGTGTTGATAAACTCTCTTAGCAAATAAATCAAAGTGAAATTAAGTTTAAGTTGACGAATCAACTTAAAACAAGAAATGGTTTAAAAGAATACGGCTAATTGAGGATGGCATGGGCTAAGTTACAACATTATCCCCTTGTTAGAAAAAATTTGTCCTCAAAATTTTGGCACGTGATATGCCTGAAATAACACCAACCATTTCAACAAGTCTTTCTTGGTCTTGTAGGATCTTTTCCATTCATTCCCCTTACTAATTTGAATCTCGTTTGGAGGGGATCCTTCGGATTGTCATGAACCCATTTCTTAAAGGTTCTAATTTCGAAATTAGACACGTTGGCTAGCGATTCACCATAAGTGACGAAAAGGCTTAAATATGATCATGGTTCTTTTGTGGGTGGCTTGTGCTTAAACTAAGCATTTCACCTTCATCTGTTTTCACCTCAACTTCTTCTAAACTATCCACCACTTCCTTCTCCTTTTCTTGCTCAATTGCTTCCTCCTTTAAAACCTCACAAGCACCTTCGTCATCTTCATATTCATTAAATTTTACAGGTAGATCTAAGTTAACCTCCGTGTCTTCTTCTTTTTGAACGTATTCCACAAAGGCTTCCTTTTCTTCCTCTCTTGCGTTGTCAACCTCATTACCTTCGTGACTTTGGTCTACTTCTGGTGAAACCAAGGGCAGTTTAGGAGAGTATACCAAATTCATATTGTGACATTTTGAGGTTTATCTCTTGTATTCTACGATCAAACGCTTCAAGTTTATCTTGTAGTTCAAGGAGCTTTCTTCGGGATATGGCTTTCTTGGAACTCATGGTGAAAGTGGGTGAGTAAGGGTTATGTTTGGCGCTGAATTTGAGTACTGTGTTTGGACTGTGTTTGTGGCTGAGTGTGAGGGCGTATGGATGGCGAGTGTTTCAGGCCAAGTTTAGAATTACTCAGATACCAAAATTGATGTACTTCTCAGTGGTTAAGCTTAATTCAATTGAAGAGTGAAAGCTAAAACCAAGAAAGATTACAATCAAGGAAGAACAATACAAGCTAAATCAATCCCTCGTTATATATTTCACCACCAAAGATTAATCTAATGAAACTAAATTGTCCCTTAGATACAGATTTCACCAATAAGCTTGAGTTTAGGGCCCTTAAGCTTAATTAGGATACAAATATCACCACCTAATCAAGGGTTAAGACTCATTTGCTCACAAGTCTAATTGGCCTAATTAGAGATAAGCAACTGGAGAATTTAAGGTAACAAAACCGAGGAGTTTCAAACTCAACATCAGATTTCAATTTACAACACTTCAGTTACAAAATGGGTGCCAAGCTGTTTATATTGGCACGCCTAAGGATTTTCTTAGTCCTTAGGTAATCATTAAAATATTGCTTAATGTTAAGGAAGCTCACTAAGTATAGTTATATACCTAAGTACATGGTTCAGCTTAAAACTTAAAGAAAACAAGATAAAATGAGTATAATAGCTTTAAAATGATTAACTTAAGCCATCCTTGATGATCATACGTAGCAAGAGTCAAGTTTTCCACCCATGGAAGGAAACAATACATAGCTTCCACTTCGGAATAAGGAGAGGAATGCATGTTTGCCAACTCTTGTCCTAGTGTCCGAATGAGAGCATGCAAAGTGGCATAATCTTCTTCTTCCACGTGGCATTTTCTATACTCATGAGTCACCTGGTGACAAAGCTTAAGCTACCATCCTAGTGCGCACACACCTTGAAGGAGGAAACCCAATTCGAAGGGAAAAGCTCCCTTGCTAAGAAACCGGCCGCTAGGTGGCGCATAGAGCTTGGTCTTTACCGCTATTGGGCCAGTGCATTTTGCTGATTAATATGGGATTTCCTTACGTGGGGGAAAACAATAATATGTCTAGAAACCCCCTTTTTCAAAATCACGATTTGGACGTTGTTAAGTGCCACTAATCAACCAGATCTCTCAAACGGTGCAAACTCAGTTGTCTGCTGGGCAGCTTTGGTAAAATGACTGAACCGCACCCCTTAACGTGCTCTGCTGGCTTTGTGCTTAACGTAATGAATAAACTAGACATCATAAGCAAACTAACATAAACAGAATTACACAGCATGTCGTTTGAACTATGAAATAATTAAAACAAGACTGAGTAAAAACTGTCCTGAAACTGTAGCTTGGACAATTTGAATTCAAGAGTTGATTTGAAACATCAAATGAGGTCCAAACAAGCGAAAACTTGTTTTTCTGGAAAGATGACTTCTTGAACTTCAAATCCATGGCAAATTATTGTACTTAAAGCTAAAAGAGACCTGAGTAATTTGGCTCATAAAAATTGAATTTTCTGCTGGCTTGAACCCAATACCTTCTATCTTGAATCCTTTTAAGGTTTGGACGAATATACTGAATTTAAAACTGACTTAATTGCGTAATAAAGTTTATTAGGATGTTGATAAACCCTCTTAGCAAATAAATCACAGTTAAATTATGTTTAAGTTCATGAATCAACTCAAAACTGGAAATGGTTTAAAAAGATTACGACTTTGAAGATTGCATGGGCTCGATTACAACATGATCCCCTTGTTAGAAAAAATTTGTCCTCAAATTTTTGCCACATGATCTGCCTGAAATAGCACCAACCGTTTCAACAAGTCCTTCTTGGTCTTGTAGGCGCTTTTCTATTCATTCCCCTTACTAATTTGAATCTAGCTTGGAGGGGATCCTTCGGACCAATCTTGAACCCATTCCTTAAAGGATCTGATTTCGAAATTATACACCTTTGGTAGCGGTTCACCATAAGTGAGGAAAAGGCTTAAATGCTCACGGTTCTTTTCTGGGTGGCTTGTGCTTAAACTAAGCATTTCACCTTCATCTGTTTTCACCTCAACTTCTTCTAAACTATCCGCCACTTCCTTCTCCTTTTCTTGCTCAATTGCTTCCTCCTTCAAAACCTCAAAAGCACCTTCGTCATCTTCATATTCATCAAATTTTTGAGGTAAATCTAAGTTAACCTCCATGTCTTCTTCTTCTTGAACGTATTCCACACAGGCTTCCTTTTCTTCCTCTCTTGCGTTGTAAGCCTCATTACCGTAGTGAGTTTCGTCTACTTCTTGTGAAACCAAGGGCAATTATTAGAGCAGATCAAAATCATATTGTAACATTTTCAGGTTTATCTCT